>JAFEUB010000288.1:0-136274 GCA_024529925.1 Ophthalmolycus amberensis | reverse complement strand
AAACTATGTGGATTTCACAAAATCCACTTTGGCCTCCTCTCTGCCTGAAACGCACTTTAAGAGCATAAAAATTTTGAAAATGCCAGTAAAGTGCTGAAAGTTGCAGATATTCATGAAAATGACATCAGACTGTGAAATCAACTATCCTGAGCCACTTTTCTGAAGAAAATCTTTGAAACTATGTGGATTTCACAAAATCCACTTTTGGCTCCTCTCTGCCTGAAACGCACTTTAAGAGCATAAAAAATTGAAAATGCCAGTAAAGTGCTGAAAGTTGCAGATATTCATGAAAATGACATCAGACTGTGAAATCAACTATCCTGAGCCACTTTTCTGAAGAAAATCTTTGAAACTATGTGGATTTCACAAAATCCACTTTTGGCCTCCTCTCTGCCTGAAACGCACTTTAAGAGCATAAAAATTGAAAATGCCAGTAAAGTGCTGAAAGTTGCAGATATTCATGAAAATGACATCAGACTGTGAAATCAACTATCCTGAGCCACTTTTCTGAAGAAAATCTTTGAAACTATGTGGATTTCACAAAATCCACTTTTGGCCTCCTCTCTGCCTGAAACGCACTTTAAGAGCATAAAAAATTGAAAATGCCAGTAAAGTGCTGAAAGTTGCAGATATTCATGAAAATGACATCAGACTGTGAAATCAACTATCCTGAGCCACTTTTCTGAAGAAAATCTTTGAAACTATGTGGATTTCACAAAATCCACTTTTGGCCTCCTCTCTGCCTGAAACGCACTTTAAGAGCATAAAAAATTGAAAATGCCAGTAAAGTGCTGAAAGTTGCAGATATTCATGAAAATGACATCAGACTGTGAAATCAACTATCCTGAGCCACTTTTCTGAAGAAAATCTTTGAAACTATGTGGATTTCACAAAATCCACTTTTGGCCTCCTCTCTGCCTGAAACGCACTTTAAGAGCATAAAAAATTGAAAATGCCAGTAAAGTGCTGAAAGTTGCAGATATTCATGAAAATGACATCAGACTGTGAAATCAACTATCCTGAGCCACTTTTCTGAAGAAAATCTTTGAAACTATGTGGATTTCACAAAATCCACTTTTGGCCTCCTCTCTGCCTGAAACGCACTTTAAGAGCATAAAAATTGAAAATGCCAGTAAAGTGCTGAAAGTTGCAGATATTCATGAAAATGACATCAGACTGTGAAATCAACTATCCTGAGCCACTTTTCTGAAGAAAATCTTTGAAACTATGTGGATTTCACAAAATCCACTTTTGGCCTCCTCTCTGCCTGAAACGCACTTTAAGAGCATAAAAAATTGAAAATGCCAGTAAAGTGCTGAAAGTTGCAGATATTCATGAAAATGACATCAGACTGTGAAATCAACTATCCTGAGCCACTTTTCTGAAGAAAATCTTTGAAACTATGTGGATTTCACAAAATCCACTTTTGGCCTCCTCTCTGCCTGAAACGCACTTTAAGAGCATAAAAAATTGAAAATGCCAGTAAAGTGCTGAAAGTTGCAGATATTCATGAAAATGACATCAGACTGTGAAATCAACTATCCTGAGCCACTTTTCTGAAGAAAATCTTTGAAACTATGTGGATTTCACAAAATCCACTTTTGGCCTCCTCTCTGCCTGAAACGCACTTTAAGAGCATAAAAAATTGAAAATGCCAGTAAAGTGCTGAAAGTTGCAGATATTCATGAAAATGACATCAGACTGTGAAATCAACTATCCTGAGCCACTTTTCTGAAGAAAATCTTTGAAACTATGTGGATTTCACAAAATCCACTTTTGGCCTCCTCTCTGCCTGAAACGCACTTTAAGAGCATAAAAAATTGAAAATGCCAGTAAAGTGCTGAAAGTTGCAGATATTCATGAAAATGACATCAGACTGTGAAATCAACTATCCTGAGCCACTTTTCTGAAGAAAATCTTTGAAACTATGTGGATTTCACAAAATCCACTTTTGGCCTCCTCTCTGCCTGAAACGCACTTTAAGAGCATAAAAAATTGAAAATGCCAGTAAAGTGCTGAAAGTTGCAGATATTCATGAAAATGACATCAGACTGTGAAATCAACTATCCTGAGCCACTTTTCTGAAGAAAATCTTTGAAACTATGTGGATTTCACAAAATCCACTTTTGGCCTCCTCTCTGCCTGAAACGCACTTTAAGAGCATAAAAAATTGAAAATGCCAGTAAAGTGCTGAAAGTTGCAGATATTCATGAAAATGACATCAGACTGTGAAATCAACTATCCTGAGCCACTTTTCTGAAGAAAATCTTTGAAACTATGTGGATTTCACAAAATCCACTTTTGGCCTCCTCTCTGCCTGAAACGCACTTTAAGAGCATAAAAAATTGAAAATGCCAGTAAAGTGCTGAAAGTTGCAGATATTCATGAAAATGACATCAGACTGTGAAATCAACTATCCTGAGCCACTTTTCTGAAGAAAATCTTTGAAACTATGTGGATTTCACAAAATCCACTTTTGGCCTCCTCTCTGCCTGAAACGCACTTTAAGAGCATAAAAAATTGAAAATGCCAGTAAAGTGCTGAAAGTTGCAGATATTCATGAAAATGACATCAGACTGTGAAATCAACTATCCTGAGCCACTTTTCTGAAGAAAATCTTTGAAACTATGTGGATTTCACAAAATCCACTTTTGGCCTCCTCTCTGCCTGAAACGCACTTTAAGAGCATAAAAATTTTGAAAATGCCAGTAAAGTGCTGAAAGTTGCAGATATTCATGAAAATGACATCAGACTGTGAAATCAACTATCCTGAGCCACTTTTCTGAAGAAAATCTTTGAAACTATGTGGATTTCACAAAATCCACTTTTGGCCTCCTCTCTGCCTGAAACGCACTTTAAGAGCATAAAAAATTGAAAATGCCAGTAAAGTGCTGAAAGTTGCAGATATTCATGAAAATGACATCAGACTGTGAAATCAACTATCCTGAGCCACTTTTCTGAAGAAAATCTTTGAAACTATGTGGATTTCACAAAATCCACTTTTGGCCTCCTCTCTGCCTGAAACGCACTTTAAGAGCATAAAAATTGAAAATGCCAGTAAAGTGCTGAAAGTTGCAGATATTCATGAAAATGACATCAGACTGTGAAATCAACTATCCTGAGCCACTTTTCTGAAGAAAATCTTTGAAACTATGTGGATTTCACAAAATCCACTTTTGGCCTCCTCTCTGCCTGAAACGCACTTTAAGAGCATAAAAAATTGAAAATGCCAGTAAAGTGCTGAAAGTTGCAGATATTCATGAAAATGACATCAGACTGTGAAATCAACTATCCTGAGCCACTTTTCTGAAGAAAATCTTTGAAACTATGTGGATTTCACAAAATCCACTTTTGGCCTCCTCTCTGCCTGAAACGCACTTTAAGAGCATAAAAATTGAAAATGCCAGTAAAGTGCTGAAAGTTGCAGATATTCATGAAAATGACATCAGACTGTGAAATCAACTATCCTGAGCCACTTTTCTGAAGAAAATCTTTGAAACTATGTGGATTTCACAAAATCCACTTTTGGCCTCCTCTCTGCCTGAAACGCACTTTAAGAGCATAAAAATTTGAAAATGCCAGTAAAGTGCTGAAAGTTGCAGATATTCATGAAAATGACATCAGACTGTGAAATCAACTATCCTGAGCCACTTTTCTGAAGAAAATCTTTGAAACTATGTGGATTTCACAAAATCCACTTTTGGCCTCCTCTCTGCCTGAAACGCACTTTAAGAGCATAAAAAATTGAAAATGCCAGTAAAGTGCTGAAAGTTGCAGATATTCATGAAAATGACATCAGACTGTGAAATCAACTATCCTGAGCCACTTTTCTGAAGAAAATCTTTGAAACTATGTGGATTTCACAAAATCCACTTTTGGCCTCCTCTCTGCCTGAAACGCACTTTAAGAGCATAAAAAATTGAAAATGCCAGTAAAGTGCTGAAAGTTGCAGATATTCATGAAAATGACATCAGACTGTGAAATCAACTATCCTGAGCCACTTTTCTGAAGAAAATCTTTGAAACTATGTGGATTTCACAAAATCCACTTTTGGCCTCCTCTCTGCCTGAAACGCACTTTAAGAGCATAAAAATTGAAAATGCCAGTAAAGTGCTGAAAGTTGCAGATATTCATGAAAATGACATCAGACTGTGAAATCAACTATCCTGAGCCACTTTTCTGAAGAAAATCTTTGAAACTATGTGGATTTCACAAAATCCACTTTTGGCCTCCTCTCTGCCTGAAACGCACTTTAAGAGCATAAAAATTGAAAATGCCAGTAAAGTGCTGAAAGTTGCAGATATTCATGAAAATGACATCAGACTGTGAAATCAACTATCCTGAGCCACTTTTCTGAAGAAAATCTTTGAAACTATGTGGATTTCACAAAATCCACTTTTGGCCTCCTCTCTGCCTGAAACGCACTTTAAGAGCATAAAATTTTGAAAATGCCAGTAAAGTGCTGAAAGTTGCAGATATTCATGAAAATGACATCAGACTGTGAAATCAACTATCCTGAGCCACTTTTCTGAAGAAAATCTTTGAAACTATGTGGATTTCACAAAATCCACTTTTGGCCTCCTCTCTGCCTGAAACGCACTTTAAGAGCATAAAAATTGAAAATGCCAGTAAAGTGCTGAAAGTTGCAGATATTCATGAAAATGACATCAGACTGTGAAATCAACTATCCTGAGCCACTTTTCTGAAGAAAATCTTTGAAACTATGTGGATTTCACAAAATCCACTTTTGGCCTCCTCTCTGCCTGAAACGCACTTTAAGAGCATAAAAAATTGAAAATGCCAGTAAAGTGCTGAAAGTTGCAGATATTCATGAAAATGACATCAGACTGTGAAATCAACTATCCTGAGCCACTTTTCTGAAGAAAATCTTTGAAACTATGTGGATTTCACAAAATCCACTTTTGGCCTCCTCTCTGCCTGAAACGCACTTTAAGAGCATAAAAAATTGAAAATGCCAGTAAAGTGCTGAAAGTTGCAGATATTCATGAAAATGACATCAGACTGTGAAATCAACTATCCTGAGCCACTTTTCTGAAGAAAATCTTTGAAACTATGTGGATTTCACAAAATCCACTTTTGGCCTCCTCTCTGCCTGAAACGCACTTTAAGAGCATAAAAAATTGAAAATGCCAGTAAAGTGCTGAAAGTTGCAGATATTCATGAAAATGACATCAGACTGTGAAATCAACTATCCTGAGCCACTTTTCTGAAGAAAATCTTTGAAACTATGTGGATTTCACAAAATCCACTTTTGGCCTCCTCTCTGCCTGAAACGCACTTTAAGAGCATAAAAAATTGAAAATGCCAGTAAAGTGCTGAAAGTTGCAGATATTCATGAAAATGACATCAGACTGTGAAATCAACTATCCTGAGCCACTTTTCTGAAGAAAATCTTTGAAACTATGTGGATTTCACAAAATCCACTTTTGGCCTCCTCTCTGCCTGAAACGCACTTTAAGAGCATAAAAAATTGAAAATGCCAGTAAAGTGCTGAAAGTTGCAGATATTCATGAAAATGACATCAGACTGTGAAATCAACTATCCTGAGCCACTTTTCTGAAGAAAATCTTTGAAACTATGTGGATTTCACAAAATCCACTTTTGGCCTCCTCTCTGCCTGAAACGCACTTTAAGAGCATAAAAAATTGAAAATGCCAGTAAAGTGCTGAAAGTTGCAGATATTCATGAAAATGACATCAGACTGTGAAATCAACTATCCTGAGCCACTTTTCTGAAGAAAATCTTTGAAACTATGTGGATTTCACAAAATCCACTTTTGGCCTCCTCTCTGCCTGAAACGCACTTTAAGAGCATAAAAAATTGAAAATGCCAGTAAAGTGCTGAAAGTTGCAGATATTCATGAAAATGACATCAGACTGTGAAATCAACTATCCTGAGCCACTTTTCTGAAGAAAATCTTTGAAACTATGTGGATTTCACAAAATCCACTTTTGGCCTCCTCTCTGCCTGAAACGCACTTTAAGAGCATAAAAAATTGAAAATGCCAGTAAAGTGCTGAAAGTTGCAGATATTCATGAAAATGACATCAGACTGTGAAATCAACTATCCTGAGCCACTTTTCTGAAGAAAATCTTTGAAACTATGTGGATTTCACAAAATCCACTTTTGGCCTCCTCTCTGCCTGAAACGCACTTTAAGAGCATAAAAAATTGAAAATGCCAGTAAAGTGCTGAAAGTTGCAGATATTCATGAAAATGACATCAGACTGTGAAATCAACTATCCTGAGCCACTTTTCTGAAGAAAATCTTTGAAACTATGTGGATTTCACAAAATCCACTTTTGGCCTCCTCTCTGCCTGAAACGCACTTTAAGAGCATAAAAAATTGAAAATGCCAGTAAAGTGCTGAAAGTTGCAGATATTCATGAAAATGACATCAGACTGTGAAATCAACTATCCTGAGCCACTTTTCTGAAGAAAATCTTTGAAACTATGTGGATTTCACAAAATCCACTTTTGGCCTCCTCTCTGCCTGAAACGCACTTTAAGAGCATAAAAAATTGAAAATGCCAGTAAAGTGCTGAAAGTTGCAGATATTCATGAAAATGACATCAGACTGTGAAATCAACTATCCTGAGCCACTTTTCTGAAGAAAATCTTTGAAACTATGTGGATTTCACAAAATCCACTTTTGGCCTCCTCTCTGCCTGAAACGCACTTTAAGAGCATAAAAAATTGAAAATGCCAGTAAAGTGCTGAAAGTTGCAGATATTCATGAAAATGACATCAGACTGTGAAATCAACTATCCTGAGCCACTTTTCTGAAGAAAATCTTTGAAACTATGTGGATTTCACAAAATCCACTTTTGGCCTCCTCTCTGCCTGAAACGCACTTTAAGAGCATAAAAAATTGAAAATGCCAGTAAAGTGCTGAAAGTTGCAGATATTCATGAAAATGACATCAGACTGTGAAATCAACTATCCTGAGCCACTTTTCTGAAGAAAATCTTTGAAACTATGTGGATTTCACAAAATCCACTTTTGGCCTCCTCTCTGCCTGAAACGCACTTTAAGAGCATAAAAAATTGAAAATGCCAGTAAAGTGCTGAAAGTTGCAGATATTCATGAAAATGACATCAGACTGTGAAATCAACTATCCTGAGCCACTTTTCTGAAGAAAATCTTTGAAACTATGTGGATTTCACAAAATCCACTTTTGGCCTCCTCTCTGCCTGAAACGCACTTTAAGAGCATAAAAAATTGAAAATGCCAGTAAAGTGCTGAAAGTTGCAGATATTCATGAAAATGACATCAGACTGTGAAATCAACTATCCTGAGCCACTTTTCTGAAGAAAATCTTTGAAACTATGTGGATTTCACAAAATCCACTTTTGGCCTCCTCTCTGCCTGAAACGCACTTTAAGAGCATAAAAAATTGAAAATGCCAGTAAAGTGCTGAAAGTTGCAGATATTCATGAAAATGACATCAGACTGTGAAATCAACTATCCTGAGCCACTTTTCTGAAGAAAATCTTTGAAACTATGTGGATTTCACAAAATCCACTTTTGGCCTCCTCTCTGCCTGAAACGCACTTTAAGAGCATAAAAATTGAAAATGCCAGTAAAGTGCTGAAAGTTGCAGATATTCATGAAAATGACATCAGACTGTGAAATCAACTATCCTGAGCCACTTTTCTGAAGAAAATCTTTGAAACTATGTGGATTTCACAAAATCCACTTTTGGCCTCCTCTCTGCCTGAAACGCACTTTAAGAGCATAAAAATTGAAAATGCCAGTAAAGTGCTGAAAGTTGCAGATATTCATGAAAATGACATCAGACTGTGAAATCAACTATCCTGAGCCACTTTTCTGAAGAAAATCTTTGAAACTATGTGGATTTCACAAAATCCACTTTTGGCCTCCTCTCTGCCTGAAACGCACTTTAAGAGCATAAAAAATTGAAAATGCCAGTAAAGTGCTGAAAGTTGCAGATATTCATGAAAATGACATCAGACTGTGAAATCAACTATCCTGAGCCACTTTTCTGAAGAAAATCTTTGAAACTATGTGGATTTCACAAAATCCACTTTTGGCCTCCTCTCTGCCTGAAACGCACTTTAAGAGCATAAAAAATTGAAAATGCCAGTAAAGTGCTGAAAGTTGCAGATATTCATGAAAATGACATCAGACTGTGAAATCAACTATCCTGAGCCACTTTTCTGAAGAAAATCTTTGAAACTATGTGGATTTCACAAAATCCACTTTTGGCCTCCTCTCTGCCTGAAACGCACTTTAAGAGCATAAAAAATTGAAAATGCCAGTAAAGTGCTGAAAGTTGCAGATATTCATGAAAATGACATCAGACTGTGAAATCAACTATCCTGAGCCACTTTTCTGAAGAAAATCTTTGAAACTATGTGGATTTCACAAAATCCACTTTTGGCCTCCTCTCTGCCTGAAACGCACTTTAAGAGCATAAAAATTGAAAATGCCAGTAAAGTGCTGAAAGTTGCAGATATTCATGAAAATGACATCAGACTGTGAAATCAACTATCCTGAGCCACTTTTCTGAAGAAAATCTTTGAAACTATGTGGATTTCACAAAATCCACTTTTGGCCTCCTCTCTGCCTGAAACGCACTTTAAGAGCATAAAAAATTGAAAATGCCAGTAAAGTGCTGAAAGTTGCAGATATTCATGAAAATGACATCAGACTGTGAAATCAACTATCCTGAGCCACTTTTCTGAAGAAAATCTTTGAAACTATGTGGATTTCACAAAATCCACTTTTGGCCTCCTCTCTGCCTGAAACGCACTTTAAGAGCATAAAAAATTGAAAATGCCAGTAAAGTGCTGAAAGTTGCAGATATTCATGAAAATGACATCAGACTGTGAAATCAACTATCCTGAGCCACTTTTCTGAAGAAAATCTTTGAAACTATGTGGATTTCACAAAATCCACTTTTGGCCTCCTCTCTGCCTGAAACGCACTTTAAGAGCATAAAAAATTGAAAATGCCAGTAAAGTGCTGAAAGTTGCAGATATTCATGAAAATGACATCAGACTGTGAAATCAACTATCCTGAGCCACTTTTCTGAAGAAAATCTTTGAAACTATGTGGATTTCACAAAATCCACTTTTGGCCTCCTCTCTGCCTGAAACGCACTTTAAGAGCATAAAAAATTGAAAATGCCAGTAAAGTGCTGAAAGTTGCAGATATTCATGAAAATGACATCAGACTGTGAAATCAACTATCCTGAGCCACTTTTCTGAAGAAAATCTTTGAAACTATGTGGATTTCACAAAATCCACTTTTGGCCTCCTCTCTGCCTGAAACGCACTTTAAGAGCATAAAAAATTGAAAATGCCAGTAAAGTGCTGAAAGTTGCAGATATTCATGAAAATGACATCAGACTGTGAAATCAACTATCCTGAGCCACTTTTCTGAAGAAAATCTTTGAAACTATGTGGATTTCACAAAATCCACTTTTGGCCTCCTCTCTGCCTGAAACGCACTTTAAGAGCATAAAAAATTGAAAATGCCAGTAAAGTGCTGAAAGTTGCAGATATTCATGAAAATGACATCAGACTGTGAAATCAACTATCCTGAGCCACTTTTCTGAAGAAAATCTTTGAAACTATGTGGATTTCACAAAATCCACTTTTGGCCTCCTCTCTGCCTGAAACGCACTTTAAGAGCATAAAAAATTGAAAATGCCAGTAAAGTGCTGAAAGTTGCAGATATTCATGAAAATGACATCAGACTGTGAAATCAACTATCCTGAGCCACTTTTCTGAAGAAAATCTTTGAAACTATGTGGATTTCACAAAATCCACTTTTGGCCTCCTCTCTGCCTGAAACGCACTTTAAGAGCATAAAAAATTGAAAATGCCAGTAAAGTGCTGAAAGTTGCAGATATTCATGAAAATGACATCAGACTGTGAAATCAACTATCCTGAGCCACTTTTCTGAAGAAAATCTTTGAAACTATGTGGATTTCACAAAATCCACTTTTGGCCTCCTCTCTGCCTGAAACGCACTTTAAGAGCATAAAAAATTGAAAATGCCAGTAAAGTGCTGAAAGTTGCAGATATTCATGAAAATGACATCAGACTGTGAAATCAACTATCCTGAGCCACTTTTCTGAAGAAAATCTTTGAAACTATGTGGATTTCACAAAATCCACTTTTGGCCTCCTCTCTGCCTGAAACGCACTTTAAGAGCATAAAAAATTGAAAATGCCAGTAAAGTGCTGAAAGTTGCAGATATTCATGAAAATGACATCAGACTGTGAAATCAACTATCCTGAGCCACTTTTCTGAAGAAAATCTTTGAAACTATGTGGATTTCACAAAATCCACTTTTGGCCTCCTCTCTGCCTGAAACGCACTTTAAGAGCATAAAAAATTGAAAATGCCAGTAAAGTGCTGAAAGTTGCAGATATTCATGAAAATGACATCAGACTGTGAAATCAACTATCCTGAGCCACTTTTCTGAAGAAAATCTTTGAAACTATGTGGATTTCACAAAATCCACTTTTGGCCTCCTCTCTGCCTGAAACGCACTTTAAGAGCATAAAAAATTGAAAATGCCAGTAAAGTGCTGAAAGTTGCAGATATTCATGAAAATGACATCAGACTGTGAAATCAACTATCCTGAGCCACTTTTCTGAAGAAAATCTTTGAAACTATGTGGATTTCACAAAATCCACTTTTGGCCTCCTCTCTGCCTGAAACGCACTTTAAGAGCATAAAAAATTGAAAATGCCAGTAAAGTGCTGAAAGTTGCAGATATTCATGAAAATGACATCAGACTGTGAAATCAACTATCCTGAGCCACTTTTCTGAAGAAAATCTTTGAAACTATGTGGATTTCACAAAATCCACTTTTGGCCTCCTCTCTGCCTGAAACGCACTTTAAGAGCATAAAAAATTGAAAATGCCAGTAAAGTGCTGAAAGTTGCAGATATTCATGAAAATGACATCAGACTGTGAAATCAACTATCCTGAGCCACTTTTCTGAAGAAAATCTTTGAAACTATGTGGATTTCACAAAATCCACTTTTGGCCTCCTCTCTGCCTGAAACGCACTTTAAGAGCATAAAAAATTGAAAATGCCAGTAAAGTGCTGAAAGTTGCAGATATTCATGAAAATGACATCAGACTGTGAAATCAACTATCCTGAGCCACTTTTCTGAAGAAAATCTTTGAAACTATGTGGATTTCACAAAATCCACTTTTGGCCTCCTCTCTGCCTGAAACGCACTTTAAGAGCATAAAAAATTGAAAATGCCAGTAAAGTGCTGAAAGTTGCAGATATTCATGAAAATGACATCAGACTGTGAAATCAACTATCCTGAGCCACTTTTCTGAAGAAAATCTTTGAAACTATGTGGATTTCACAAAATCCACTTTTGGCCTCCTCTCTGCCTGAAACGCACTTTAAGAGCATAAAAATTGAAAATGCCAGTAAAGTGCTGAAAGTTGCAGATATTCATGAAAATGACATCAGACTGTGAAATCAACTATCCTGAGCCACTTTTCTGAAGAAAATCTTTGAAACTATGTGGATTTCACAAAATCCACTTTTGGCCTCCTCTCTGCCTGAAACGCACTTTAAGAGCATAAAAAATTGAAAATGCCAGTAAAGTGCTGAAAGTTGCAGATATTCATGAAAATGACATCAGACTGTGAAATCAACTATCCTGAGCCACTTTTCTGAAGAAAATCTTTGAAACTATGTGGATTTCACAAAATCCACTTTTGGCCTCCTCTCTGCCTGAAACGCACTTTAAGAGCATAAAAAATTGAAAATGCCAGTAAAGTGCTGAAAGTTGCAGATATTCATGAAAATGACATCAGACTGTGAAATCAACTATCCTGAGCCACTTTTCTGAAGAAAATCTTTGAAACTATGTGGATTTCACAAAATCCACTTTTGGCCTCCTCTCTGCCTGAAACGCACTTTAAGAGCATAAAAAATTGAAAATGCCAGTAAAGTGCTGAAAGTTGCAGATATTCATGAAAATGACATCAGACTGTGAAATCAACTATCCTGAGCCACTTTTCTGAAGAAAATCTTTGAAACTATGTGGATTTCACAAAATCCACTTTTGGCCTCCTCTCTGCCTGAAACGCACTTTAAGAGCATAAAAAATTGAAAATGCCAGTAAAGTGCTGAAAGTTGCAGATATTCATGAAAATGACATCAGACTGTGAAATCAACTATCCTGAGCCACTTTTCTGAAGAAAATCTTTGAAACTATGTGGATTTCACAAAATCCACTTTTGGCCTCCTCTCTGCCTGAAACGCACTTTAAGAGCATAAAAAATTGAAAATGCCAGTAAAGTGCTGAAAGTTGCAGATATTCATGAAAATGACATCAGACTGTGAAATCAACTATCCTGAGCCACTTTTCTGAAGAAAATCTTTGAAACTATGTGGATTTCACAAAATCCACTTTTGGCCTCCTCTCTGCCTGAAACGCACTTTAAGAGCATAAAAATTGAAAATGCCAGTAAAGTGCTGAAAGTTGCAGATATTCATGAAAATGACATCAGACTGTGAAATCAACTATCCTGAGCCACTTTTCTGAAGAAAATCTTTGAAACTATGTGGATTTCACAAAATCCACTTTTGGCCTCCTCTCTGCCTGAAACGCACTTTAAGAGCATAAAAAATTGAAAATGCCAGTAAAGTGCTGAAAGTTGCAGATATTCATGAAAATGACATCAGACTGTGAAATCAACTATCCTGAGCCACTTTTCTGAAGAAAATCTTTGAAACTATGTGGATTTCACAAAATCCACTTTTGGCCTCCTCTCTGCCTGAAACGCACTTTAAGAGCATAAAAAATTGAAAATGCCAGTAAAGTGCTGAAAGTTGCAGATATTCATGAAAATGACATCAGACTGTGAAATCAACTATCCTGAGCCACTTTTCTGAAGAAAATCTTTGAAACTATGTGGATTTCACAAAATCCACTTTTGGCCTCCTCTCTGCCTGAAACGCACTTTAAGAGCATAAAAAATTGAAAATGCCAGTAAAGTGCTGAAAGTTGCAGATATTCATGAAAATGACATCAGACTGTGAAATCAACTATCCTGAGCCACTTTTCTGAAGAAAATCTTTGAAACTATGTGGATTTCACAAAATCCACTTTTGGCCTCCTCTCTGCCTGAAACGCACTTTAAGAGCATAAAAAATTGAAAATGCCAGTAAAGTGCTGAAAGTTGCAGATATTCATGAAAATGACATCAGACTGTGAAATCAACTATCCTGAGCCACTTTTCTGAAGAAAATCTTTGAAACTATGTGGATTTCACAAAATCCACTTTTGGCCTCCTCTCTGCCTGAAACGCACTTTAAGAGCATAAAAAATTGAAAATGCCAGTAAAGTGCTGAAAGTTGCAGATATTCATGAAAATGACATCAGACTGTGAAATCAACTATCCTGAGCCACTTTTCTGAAGAAAATCTTTGAAACTATGTGGATTTCACAAAATCCACTTTTGGCCTCCTCTCTGCCTGAAACGCACTTTAAGAGCATAAAAAATTGAAAATGCCAGTAAAGTGCTGAAAGTTGCAGATATTCATGAAAATGACATCAGACTGTGAAATCAACTATCCTGAGCCACTTTTCTGAAGAAAATCTTTGAAACTATGTGGATTTCACAAAATCCACTTTTGGCCTCCTCTCTGCCTGAAACGCACTTTAAGAGCATAAAAAATTGAAAATGCCAGTAAAGTGCTGAAAGTTGCAGATATTCATGAAAATGACATCAGACTGTGAAATCAACTATCCTGAGCCACTTTTCTGAAGAAAATCTTTGAAACTATGTGGATTTCACAAAATCCACTTTTGGCCTCCTCTCTGCCTGAAACGCACTTTAAGAGCATAAAAAATTGAAAATGCCAGTAAAGTGCTGAAAGTTGCAGATATTCATGAAAATGACATCAGACTGTGAAATCAACTATCCTGAGCCACTTTTCTGAAGAAAATCTTTGAAACTATGTGGATTTCACAAAATCCACTTTTGGCCTCCTCTCTGCCTGAAACGCACTTTAAGAGCATAAAAAATTGAAAATGCCAGTAAAGTGCTGAAAGTTGCAGATATTCATGAAAATGACATCAGACTGTGAAATCAACTATCCTGAGCCACTTTTCTGAAGAAAATCTTTGAAACTATGTGGATTTCACAAAATCCACTTTTGGCCTCCTCTCTGCCTGAAACGCACTTTAAGAGCATAAAAAATTGAAAATGCCAGTAAAGTGCTGAAAGTTGCAGATATTCATGAAAATGACATCAGACTGTGAAATCAACTATCCTGAGCCACTTTTCTGAAGAAAATCTTTGAAACTATGTGGATTTCACAAAATCCACTTTTGGCCTCCTCTCTGCCTGAAACGCACTTTAAGAGCATAAAAAATTGAAAATGCCAGTAAAGTGCTGAAAGTTGCAGATATTCATGAAAATGACATCAGACTGTGAAATCAACTATCCTGAGCCACTTTTCTGAAGAAAATCTTTGAAACTATGTGGATTTCACAAAATCCACTTTTGGCCTCCTCTCTGCCTGAAACGCACTTTAAGAGCATAAAAATTGAAAATGCCAGTAAAGTGCTGAAAGTTGCAGATATTCATGAAAATGACATCAGACTGTGAAATCAACTATCCTGAGCCACTTTTCTGAAGAAAATCTTTGAAACTATGTGGATTTCACAAAATCCACTTTTGGCCTCCTCTCTGCCTGAAACGCACTTTAAGAGCATAAAAAATTGAAAATGCCAGTAAAGTGCTGAAAGTTGCAGATATTCATGAAAATGACATCAGACTGTGAAATCAACTATCCTGAGCCACTTTTCTGAAGAAAATCTTTGAAACTATGTGGATTTCACAAAATCCACTTTTGGCCTCCTCTCTGCCTGAAACGCACTTTAAGAGCATAAAAAATTGAAAATGCCAGTAAAGTGCTGAAAGTTGCAGATATTCATGAAAATGACATCAGACTGTGAAATCAACTATCCTGAGCCACTTTTCTGAAGAAAATCTTTGAAACTATGTGGATTTCACAAAATCCACTTTTGGCCTCCTCTCTGCCTGAAACGCACTTTAAGAGCATAAAAAATTGAAAATGCCAGTAAAGTGCTGAAAGTTGCAGATATTCATGAAAATGACATCAGACTGTGAAATCAACTATCCTGAGCCACTTTTCTGAAGAAAATCTTTGAAACTATGTGGATTTCACAAAATCCACTTTTGGCCTCCTCTCTGCCTGAAACGCACTTTAAGAGCATAAAAAATTGAAAATGCCAGTAAAGTGCTGAAAGTTGCAGATATTCATGAAAATGACATCAGACTGTGAAATCAACTATCCTGAGCCACTTTTCTGAAGAAAATCTTTGAAACTATGTGGATTTCACAAAATCCACTTTTGGCCTCCTCTCTGCCTGAAACGCACTTTAAGAGCATAAAAATTGAAAATGCCAGTAAAGTGCTGAAAGTTGCAGATATTCATGAAAATGACATCAGACTGTGAAATCAACTATCCTGAGCCACTTTTCTGAAGAAAATCTTTGAAACTATGTGGATTTCACAAAATCCACTTTTGGCCTCCTCTCTGCCTGAAACGCACTTTAAGAGCATAAAAATTGAAAATGCCAGTAAAGTGCTGAAAGTTGCAGATATTCATGAAAATGACATCAGACTGTGAAATCAACTATCCTGAGCCACTTTTCTGAAGAAAATCTTTGAAACTATGTGGATTTCACAAAATCCACTTTTGGCCTCCTCTCTGCCTGAAACGCACTTTAAGAGCATAAAAAATTGAAAATGCCAGTAAAGTGCTGAAAGTTGCAGATATTCATGAAAATGACATCAGACTGTGAAATCAACTATCCTGAGCCACTTTTCTGAAGAAAATCTTTGAAACTATGTGGATTTCACAAAATCCACTTTTGGCCTCCTCTCTGCCTGAAACGCACTTTAAGAGCATAAAAATTGAAAATGCCAGTAAAGTGCTGAAAGTTGCAGATATTCATGAAAATGACATCAGACTGTGAAATCAACTATCCTGAGCCACTTTTCTGAAGAAAATCTTTGAAACTATGTGGATTTCACAAAATCCACTTTTGGCCTCCTCTCTGCCTGAAACGCACTTTAAGAGCATAAAAAATTGAAAATGCCAGTAAAGTGCTGAAAGTTGCAGATATTCATGAAAATGACATCAGACTGTGAAATCAACTATCCTGAGCCACTTTTCTGAAGAAAATCTTTGAAACTATGTGGATTTCACAAAATCCACTTTTGGCCTCCTCTCTGCCTGAAACGCACTTTAAGAGCATAAAAAATTGAAAATGCCAGTAAAGTGCTGAAAGTTGCAGATATTCATGAAAATGACATCAGACTGTGAAATCAACTATCCTGAGCCACTTTTCTGAAGAAAATCTTTGAAACTATGTGGATTTCACAAAATCCACTTTTGGCCTCCTCTCTGCCTGAAACGCACTTTAAGAGCATAAAAAATTGAAAATGCCAGTAAAGTGCTGAAAGTTGCAGATATTCATGAAAATGACATCAGACTGTGAAATCAACTATCCTGAGCCACTTTTCTGAAGAAAATCTTTGAAACTATGTGGATTTCACAAAATCCACTTTTGGCCTCCTCTCTGCCTGAAACGCACTTTAAGAGCATAAAAAATTGAAAATGCCAGTAAAGTGCTGAAAGTTGCAGATATTCATGAAAATGACATCAGACTGTGAAATCAACTATCCTGAGCCACTTTTCTGAAGAAAATCTTTGAAACTATGTGGATTTCACAAAATCCACTTTTGGCCTCCTCTCTGCCTGAAACGCACTTTAAGAGCATAAAAAATTGAAAATGCCAGTAAAGTGCTGAAAGTTGCAGATATTCATGAAAATGACATCAGACTGTGAAATCAACTATCCTGAGCCACTTTTCTGAAGAAAATCTTTGAAACTATGTGGATTTCACAAAATCCACTTTTGGCCTCCTCTCTGCCTGAAACGCACTTTAAGAGCATAAAAAATTGAAAATGCCAGTAAAGTGCTGAAAGTTGCAGATATTCATGAAAATGACATCAGACTGTGAAATCAACTATCCTGAGCCACTTTTCTGAAGAAAATCTTTGAAACTATGTGGATTTCACAAAATCCACTTTTGGCCTCCTCTCTGCCTGAAACGCACTTTAAGAGCATAAAAAATTGAAAATGCCAGTAAAGTGCTGAAAGTTGCAGATATTCATGAAAATGACATCAGACTGTGAAATCAACTATCCTGAGCCACTTTTCTGAAGAAAATCTTTGAAACTATGTGGATTTCACAAAATCCACTTTTGGCCTCCTCTCTGCCTGAAACGCACTTTAAGAGCATAAAAAATTGAAAATGCCAGTAAAGTGCTGAAAGTTGCAGATATTCATGAAAATGACATCAGACTGTGAAATCAACTATCCTGAGCCACTTTTCTGAAGAAAATCTTTGAAACTATGTGGATTTCACAAAATCCACTTTTGGCCTCCTCTCTGCCTGAAACGCACTTTAAGAGCATAAAAAATTGAAAATGCCAGTAAAGTGCTGAAAGTTGCAGATATTCATGAAAATGACATCAGACTGTGAAATCAACTATCCTGAGCCACTTTTCTGAAGAAAATCTTTGAAACTATGTGGATTTCACAAAATCCACTTTTGGCCTCCTCTCTGCCTGAAACGCACTTTAAGAGCATAAAAAATTGAAAATGCCAGTAAAGTGCTGAAAGTTGCAGATATTCATGAAAATGACATCAGACTGTGAAATCAACTATCCTGAGCCACTTTTCTGAAGAAAATCTTTGAAACTATGTGGATTTCACAAAATCCACTTTTGGCCTCCTCTCTGCCTGAAACGCACTTTAAGAGCATAAAAAATTGAAAATGCCAGTAAAGTGCTGAAAGTTGCAGATATTCATGAAAATGACATCAGACTGTGAAATCAACTATCCTGAGCCACTTTTCTGAAGAAAATCTTTGAAACTATGTGGATTTCACAAAATCCACTTTTGGCCTCCTCTCTGCCTGAAACGCACTTTAAGAGCATAAAAAATTGAAAATGCCAGTAAAGTGCTGAAAGTTGCAGATATTCATGAAAATGACATCAGACTGTGAAATCAACTATCCTGAGCCACTTTTCTGAAGAAAATCTTTGAAACTATGTGGATTTCACAAAATCCACTTTTGGCCTCCTCTCTGCCTGAAACGCACTTTAAGAGCATAAAAAATTGAAAATGCCAGTAAAGTGCTGAAAGTTGCAGATATTCATGAAAATGACATCAGACTGTGAAATCAACTATCCTGAGCCACTTTTCTGAAGAAAATCTTTGAAACTATGTGGATTTCACAAAATCCACTTTTGGCCTCCTCTCTGCCTGAAACGCACTTTAAGAGCATAAAAATTGAAAATGCCAGTAAAGTGCTGAAAGTTGCAGATATTCATGAAAATGACATCAGACTGTGAAATCAACTATCCTGAGCCACTTTTCTGAAGAAAATCTTTGAAACTATGTGGATTTCACAAAATCCACTTTTGGCCTCCTCTCTGCCTGAAACGCACTTTAAGAGCATAAAAATTGAAAATGCCAGTAAAGTGCTGAAAGTTGCAGATATTCATGAAAATGACATCAGACTGTGAAATCAACTATCCTGAGCCACTTTTCTGAAGAAAATCTTTGAAACTATGTGGATTTCACAAAATCCACTTTTGGCCTCCTCTCTGCCTGAAACGCACTTTAAGAGCATAAAAAATTGAAAATGCCAGTAAAGTGCTGAAAGTTGCAGATATTCATGAAAATGACATCAGACTGTGAAATCAACTATCCTGAGCCACTTTTCTGAAGAAAATCTTTGAAACTATGTGGATTTCACAAAATCCACTTTTGGCCTCCTCTCTGCCTGAAACGCACTTTAAGAGCATAAAAATTGAAAATGCCAGTAAAGTGCTGAAAGTTGCAGATATTCATGAAAATGACATCAGACTGTGAAATCAACTATCCTGAGCCACTTTTCTGAAGAAAATCTTTGAAACTATGTGGATTTCACAAAATCCACTTTTGGCCTCCTCTCTGCCTGAAACGCACTTTAAGAGCATAAAAAATTGAAAATGCCAGTAAAGTGCTGAAAGTTGCAGATATTCATGAAAATGACATCAGACTGTGAAATCAACTATCCTGAGCCACTTTTCTGAAGAAAATCTTTGAAACTATGTGGATTTCACAAAATCCACTTTTGGCCTCCTCTCTGCCTGAAACGCACTTTAAGAGCATAAAAAATTGAAAATGCCAGTAAAGTGCTGAAAGTTGCAGATATTCATGAAAATGACATCAGACTGTGAAATCAACTATCCTGAGCCACTTTTCTGAAGAAAATCTTTGAAACTATGTGGATTTCACAAAATCCACTTTTGGCCTCCTCTCTGCCTGAAACGCACTTTAAGAGCATAAAAAATTGAAAATGCCAGTAAAGTGCTGAAAGTTGCAGATATTCATGAAAATGACATCAGACTGTGAAATCAACTATCCTGAGCCACTTTTCTGAAGAAAATCTTTGAAACTATGTGGATTTCACAAAATCCACTTTTGGCCTCCTCTCTGCCTGAAACGCACTTTAAGAGCATAAAAATTGAAAATGCCAGTAAAGTGCTGAAAGTTGCAGATATTCATGAAAATGACATCAGACTGTGAAATCAACTATCCTGAGCCACTTTTCTGAAGAAAATCTTTGAAACTATGTGGATTTCACAAAATCCACTTTTGGCCTCCTCTCTGCCTGAAACGCACTTTAAGAGCATAAAAAATTGAAAATGCCAGTAAAGTGCTGAAAGTTGCAGATATTCATGAAAATGACATCAGACTGTGAAATCAACTATCCTGAGCCACTTTTCTGAAGAAAATCTTTGAAACTATGTGGATTTCACAAAATCCACTTTTGGCCTCCTCTCTGCCTGAAACGCACTTTAAGAGCATAAAAAATTGAAAATGCCAGTAAAGTGCTGAAAGTTGCAGATATTCATGAAAATGACATCAGACTGTGAAATCAACTATCCTGAGCCACTTTTCTGAAGAAAATCTTTGAAACTATGTGGATTTCACAAAATCCACTTTTGGCCTCCTCTCTGCCTGAAACGCACTTTAAGAGCATAAAAAATTGAAAATGCCAGTAAAGTGCTGAAAGTTGCAGATATTCATGAAAATGACATCAGACTGTGAAATCAACTATCCTGAGCCACTTTTCTGAAGAAAATCTTTGAAACTATGTGGATTTCACAAAATCCACTTTTGGCCTCCTCTCTGCCTGAAACGCACTTTAAGAGCATAAAAAATTGAAAATGCCAGTAAAGTGCTGAAAGTTGCAGATATTCATGAAAATGACATCAGACTGTGAAATCAACTATCCTGAGCCACTTTTCTGAAGAAAATCTTTGAAACTATGTGGATTTCACAAAATCCACTTTTGGCCTCCTCTCTGCCTGAAACGCACTTTAAGAGCATAAAAAATTGAAAATGCCAGTAAAGTGCTGAAAGTTGCAGATATTCATGAAAATGACATCAGACTGTGAAATCAACTATCCTGAGCCACTTTTCTGAAGAAAATCTTTGAAACTATGTGGATTTCACAAAATCCACTTTTGGCCTCCTCTCTGCCTGAAACGCACTTTAAGAGCATAAAAAATTGAAAATGCCAGTAAAGTGCTGAAAGTTGCAGATATTCATGAAAATGACATCAGACTGTGAAATCAACTATCCTGAGCCACTTTTCTGAAGAAAATCTTTGAAACTATGTGGATTTCACAAAATCCACTTTTGGCCTCCTCTCTGCCTGAAACGCACTTTAAGAGCATAAAAAATTGAAAATGCCAGTAAAGTGCTGAAAGTTGCAGATATTCATGAAAATGACATCAGACTGTGAAATCAACTATCCTGAGCCACTTTTCTGAAGAAAATCTTTGAAACTATGTGGATTTCACAAAATCCACTTTTGGCCTCCTCTCTGCCTGAAACGCACTTTAAGAGCATAAAAAATTGAAAATGCCAGTAAAGTGCTGAAAGTTGCAGATATTCATGAAAATGACATCAGACTGTGAAATCAACTATCCTGAGCCACTTTTCTGAAGAAAATCTTTGAAACTATGTGGATTTCACAAAATCCACTTTTGGCCTCCTCTCTGCCTGAAACGCACTTTAAGAGCATAAAAAATTGAAAATGCCAGTAAAGTGCTGAAAGTTGCAGATATTCATGAAAATGACATCAGACTGTGAAATCAACTATCCTGAGCCACTTTTCTGAAGAAAATCTTTGAAACTATGTGGATTTCACAAAATCCACTTTTGGCCTCCTCTCTGCCTGAAACGCACTTTAAGAGCATAAAAATTGAAAATGCCAGTAAAGTGCTGAAAGTTGCAGATATTCATGAAAATGACATCAGACTGTGAAATCAACTATCCTGAGCCACTTTTCTGAAGAAAATCTTTGAAACTATGTGGATTTCACAAAATCCACTTTTGGCCTCCTCTCTGCCTGAAACGCACTTTAAGAGCATAAAAATTGAAAATGCCAGTAAAGTGCTGAAAGTTGCAGATATTCATGAAAATGACATCAGACTGTGAAATCAACTATCCTGAGCCACTTTTCTGAAGAAAATCTTTGAAACTATGTGGATTTCACAAAATCCACTTTTGGCCTCCTCTCTGCCTGAAACGCACTTTAAGAGCATAAAAAATTGAAAATGCCAGTAAAGTGCTGAAAGTTGCAGATATTCATGAAAATGACATCAGACTGTGAAATCAACTATCCTGAGCCACTTTTCTGAAGAAAATCTTTGAAACTATGTGGATTTCACAAAATCCACTTTTGGCCTCCTCTCTGCCTGAAACGCACTTTAAGAGCATAAAAATTGAAAATGCCAGTAAAGTGCTGAAAGTTGCAGATATTCATGAAAATGACATCAGACTGTGAAATCAACTATCCTGAGCCACTTTTCTGAAGAAAATCTTTGAAACTATGTGGATTTCACAAAATCCACTTTTGGCCTCCTCTCTGCCTGAAACGCACTTTAAGAGCATAAAAAATTGAAAATGCCAGTAAAGTGCTGAAAGTTGCAGATATTCATGAAAATGACATCAGACTGTGAAATCAACTATCCTGAGCCACTTTTCTGAAGAAAATCTTTGAAACTATGTGGATTTCACAAAATCCACTTTTGGCCTCCTCTCTGCCTGAAACGCACTTTAAGAGCATAAAAAATTGAAAATGCCAGTAAAGTGCTGAAAGTTGCAGATATTCATGAAAATGACATCAGACTGTGAAATCAACTATCCTGAGCCACTTTTCTGAAGAAAATCTTTGAAACTATGTGGATTTCACAAAATCCACTTTTGGCCTCCTCTCTGCCTGAAACGCACTTTAAGAGCATAAAAAATTGAAAATGCCAGTAAAGTGCTGAAAGTTGCAGATATTCATGAAAATGACATCAGACTGTGAAATCAACTATCCTGAGCCACTTTTCTGAAGAAAATCTTTGAAACTATGTGGATTTCACAAAATCCACTTTTGGCCTCCTCTCTGCCTGAAACGCACTTTAAGAGCATAAAAAATTGAAAATGCCAGTAAAGTGCTGAAAGTTGCAGATATTCATGAAAATGACATCAGACTGTGAAATCAACTATCCTGAGCCACTTTTCTGAAGAAAATCTTTGAAACTATGTGGATTTCACAAAATCCACTTTTGGCCTCCTCTCTGCCTGAAACGCACTTTAAGAGCATAAAAAATTGAAAATGCCAGTAAAGTGCTGAAAGTTGCAGATATTCATGAAAATGACATCAGACTGTGAAATCAACTATCCTGAGCCACTTTTCTGAAGAAAATCTTTGAAACTATGTGGATTTCACAAAATCCACTTTTGGCCTCCTCTCTGCCTGAAACGCACTTTAAGAGCATAAAAAATTGAAAATGCCAGTAAAGTGCTGAAAGTTGCAGATATTCATGAAAATGACATCAGACTGTGAAATCAACTATCCTGAGCCACTTTTCTGAAGAAAATCTTTGAAACTATGTGGATTTCACAAAATCCACTTTTGGCCTCCTCTCTGCCTGAAACGCACTTTAAGAGCATAAAAAATTGAAAATGCCAGTAAAGTGCTGAAAGTTGCAGATATTCATGAAAATGACATCAGACTGTGAAATCAACTATCCTGAGCCACTTTTCTGAAGAAAATCTTTGAAACTATGTGGATTTCACAAAATCCACTTTTGGCCTCCTCTCTGCCTGAAACGCACTTTAAGAGCATAAAAAATTGAAAATGCCAGTAAAGTGCTGAAAGTTGCAGATATTCATGAAAATGACATCAGACTGTGAAATCAACTATCCTGAGCCACTTTTCTGAAGAAAATCTTTGAAACTATGTGGATTTCACAAAATCCACTTTTGGCCTCCTCTCTGCCTGAAACGCACTTTAAGAGCATAAAAAATTGAAAATGCCAGTAAAGTGCTGAAAGTTGCAGATATTCATGAAAATGACATCAGACTGTGAAATCAACTATCCTGAGCCACTTTTCTGAAGAAAATCTTTGAAACTATGTGGATTTCACAAAATCCACTTTTGGCCTCCTCTCTGCCTGAAACGCACTTTAAGAGCATAAAAAATTGAAAATGCCAGTAAAGTGCTGAAAGTTGCAGATATTCATGAAAATGACATCAGACTGTGAAATCAACTATCCTGAGCCACTTTTCTGAAGAAAATCTTTGAAACTATGTGGATTTCACAAAATCCACTTTTGGCCTCCTCTCTGCCTGAAACGCACTTTAAGAGCATAAAAAATTGAAAATGCCAGTAAAGTGCTGAAAGTTGCAGATATTCATGAAAATGACATCAGACTGTGAAATCAACTATCCTGAGCCACTTTTCTGAAGAAAATCTTTGAAACTATGTGGATTTCACAAAATCCACTTTTGGCCTCCTCTCTGCCTGAAACGCACTTTAAGAGCATAAAAATTGAAAATGCCAGTAAAGTGCTGAAAGTTGCAGATATTCATGAAAATGACATCAGACTGTGAAATCAACTATCCTGAGCCACTTTTCTGAAGAAAATCTTTGAAACTATGTGGATTTCACAAAATCCACTTTTGGCCTCCTCTCTGCCTGAAACGCACTTTAAGAGCATAAAAATTGAAAATGCCAGTAAAGTGCTGAAAGTTGCAGATATTCATGAAAATGACATCAGACTGTGAAATCAACTATCCTGAGCCACTTTTCTGAAGAAAATCTTTGAAACTATGTGGATTTCACAAAATCCACTTTTGGCCTCCTCTCTGCCTGAAACGCACTTTAAGAGCATAAAAAATTGAAAATGCCAGTAAAGTGCTGAAAGTTGCAGATATTCATGAAAATGACATCAGACTGTGAAATCAACTATCCTGAGCCACTTTTCTGAAGAAAATCTTTGAAACTATGTGGATTTCACAAAATCCACTTTTGGCCTCCTCTCTGCCTGAAACGCACTTTAAGAGCATAAAAAATTGAAAATGCCAGTAAAGTGCTGAAAGTTGCAGATATTCATGAAAATGACATCAGACTGTGAAATCAACTATCCTGAGCCACTTTTCTGAAGAAAATCTTTGAAACTATGTGGATTTCACAAAATCCACTTTTGGCCTCCTCTCTGCCTGAAACGCACTTTAAGAGCATAAAAAATTGAAAATGCCAGTAAAGTGCTGAAAGTTGCAGATATTCATGAAAATGACATCAGACTGTGAAATCAACTATCCTGAGCCACTTTTCTGAAGAAAATCTTTGAAACTATGTGGATTTCACAAAATCCACTTTTGGCCTCCTCTCTGCCTGAAACGCACTTTAAGAGCATAAAAATTGAAAATGCCAGTAAAGTGCTGAAAGTTGCAGATATTCATGAAAATGACATCAGACTGTGAAATCAACTATCCTGAGCCACTTTTCTGAAGAAAATCTTTGAAACTATGTGGATTTCACAAAATCCACTTTTGGCCTCCTCTCTGCCTGAAACGCACTTTAAGAGCATAAAAAATTGAAAATGCCAGTAAAGTGCTGAAAGTTGCAGATATTCATGAAAATGACATCAGACTGTGAAATCAACTATCCTGAGCCACTTTTCTGAAGAAAATCTTTGAAACTATGTGGATTTCACAAAATCCACTTTTGGCCTCCTCTCTGCCTGAAACGCACTTTAAGAGCATAAAAAATTGAAAATGCCAGTAAAGTGCTGAAAGTTGCAGATATTCATGAAAATGACATCAGACTGTGAAATCAACTATCCTGAGCCACTTTTCTGAAGAAAATCTTTGAAACTATGTGGATTTCACAAAATCCACTTTTGGCCTCCTCTCTGCCTGAAACGCACTTTAAGAGCATAAAAAATTGAAAATGCCAGTAAAGTGCTGAAAGTTGCAGATATTCATGAAAATGACATCAGACTGTGAAATCAACTATCCTGAGCCACTTTTCTGAAGAAAATCTTTGAAACTATGTGGATTTCACAAAATCCACTTTTGGCCTCCTCTCTGCCTGAAACGCACTTTAAGAGCATAAAAAATTGAAAATGCCAGTAAAGTGCTGAAAGTTGCAGATATTCATGAAAATGACATCAGACTGTGAAATCAACTATCCTGAGCCACTTTTCTGAAGAAAATCTTTGAAACTATGTGGATTTCACAAAATCCACTTTTGGCCTCCTCTCTGCCTGAAACGCACTTTAAGAGCATAAAAAATTGAAAATGCCAGTAAAGTGCTGAAAGTTGCAGATATTCATGAAAATGACATCAGACTGTGAAATCAACTATCCTGAGCCACTTTTCTGAAGAAAATCTTTGAAACTATGTGGATTTCACAAAATCCACTTTTGGCCTCCTCTCTGCCTGAAACGCACTTTAAGAGCATAAAAATTGAAAATGCCAGTAAAGTGCTGAAAGTTGCAGATATTCATGAAAATGACATCAGACTGTGAAATCAACTATCCTGAGCCACTTTTCTGAAGAAAATCTTTGAAACTATGTGGATTTCACAAAATCCACTTTTGGCCTCCTCTCTGCCTGAAACGCACTTTAAGAGCATAAAAATTGAAAATGCCAGTAAAGTGCTGAAAGTTGCAGATATTCATGAAAATGACATCAGACTGTGAAATCAACTATCCTGAGCCACTTTTCTGAAGAAAATCTTTGAAACTATGTGGATTTCACAAAATCCACTTTTGGCCTCCTCTCTGCCTGAAACGCACTTTAAGAGCATAAAAAATTGAAAATGCCAGTAAAGTGCTGAAAGTTGCAGATATTCATGAAAATGACATCAGACTGTGAAATCAACTATCCTGAGCCACTTTTCTGAAGAAAATCTTTGAAACTATGTGGATTTCACAAAATCCACTTTTGGCCTCCTCTCTGCCTGAAACGCACTTTAAGAGCATAAAAAATTGAAAATGCCAGTAAAGTGCTGAAAGTTGCAGATATTCATGAAAATGACATCAGACTGTGAAATCAACTATCCTGAGCCACTTTTCTGAAGAAAATCTTTGAAACTATGTGGATTTCACAAAATCCACTTTTGGCCTCCTCTCTGCCTGAAACGCACTTTAAGAGCATAAAAAATTGAAAATGCCAGTAAAGTGCTGAAAGTTGCAGATATTCATGAAAATGACATCAGACTGTGAAATCAACTATCCTGAGCCACTTTTCTGAAGAAAATCTTTGAAACTATGTGGATTTCACAAAATCCACTTTTGGCCTCCTCTCTGCCTGAAACGCACTTTAAGAGCATAAAAAATTGAAAATGCCAGTAAAGTGCTGAAAGTTGCAGATATTCATGAAAATGACATCAGACTGTGAAATCAACTATCCTGAGCCACTTTTCTGAAGAAAATCTTTGAAACTATGTGGATTTCACAAAATCCACTTTTGGCCTCCTCTCTGCCTGAAACGCACTTTAAGAGCATAAAAAATTGAAAATGCCAGTAAAGTGCTGAAAGTTGCAGATATTCATGAAAATGACATCAGACTGTGAAATCAACTATCCTGAGCCACTTTTCTGAAGAAAATCTTTGAAACTATGTGGATTTCACAAAATCCACTTTTGGCCTCCTCTCTGCCTGAAACGCACTTTAAGAGCATAAAAAATTGAAAATGCCAGTAAAGTGCTGAAAGTTGCAGATATTCATGAAAATGACATCAGACTGTGAAATCAACTATCCTGAGCCACTTTTCTGAAGAAAATCTTTGAAACTATGTGGATTTCACAAAATCCACTTTTGGCCTCCTCTCTGCCTGAAACGCACTTTAAGAGCATAAAAATTGAAAATGCCAGTAAAGTGCTGAAAGTTGCAGATATTCATGAAAATGACATCAGACTGTGAAATCAACTATCCTGAGCCACTTTTCTGAAGAAAATCTTTGAAACTATGTGGATTTCACAAAATCCACTTTTGGCCTCCTCTCTGCCTGAAACGCACTTTAAGAGCATAAAAATTGAAAATGCCAGTAAAGTGCTGAAAGTTGCAGATATTCATGAAAATGACATCAGACTGTGAAATCAACTATCCTGAGCCACTTTTCTGAAGAAAATCTTTGAAACTATGTGGATTTCACAAAATCCACTTTTGGCCTCCTCTCTGCCTGAAACGCACTTTAAGAGCATAAAAAATTGAAAATGCCAGTAAAGTGCTGAAAGTTGCAGATATTCATGAAAATGACATCAGACTGTGAAATCAACTATCCTGAGCCACTTTTCTGAAGAAAATCTTTGAAACTATGTGGATTTCACAAAATCCACTTTTGGCCTCCTCTCTGCCTGAAACGCACTTTAAGAGCATAAAAAATTGAAAATGCCAGTAAAGTGCTGAAAGTTGCAGATATTCATGAAAATGACATCAGACTGTGAAATCAACTATCCTGAGCCACTTTTCTGAAGAAAATCTTTGAAACTATGTGGATTTCACAAAATCCACTTTTGGCCTCCTCTCTGCCTGAAACGCACTTTAAGAGCATAAAAAATTGAAAATGCCAGTAAAGTGCTGAAAGTTGCAGATATTCATGAAAATGACATCAGACTGTGAAATCAACTATCCTGAGCCACTTTTCTGAAGAAAATCTTTGAAACTATGTGGATTTCACAAAATCCACTTTTGGCCTCCTCTCTGCCTGAAACGCACTTTAAGAGCATAAAAATTGAAAATGCCAGTAAAGTGCTGAAAGTTGCAGATATTCATGAAAATGACATCAGACTGTGAAATCAACTATCCTGAGCCACTTTTCTGAAGAAAATCTTTGAAACTATGTGGATTTCACAAAATCCACTTTTGGCCTCCTCTCTGCCTGAAACGCACTTTAAGAGCATAAAAATTGAAAATGCCAGTAAAGTGCTGAAAGTTGCAGATATTCATGAAAATGACATCAGACTGTGAAATCAACTATCCTGAGCCACTTTTCTGAAGAAAATCTTTGAAACTATGTGGATTTCACAAAATCCACTTTTGGCCTCCTCTCTGCCTGAAACGCACTTTAAGAGCATAAAAAATTGAAAATGCCAGTAAAGTGCTGAAAGTTGCAGATATTCATGAAAATGACATCAGACTGTGAAATCAACTATCCTGAGCCACTTTTCTGAAGAAAATCTTTGAAACTATGTGGATTTCACAAAATCCACTTTTGGCCTCCTCTCTGCCTGAAACGCACTTTAAGAGCATAAAAAATTGAAAATGCCAGTAAAGTGCTGAAAGTTGCAGATATTCATGAAAATGACATCAGACTGTGAAATCAACTATCCTGAGCCACTTTTCTGAAGAAAATCTTTGAAACTATGTGGATTTCACAAAATCCACTTTTGGCCTCCTCTCTGCCTGAAACGCACTTTAAGAGCATAAAAAATTGAAAATGCCAGTAAAGTGCTGAAAGTTGCAGATATTCATGAAAATGACATCAGACTGTGAAATCAACTATCCTGAGCCACTTTTCTGAAGAAAATCTTTGAAACTATGTGGATTTCACAAAATCCACTTTTGGCCTCCTCTCTGCCTGAAACGCACTTTAAGAGCATAAAAAATTGAAAATGCCAGTAAAGTGCTGAAAGTTGCAGATATTCATGAAAATGACATCAGACTGTGAAATCAACTATCCTGAGCCACTTTTCTGAAGAAAATCTTTGAAACTATGTGGATTTCACAAAATCCACTTTTGGCCTCCTCTCTGCCTGAAACGCACTTTAAGAGCATAAAAAATTGAAAATGCCAGTAAAGTGCTGAAAGTTGCAGATATTCATGAAAATGACATCAGACTGTGAAATCAACTATCCTGAGCCACTTTTCTGAAGAAAATCTTTGAAACTATGTGGATTTCACAAAATCCACTTTTGGCCTCCTCTCTGCCTGAAACGCACTTTAAGAGCATAAAAATTGAAAATGCCAGTAAAGTGCTGAAAGTTGCAGATATTCATGAAAATGACATCAGACTGTGAAATCAACTATCCTGAGCCACTTTTCTGAAGAAAATCTTTGAAACTATGTGGATTTCACAAAATCCACTTTTGGCCTCCTCTCTGCCTGAAACGCACTTTAAGAGCATAAAAAATTGAAAATGCCAGTAAAGTGCTGAAAGTTGCAGATATTCATGAAAATGACATCAGACTGTGAAATCAACTATCCTGAGCCACTTTTCTGAAGAAAATCTTTGAAACTATGTGGATTTCACAAAATCCACTTTTGGCCTCCTCTCTGCCTGAAACGCACTTTAAGAGCATAAAAAATTGAAAATGCCAGTAAAGTGCTGAAAGTTGCAGATATTCATGAAAATGACATCAGACTGTGAAATCAACTATCCTGAGCCACTTTTCTGAAGAAAATCTTTGAAACTATGTGGATTTCACAAAATCCACTTTTGGCCTCCTCTCTGCCTGAAACGCACTTTAAGAGCATAAAAAATTGAAAATGCCAGTAAAGTGCTGAAAGTTGCAGATATTCATGAAAATGACATCAGACTGTGAAATCAACTATCCTGAGCCACTTTTCTGAAGAAAATCTTTGAAACTATGTGGATTTCACAAAATCCACTTTTGGCCTCCTCTCTGCCTGAAACGCACTTTAAGAGCATAAAAATTGAAAATGCCAGTAAAGTGCTGAAAGTTGCAGATATTCATGAAAATGACATCAGACTGTGAAATCAACTATCCTGAGCCACTTTTCTGAAGAAAATCTTTGAAACTATGTGGATTTCACAAAATCCACTTTTGGCCTCCTCTCTGCCTGAAACGCACTTTAAGAGCATAAAAAATTGAAAATGCCAGTAAAGTGCTGAAAGTTGCAGATATTCATGAAAATGACATCAGACTGTGAAATCAACTATCCTGAGCCACTTTTCTGAAGAAAATCTTTGAAACTATGTGGATTTCACAAAATCCACTTTTGGCCTCCTCTCTGCCTGAAACGCACTTTAAGAGCATAAAAAATTGAAAATGCCAGTAAAGTGCTGAAAGTTGCAGATATTCATGAAAATGACATCAGACTGTGAAATCAACTATCCTGAGCCACTTTTCTGAAGAAAATCTTTGAAACTATGTGGATTTCACAAAATCCACTTTTGGCCTCCTCTCTGCCTGAAACGCACTTTAAGAGCATAAAAATTGAAAATGCCAGTAAAGTGCTGAAAGTTGCAGATATTCATGAAAATGACATCAGACTGTGAAATCAACTATCCTGAGCCACTTTTCTGAAGAAAATCTTTGAAACTATGTGGATTTCACAAAATCCACTTTTGGCCTCCTCTCTGCCTGAAACGCACTTTAAGAGCATAAAAAATTGAAAATGCCAGTAAAGTGCTGAAAGTTGCAGATATTCATGAAAATGACATCAGACTGTGAAATCAACTATCCTGAGCCACTTTTCTGAAGAAAATCTTTGAAACTATGTGGATTTCACAAAATCCACTTTTGGCCTCCTCTCTGCCTGAAACGCACTTTAAGAGCATAAAAAATTGAAAATGCCAGTAAAGTGCTGAAAGTTGCAGATATTCATGAAAATGACATCAGACTGTGAAATCAACTATCCTGAGCCACTTTTCTGAAGAAAATCTTTGAAACTATGTGGATTTCACAAAATCCACTTTTGGCCTCCTCTCTGCCTGAAACGCACTTTAAGAGCATAAAAAATTGAAAATGCCAGTAAAGTGCTGAAAGTTGCAGATATTCATGAAAATGACATCAGACTGTGAAATCAACTATCCTGAGCCACTTTTCTGAAGAAAATCTTTGAAACTATGTGGATTTCACAAAATCCACTTTTGGCCTCCTCTCTGCCTGAAACGCACTTTAAGAGCATAAAAATTGAAAATGCCAGTAAAGTGCTGAAAGTTGCAGATATTCATGAAAATGACATCAGACTGTGAAATCAACTATCCTGAGCCACTTTTCTGAAGAAAATCTTTGAAACTATGTGGATTTCACAAAATCCACTTTTGGCCTCCTCTCTGCCTGAAACGCACTTTAAGAGCATAAAAAATTGAAAATGCCAGTAAAGTGCTGAAAGTTGCAGATATTCATGAAAATGACATCAGACTGTGAAATCAACTATCCTGAGCCACTTTTCTGAAGAAAATCTTTGAAACTATGTGGATTTCACAAAATCCACTTTTGGCCTCCTCTCTGCCTGAAACGCACTTTAAGAGCATAAAAAATTGAAAATGCCAGTAAAGTGCTGAAAGTTGCAGATATTCATGAAAATGACATCAGACTGTGAAATCAACTATCCTGAGCCACTTTTCTGAAGAAAATCTTTGAAACTATGTGGATTTCACAAAATCCACTTTTGGCCTCCTCTCTGCCTGAAACGCACTTTAAGAGCATAAAAAATTGAAAATGCCAGTAAAGTGCTGAAAGTTGCAGATATTCATGAAAATGACATCAGACTGTGAAATCAACTATCCTGAGCCACTTTTCTGAAGAAAATCTTTGAAACTATGTGGATTTCACAAAATCCACTTTTGGCCTCCTCTCTGCCTGAAACGCACTTTAAGAGCATAAAAAATTGAAAATGCCAGTAAAGTGCTGAAAGTTGCAGATATTCATGAAAATGACATCAGACTGTGAAATCAACTATCCTGAGCCACTTTTCTGAAGAAAATCTTTGAAACTATGTGGATTTCACAAAATCCACTTTTGGCCTCCTCTCTGCCTGAAACGCACTTTAAGAGCATAAAAAATTGAAAATGCCAGTAAAGTGCTGAAAGTTGCAGATATTCATGAAAATGACATCAGACTGTGAAATCAACTATCCTGAGCCACTTTTCTGAAGAAAATCTTTGAAACTATGTGGATTTCACAAAATCCACTTTTGGCCTCCTCTCTGCCTGAAACGCACTTTAAGAGCATAAAAAATTGAAAATGCCAGTAAAGTGCTGAAAGTTGCAGATATTCATGAAAATGACATCAGACTGTGAAATCAACTATCCTGAGCCACTTTTCTGAAGAAAATCTTTGAAACTATGTGGATTTCACAAAATCCACTTTTGGCCTCCTCTCTGCCTGAAACGCACTTTAAGAGCATAAAAATTGAAAATGCCAGTAAAGTGCTGAAAGTTGCAGATATTCATGAAAATGACATCAGACTGTGAAATCAACTATCCTGAGCCACTTTTCTGAAGAAAATCTTTGAAACTATGTGGATTTCACAAAATCCACTTTTGGCCTCCTCTCTGCCTGAAACGCACTTTAAGAGCATAAAAAATTGAAAATGCCAGTAAAGTGCTGAAAGTTGCAGATATTCATGAAAATGACATCAGACTGTGAAATCAACTATCCTGAGCCACTTTTCTGAAGAAAATCTTTGAAACTATGTGGATTTCACAAAATCCACTTTTGGCCTCCTCTCTGCCTGAAACGCACTTTAAGAGCATAAAAATTGAAAATGCCAGTAAAGTGCTGAAAGTTGCAGATATTCATGAAAATGACATCAGACTGTGAAATCAACTATCCTGAGCCACTTTTCTGAAGAAAATCTTTGAAACTATGTGGATTTCACAAAATCCACTTTTGGCCTCCTCTCTGCCTGAAACGCACTTTAAGAGCATAAAAAATTGAAAATGCCAGTAAAGTGCTGAAAGTTGCAGATATTCATGAAAATGACATCAGACTGTGAAATCAACTATCCTGAGCCACTTTTCTGAAGAAAATCTTTGAAACTATGTGGATTTCACAAAATCCACTTTTGGCCTCCTCTCTGCCTGAAACGCACTTTAAGAGCATAAAAAATTGAAAATGCCAGTAAAGTGCTGAAAGTTGCAGATATTCATGAAAATGACATCAGACTGTGAAATCAACTATCCTGAGCCACTTTTCTGAAGAAAATCTTTGAAACTATGTGGATTTCACAAAATCCACTTTTGGCCTCCTCTCTGCCTGAAACGCACTTTAAGAGCATAAAAATTGAAAATGCCAGTAAAGTGCTGAAAGTTGCAGATATTCATGAAAATGACATCAGACTGTGAAATCAACTATCCTGAGCCACTTTTCTGAAGAAAATCTTTGAAACTATGTGGATTTCACAAAATCCACTTTTGGCCTCCTCTCTGCCTGAAACGCACTTTAAGAGCATAAAAAATTGAAAATGCCAGTAAAGTGCTGAAAGTTGCAGATATTCATGAAAATGACATCAGACTGTGAAATCAACTATCCTGAGCCACTTTTCTGAAGAAAATCTTTGAAACTATGTGGATTTCACAAAATCCACTTTTGGCCTCCTCTCTGCCTGAAACGCACTTTAAGAGCATAAAAATTGAAAATGCCAGTAAAGTGCTGAAAGTTGCAGATATTCATGAAAATGACATCAGACTGTGAAATCAACTATCCTGAGCCACTTTTCTGAAGAAAATCTTTGAAACTATGTGGATTTCACAAAATCCACTTTTGGCCTCCTCTCTGCCTGAAACGCACTTTAAGAGCATAAAAAATTGAAAATGCCAGTAAAGTGCTGAAAGTTGCAGATATTCATGAAAATGACATCAGACTGTGAAATCAACTATCCTGAGCCACTTTTCTGAAGAAAATCTTTGAAACTATGTGGATTTCACAAAATCCACTTTTGGCCTCCTCTCTGCCTGAAACGCACTTTAAGAGCATAAAAATTGAAAATGCCAGTAAAGTGCTGAAAGTTGCAGATATTCATGAAAATGACATCAGACTGTGAAATCAACTATCCTGAGCCACTTTTCTGAAGAAAATCTTTGAAACTATGTGGATTTCACAAAATCCACTTTTGGCCTCCTCTCTGCCTGAAACGCACTTTAAGAGCATAAAAAATTGAAAATGCCAGTAAAGTGCTGAAAGTTGCAGATATTCATGAAAATGACATCAGACTGTGAAATCAACTATCCTGAGCCACTTTTCTGAAGAAAATCTTTGAAACTATGTGGATTTCACAAAATCCACTTTTGGCCTCCTCTCTGCCTGAAACGCACTTTAAGAGCATAAAAAATTGAAAATGCCAGTAAAGTGCTGAAAGTTGCAGATATTCATGAAAATGACATCAGACTGTGAAATCAACTATCCTGAGCCACTTTTCTGAAGAAAATCTTTGAAACTATGTGGATTTCACAAAATCCACTTTTGGCCTCCTCTCTGCCTGAAACGCACTTTAAGAGCATAAAAAATTGAAAATGCCAGTAAAGTGCTGAAAGTTGCAGATATTCATGAAAATGACATCAGACTGTGAAATCAACTATCCTGAGCCACTTTTCTGAAGAAAATCTTTGAAACTATGTGGATTTCACAAAATCCACTTTTGGCCTCCTCTCTGCCTGAAACGCACTTTAAGAGCATAAAAAATTGAAAATGCCAGTAAAGTGCTGAAAGTTGCAGATATTCATGAAAATGACATCAGACTGTGAAATCAACTATCCTGAGCCACTTTTCTGAAGAAAATCTTTGAAACTATGTGGATTTCACAAAATCCACTTTTGGCCTCCTCTCTGCCTGAAACGCACTTTAAGAGCATAAAAAATTGAAAATGCCAGTAAAGTGCTGAAAGTTGCAGATATTCATGAAAATGACATCAGACTGTGAAATCAACTATCCTGAGCCACTTTTCTGAAGAAAATCTTTGAAACTATGTGGATTTCACAAAATCCACTTTTGGCCTCCTCTCTGCCTGAAACGCACTTTAAGAGCATAAAAATTGAAAATGCCAGTAAAGTGCTGAAAGTTGCAGATATTCATGAAAATGACATCAGACTGTGAAATCAACTATCCTGAGCCACTTTTCTGAAGAAAATCTTTGAAACTATGTGGATTTCACAAAATCCACTTTTGGCCTCCTCTCTGCCTGAAACGCACTTTAAGAGCATAAAAAATTGAAAATGCCAGTAAAGTGCTGAAAGTTGCAGATATTCATGAAAATGACATCAGACTGTGAAATCAACTATCCTGAGCCACTTTTCTGAAGAAAATCTTTGAAACTATGTGGATTTCACAAAATCCACTTTTGGCCTCCTCTCTGCCTGAAACGCACTTTAAGAGCATAAAAAATTGAAAATGCCAGTAAAGTGCTGAAAGTTGCAGATATTCATGAAAATGACATCAGACTGTGAAATCAACTATCCTGAGCCACTTTTCTGAAGAAAATCTTTGAAACTATGTGGATTTCACAAAATCCACTTTTGGCCTCCTCTCTGCCTGAAACGCACTTTAAGAGCATAAAAAATTGAAAATGCCAGTAAAGTGCTGAAAGTTGCAGATATTCATGAAAATGACATCAGACTGTGAAATCAACTATCCTGAGCCACTTTTCTGAAGAAAATCTTTGAAACTATGTGGATTTCACAAAATCCACTTTTGGCCTCCTCTCTGCCTGAAACGCACTTTAAGAGCATAAAAAATTGAAAATGCCAGTAAAGTGCTGAAAGTTGCAGATATTCATGAAAATGACATCAGACTGTGAAATCAACTATCCTGAGCCACTTTTCTGAAGAAAATCTTTGAAACTATGTGGATTTCACAAAATCCACTTTTGGCCTCCTCTCTGCCTGAAACGCACTTTAAGAGCATAAAAAATTGAAAATGCCAGTAAAGTGCTGAAAGTTGCAGATATTCATGAAAATGACATCAGACTGTGAAATCAACTATCCTGAGCCACTTTTCTGAAGAAAATCTTTGAAACTATGTGGATTTCACAAAATCCACTTTTGGCCTCCTCTCTGCCTGAAACGCACTTTAAGAGCATAAAAAATTGAAAATGCCAGTAAAGTGCTGAAAGTTGCAGATATTCATGAAAATGACATCAGACTGTGAAATCAACTATCCTGAGCCACTTTTCTGAAGAAAATCTTTGAAACTATGTGGATTTCACAGTCTGATGTCACTTTTCATGAATATCTGCAACTTTCAGCACTTTACTGGCATTTTCAAAATTTTATGCTCTTAAAGTGCGTTTCAGGCAGAGAGGAGGCCAAAAGTGGATTTTGTGAAATCCACATAGTTTCAAAGATTTTCTTCAGAAAAGTGGCTCAGGATAGTTGATTTCACAGTCTGATGTCATTTTCATGAATATCTGCAACTTTCAGCACTTTACTGGCATTTTCAATTTTTATGCTCTTAAAGTGCGTTTCAGGCAGAGAGGAGGCCAAAAGTGGATTTTGTGAAATCCACATAGTTTCAAAGATTTTCTTCAGAAAAGTGGCTCAGGATAGTTGATTTCACAGTCTGATGTCATTTTCATGAATATCTGCAACTTTCAGCACTTTACTGGCATTTTCAATTTTTATGCTCTTAAAGTGCGTTTCAGGCAGAGAGGAGGCCAAAAGTGGATTTTGTGAAATCCACATAGTTTCAAAGATTTTCTTCAGAAAAGTGGCTCAGGATAGTTGATTTCACAGTCTGATGTCATTTTCATGAATATCTGCAACTTTCAGCACTTTACTGGCATTTTCAATTTTTTATGCTCTTAAAGTGCGTTTCAGGCAGAGAGGAGGCCAAAAGTGGATTTTGTGAAATCCACATAGTTTCAAAGATTTTCTTCAGAAAAGTGGCTCAGGATAGTTGATTTCACAGTCTGATGTCATTTTCATGAATATCTGCAACTTTCAGCACTTTACTGGCATTTTCAATTTTTTATGCTCTTAAAGTGCGTTTCAGGCAGAGAGGAGGCCAAAAGTGGATTTTGTGAAATCCACATAGTTTCAAAGATTTTCTTCAGAAAAGTGGCTCAGGATAGTTGATTTCACAGTCTGATGTCATTTTCATGAATATCTGCAACTTTCAGCACTTTACTGGCATTTTCAAATTTTTATGCTCTTAAAGTGCGTTTCAGGCAGAGAGGAGGCCAAAAGTGGATTTTGTGAAATCCACATAGTTTCAAAGATTTTCTTCAGAAAAGTGGCTCAGGATAGTTGATTTCACAGTCTGATGTCATTTTCATGAATATCTGCAACTTTCAGCACTTTACTGGCATTTTCAATTTTTATGCTCTTAAAGTGCGTTTCAGGCAGAGAGGAGGCCAAAAGTGGATTTTGTGAAATCCACATAGTTTCAAAGATTTTCTTCAGAAAAGTGGCTCAGGATAGTTGATTTCACAGTCTGATGTCATTTTCATGAATATCTGCAACTTTCAGCACTTTACTGGCATTTTCAATTTTTTATGCTCTTAAAGTGCGTTTCAGGCAGAGAGGAGGCCAAAAGTGGATTTTGTGAAATCCACATAGTTTCAAAGATTTTCTTCAGAAAAGTGGCTCAGGATAGTTGATTTCACAGTCTGATGTCATTTTCATGAATATCTGCAACTTTCAGCACTTTACTGGCATTTTCAATTTTTTATGCTCTTAAAGTGCGTTTCAGGCAGAGAGGAGGCCAAAAGTGGATTTTGTGAAATCCACATAGTTTCAAAGATTTTCTTCAGAAAAGTGGCTCAGGATAGTTGATTTCACAGTCTGATGTCATTTTCATGAATATCTGCAACTTTCAGCACTTTACTGGCATTTTCAATTTTTTATGCTCTTAAAGTGCGTTTCAGGCAGAGAGGAGGCCAAAAGTGGATTTTGTGAAATCCACATAGTTTCAAAGATTTTCTTCAGAAAAGTGGCTCAGGATAGTTGATTTCACAGTCTGATGTCATTTTCATGAATATCTGCAACTTTCAGCACTTTACTGGCATTTTCAAATTTTTATGCTCTTAAAGTGCGTTTCAGGCAGAGAGGAGGCCAAAAGTGGATTTTGTGAAATCCACATAGTTTCAAAGATTTTCTTCAGAAAAGTGGCTCAGGATAGTTGATTTCACAGTCTGATGTCATTTTCATGAATATCTGCAACTTTCAGCACTTTACTGGCATTTTCAAATTTTTATGCTCTTAAAGTGCGTTTCAGGCAGAGAGGAGGCCAAAAGTGGATTTTGTGAAATCCACATAGTTTCAAAGATTTTCTTCAGAAAAGTGGCTCAGGATAGTTGATTTCACAGTCTGATGTCATTTTCATGAATATCTGCAACTTTCAGCACTTTACTGGCATTTTCAATTTTTTATGCTCTTAAAGTGCGTTTCAGGCAGAGAGGAGGCCAAAAGTGGATTTTGTGAAATCCACATAGTTTCAAAGATTTTCTTCAGAAAAGTGGCTCAGGATAGTTGATTTCACAGTCTGATGTCATTTTCATGAATATCTGCAACTTTCAGCACTTTACTGGCATTTTCAAATTTTTATGCTCTTAAAGTGCGTTTCAGGCAGAGAGGAGGCCAAAAGTGGATTTTGTGAAATCCACATAGTTTCAAAGATTTTCTTCAGAAAAGTGGCTCAGGATAGTTGATTTCACAGTCTGATGTCATTTTCATGAATATCTGCAACTTTCAGCACTTTACTGGCATTTTCAATTTTTTATGCTCTTAAAGTGCGTTTCAGGCAGAGAGGAGGCCAAAAGTGGATTTTGTGAAATCCACATAGTTTCAAAGATTTTCTTCAGAAAAGTGGCTCAGGATAGTTGATTTCACAGTCTGATGTCATTTTCATGAATATCTGCAACTTTCAGCACTTTACTGGCATTTTCAATTTTTATGCTCTTAAAGTGCGTTTCAGGCAGAGAGGAGGCCAAAAGTGGATTTTGTGAAATCCACATAGTTTCAAAGATTTTCTTCAGAAAAGTGGCTCAGGATAGTTGATTTCACAGTCTGATGTCATTTTCATGAATATCTGCAACTTTCAGCACTTTACTGGCATTTTCAATTTTTTATGCTCTTAAAGTGCGTTTCAGGCAGAGAGGAGGCCAAAAGTGGATTTTGTGAAATCCACATAGTTTCAAAGATTTTCTTCAGAAAAGTGGCTCAGGATAGTTGATTTCACAGTCTGATGTCATTTTCATGAATATCTGCAACTTTCAGCACTTTACTGGCATTTTCAATTTTTTATGCTCTTAAAGTGCGTTTCAGGCAGAGAGGAGGCCAAAAGTGGATTTTGTGAAATCCACATAGTTTCAAAGATTTTCTTCAGAAAAGTGGCTCAGGATAGTTGATTTCACAGTCTGATGTCATTTTCATGAATATCTGCAACTTTCAGCACTTTACTGGCATTTTCAAATTTTTATGCTCTTAAAGTGCGTTTCAGGCAGAGAGGAGGCCAAAAGTGGATTTTGTGAAATCCACATAGTTTCAAAGATTTTCTTCAGAAAAGTGGCTCAGGATAGTTGATTTCACAGTCTGATGTCATTTTCATGAATATCTGCAACTTTCAGCACTTTACTGGCATTTTCAAATTTTTATGCTCTTAAAGTGCGTTTCAGGCAGAGAGGAGGCCAAAAGTGGATTTTGTGAAATCCACATAGTTTCAAAGATTTTCTTCAGAAAAGTGGCTCAGGATAGTTGATTTCACAGTCTGATGTCATTTTCATGAATATCTGCAACTTTCAGCACTTTACTGGCATTTTCAATTTTTTATGCTCTTAAAGTGCGTTTCAGGCAGAGAGGAGGCCAAAAGTGGATTTTGTGAAATCCACATAGTTTCAAAGATTTTCTTCAGAAAAGTGGCTCAGGATAGTTGATTTCACAGTCTGATGTCATTTTCATGAATATCTGCAACTTTCAGCACTTTACTGGCATTTTCAATTTTTTATGCTCTTAAAGTGCGTTTCAGGCAGAGAGGAGGCCAAAAGTGGATTTTGTGAAATCCACATAGTTTCAAAGATTTTCTTCAGAAAAGTGGCTCAGGATAGTTGATTTCACAGTCTGATGTCATTTTCATGAATATCTGCAACTTTCAGCACTTTACTGGCATTTTCAATTTTTTATGCTCTTAAAGTGCGTTTCAGGCAGAGAGGAGGCCAAAAGTGGATTTTGTGAAATCCACATAGTTTCAAAGATTTTCTTCAGAAAAGTGGCTCAGGATAGTTGATTTCACAGTCTGATGTCATTTTCATGAATATCTGCAACTTTCAGCACTTTACTGGCATTTTCAATTTTTTATGCTCTTAAAGTGCGTTTCAGGCAGAGAGGAGGCCAAAAGTGGATTTTGTGAAATCCACATAGTTTCAAAGATTTTCTTCAGAAAAGTGGCTCAGGATAGTTGATTTCACAGTCTGATGTCATTTTCATGAATATCTGCAACTTTCAGCACTTTACTGGCATTTTCAATTTTTTATGCTCTTAAAGTGCGTTTCAGGCAGAGAGGAGGCCAAAAGTGGATTTTGTGAAATCCACATAGTTTCAAAGATTTTCTTCAGAAAAGTGGCTCAGGATAGTTGATTTCACAGTCTGATGTCATTTTCATGAATATCTGCAACTTTCAGCACTTTACTGGCATTTTCAATTTTTTATGCTCTTAAAGTGCGTTTCAGGCAGAGAGGAGGCCAAAAGTGGATTTTGTGAAATCCACATAGTTTCAAAGATTTTCTTCAGAAAAGTGGCTCAGGATAGTTGATTTCACAGTCTGATGTCATTTTCATGAATATCTGCAACTTTCAGCACTTTACTGGCATTTTCAATTTTTATGCTCTTAAAGTGCGTTTCAGGCAGAGAGGAGGCCAAAAGTGGATTTTGTGAAATCCACATAGTTTCAAAGATTTTCTTCAGAAAAGTGGCTCAGGATAGTTGATTTCACAGTCTGATGTCATTTTCATGAATATCTGCAACTTTCAGCACTTTACTGGCATTTTCAATTTTTTATGCTCTTAAAGTGCGTTTCAGGCAGAGAGGAGGCCAAAAGTGGATTTTGTGAAATCCACATAGTTTCAAAGATTTTCTTCAGAAAAGTGGCTCAGGATAGTTGATTTCACAGTCTGATGTCATTTTCATGAATATCTGCAACTTTCAGCACTTTACTGGCATTTTCAATTTTTTATGCTCTTAAAGTGCGTTTCAGGCAGAGAGGAGGCCAAAAGTGGATTTTGTGAAATCCACATAGTTTCAAAGATTTTCTTCAGAAAAGTGGCTCAGGATAGTTGATTTCACAGTCTGATGTCATTTTCATGAATATCTGCAACTTTCAGCACTTTACTGGCATTTTCAAATTTTTATGCTCTTAAAGTGCGTTTCAGGCAGAGAGGAGGCCAAAAGTGGATTTTGTGAAATCCACATAGTTTCAAAGATTTTCTTCAGAAAAGTGGCTCAGGATAGTTGATTTCACAGTCTGATGTCATTTTCATGAATATCTGCAACTTTCAGCACTTTACTGGCATTTTCAAATTTTTATGCTCTTAAAGTGCGTTTCAGGCAGAGAGGAGGCCAAAAGTGGATTTTGTGAAATCCACATAGTTTCAAAGATTTTCTTCAGAAAAGTGGCTCAGGATAGTTGATTTCACAGTCTGATGTCATTTTCATGAATATCTGCAACTTTCAGCACTTTACTGGCATTTTCAATTTTTTATGCTCTTAAAGTGCGTTTCAGGCAGAGAGGAGGCCAAAAGTGGATTTTGTGAAATCCACATAGTTTCAAAGATTTTCTTCAGAAAAGTGGCTCAGGATAGTTGATTTCACAGTCTGATGTCATTTTCATGAATATCTGCAACTTTCAGCACTTTACTGGCATTTTCAATTTTTTATGCTCTTAAAGTGCGTTTCAGGCAGAGAGGAGGCCAAAAGTGGATTTTGTGAAATCCACATAGTTTCAAAGATTTTCTTCAGAAAAGTGGCTCAGGATAGTTGATTTCACAGTCTGATGTCATTTTCATGAATATCTGCAACTTTCAGCACTTTACTGGCATTTTCAATTTTTATGCTCTTAAAGTGCGTTTCAGGCAGAGAGGAGGCCAAAAGTGGATTTTGTGAAATCCACATAGTTTCAAAGATTTTCTTCAGAAAAGTGGCTCAGGATAGTTGATTTCACAGTCTGATGTCATTTTCATGAATATCTGCAACTTTCAGCACTTTACTGGCATTTTCAATTTTTTATGCTCTTAAAGTGCGTTTCAGGCAGAGAGGAGGCCAAAAGTGGATTTTGTGAAATCCACATAGTTTCAAAGATTTTCTTCAGAAAAGTGGCTCAGGATAGTTGATTTCACAGTCTGATGTCATTTTCATGAATATCTGCAACTTTCAGCACTTTACTGGCATTTTCAAATTTTTATGCTCTTAAAGTGCGTTTCAGGCAGAGAGGAGGCCAAAAGTGGATTTTGTGAAATCCACATAGTTTCAAAGATTTTCTTCAGAAAAGTGGCTCAGGATAGTTGATTTCACAGTCTGATGTCATTTTCATGAATATCTGCAACTTTCAGCACTTTACTGGCATTTTCAATTTTTTATGCTCTTAAAGTGCGTTTCAGGCAGAGAGGAGGCCAAAAGTGGATTTTGTGAAATCCACATAGTTTCAAAGATTTTCTTCAGAAAAGTGGCTCAGGATAGTTGATTTCACAGTCTGATGTCATTTTCATGAATATCTGCAACTTTCAGCACTTTACTGGCATTTTCAAATTTTTATGCTCTTAAAGTGCGTTTCAGGCAGAGAGGAGGCCAAAAGTGGATTTTGTGAAATCCACATAGTTTCAAAGATTTTCTTCAGAAAAGTGGCTCAGGATAGTTGATTTCACAGTCTGATGTCATTTTCATGAATATCTGCAACTTTCAGCACTTTACTGGCATTTTCAAATTTTTATGCTCTTAAAGTGCGTTTCAGGCAGAGAGGAGGCCAAAAGTGGATTTTGTGAAATCCACATAGTTTCAAAGATTTTCTTCAGAAAAGTGGCTCAGGATAGTTGATTTCACAGTCTGATGTCATTTTCATGAATATCTGCAACTTTCAGCACTTTACTGGCATTTTCAAATTTTTATGCTCTTAAAGTGCGTTTCAGGCAGAGAGGAGGCCAAAAGTGGATTTTGTGAAATCCACATAGTTTCAAAGATTTTCTTCAGAAAAGTGGCTCAGGATAGTTGATTTCACAGTCTGATGTCATTTTCATGAATATCTGCAACTTTCAGCACTTTACTGGCATTTTCAATTTTTATGCTCTTAAAGTGCGTTTCAGGCAGAGAGGAGGCCAAAAGTGGATTTTGTGAAATCCACATAGTTTCAAAGATTTTCTTCAGAAAAGTGGCTCAGGATAGTTGATTTCACAGTCTGATGTCATTTTCATGAATATCTGCAACTTTCAGCACTTTACTGGCATTTTCAAATTTTTATGCTCTTAAAGTGCGTTTCAGGCAGAGAGGAGGCCAAAAGTGGATTTTGTGAAATCCACATAGTTTCAAAGATTTTCTTCAGAAAAGTGGCTCAGGATAGTTGATTTCACAGTCTGATGTCATTTTCATGAATATCTGCAACTTTCAGCACTTTACTGGCATTTTCAAATTTTTATGCTCTTAAAGTGCGTTTCAGGCAGAGAGGAGGCCAAAAGTGGATTTTGTGAAATCCACATAGTTTCAAAGATTTTCTTCAGAAAAGTGGCTCAGGATAGTTGATTTCACAGTCTGATGTCATTTTCATGAATATCTGCAACTTTCAGCACTTTACTGGCATTTTCAATTTTTTATGCTCTTAAAGTGCGTTTCAGGCAGAGAGGAGGCCAAAAGTGGATTTTGTGAAATCCACATAGTTTCAAAGATTTTCTTCAGAAAAGTGGCTCAGGATAGTTGATTTCACAGTCTGATGTCATTTTCATGAATATCTGCAACTTTCAGCACTTTACTGGCATTTTCAAATTTTTATGCTCTTAAAGTGCGTTTCAGGCAGAGAGGAGGCCAAAAGTGGATTTTGTGAAATCCACATAGTTTCAAAGATTTTCTTCAGAAAAGTGGCTCAGGATAGTTGATTTCACAGTCTGATGTCATTTTCATGAATATCTGCAACTTTCAGCACTTTACTGGCATTTTCAATTTTTTATGCTCTTAAAGTGCGTTTCAGGCAGAGAGGAGGCCAAAAGTGGATTTTGTGAAATCCACATAGTTTCAAAGATTTTCTTCAGAAAAGTGGCTCAGGATAGTTGATTTCACAGTCTGATGTCATTTTCATGAATATCTGCAACTTTCAGCACTTTACTGGCATTTTCAATTTTTTATGCTCTTAAAGTGCGTTTCAGGCAGAGAGGAGGCCAAAAGTGGATTTTGTGAAATCCACATAGTTTCAAAGATTTTCTTCAGAAAAGTGGCTCAGGATAGTTGATTTCACAGTCTGATGTCATTTTCATGAATATCTGCAACTTTCAGCACTTTACTGGCATTTTCAATTTTTATGCTCTTAAAGTGCGTTTCAGGCAGAGAGGAGGCCAAAAGTGGATTTTGTGAAATCCACATAGTTTCAAAGATTTTCTTCAGAAAAGTGGCTCAGGATAGTTGATTTCACAGTCTGATGTCATTTTCATGAATATCTGCAACTTTCAGCACTTTACTGGCATTTTCAATTTTTATGCTCTTAAAGTGCGTTTCAGGCAGAGAGGAGGCCAAAAGTGGATTTTGTGAAATCCACATAGTTTCAAAGATTTTCTTCAGAAAAGTGGCTCAGGATAGTTGATTTCACAGTCTGATGTCATTTTCATGAATATCTGCAACTTTCAGCACTTTACTGGCATTTTCAATTTTTATGCTCTTAAAGTGCGTTTCAGGCAGAGAGGAGGCCAAAAGTGGATTTTGTGAAATCCACATAGTTTCAAAGATTTTCTTCAGAAAAGTGGCTCAGGATAGTTGATTTCACAGTCTGATGTCATTTTCATGAATATCTGCAACTTTCAGCACTTTACTGGCATTTTCAAATTTTTATGCTCTTAAAGTGCGTTTCAGGCAGAGAGGAGGCCAAAAGTGGATTTTGTGAAATCCACATAGTTTCAAAGATTTTCTTCAGAAAAGTGGCTCAGGATAGTTGATTTCACAGTCTGATGTCATTTTCATGAATATCTGCAACTTTCAGCACTTTACTGGCATTTTCAATTTTTTATGCTCTTAAAGTGCGTTTCAGGCAGAGAGGAGGCCAAAAGTGGATTTTGTGAAATCCACATAGTTTCAAAGATTTTCTTCAGAAAAGTGGCTCAGGATAGTTGATTTCACAGTCTGATGTCATTTTCATGAATATCTGCAACTTTCAGCACTTTACTGGCATTTTCAATTTTTTATGCTCTTAAAGTGCGTTTCAGGCAGAGAGGAGGCCAAAAGTGGATTTTGTGAAATCCACATAGTTTCAAAGATTTTCTTCAGAAAAGTGGCTCAGGATAGTTGATTTCACAGTCTGATGTCATTTTCATGAATATCTGCAACTTTCAGCACTTTACTGGCATTTTCAATTTTTATGCTCTTAAAGTGCGTTTCAGGCAGAGAGGAGGCCAAAAGTGGATTTTGTGAAATCCACATAGTTTCAAAGATTTTCTTCAGAAAAGTGGCTCAGGATAGTTGATTTCACAGTCTGATGTCATTTTCATGAATATCTGCAACTTTCAGCACTTTACTGGCATTTTCAATTTTTTATGCTCTTAAAGTGCGTTTCAGGCAGAGAGGAGGCCAAAAGTGGATTTTGTGAAATCCACATAGTTTCAAAGATTTTCTTCAGAAAAGTGGCTCAGGATAGTTGATTTCACAGTCTGATGTCATTTTCATGAATATCTGCAACTTTCAGCACTTTACTGGCATTTTCAATTTTTTATGCTCTTAAAGTGCGTTTCAGGCAGAGAGGAGGCCAAAAGTGGATTTTGTGAAATCCACATAGTTTCAAAGATTTTCTTCAGAAAAGTGGCTCAGGATAGTTGATTTCACAGTCTGATGTCATTTTCATGAATATCTGCAACTTTCAGCACTTTACTGGCATTTTCAAATTTTTATGCTCTTAAAGTGCGTTTCAGGCAGAGAGGAGGCCAAAAGTGGATTTTGTGAAATCCACATAGTTTCAAAGATTTTCTTCAGAAAAGTGGCTCAGGATAGTTGATTTCACAGTCTGATGTCATTTTCATGAATATCTGCAACTTTCAGCACTTTACTGGCATTTTCAATTTTTTATGCTCTTAAAGTGCGTTTCAGGCAGAGAGGAGGCCAAAAGTGGATTTTGTGAAATCCACATAGTTTCAAAGATTTTCTTCAGAAAAGTGGCTCAGGATAGTTGATTTCACAGTCTGATGTCATTTTCATGAATATCTGCAACTTTCAGCACTTTACTGGCATTTTCAATTTTTTATGCTCTTAAAGTGCGTTTCAGGCAGAGAGGAGGCCAAAAGTGGATTTTGTGAAATCCACATAGTTTCAAAGATTTTCTTCAGAAAAGTGGCTCAGGATAGTTGATTTCACAGTCTGATGTCATTTTCATGAATATCTGCAACTTTCAGCACTTTACTGGCATTTTCAATTTTTTATGCTCTTAAAGTGCGTTTCAGGCAGAGAGGAGGCCAAAAGTGGATTTTGTGAAATCCACATAGTTTCAAAGATTTTCTTCAGAAAAGTGGCTCAGGATAGTTGATTTCACAGTCTGATGTCATTTTCATGAATATCTGCAACTTTCAGCACTTTACTGGCATTTTCAAATTTTTATGCTCTTAAAGTGCGTTTCAGGCAGAGAGGAGGCCAAAAGTGGATTTTGTGAAATCCACATAGTTTCAAAGATTTTCTTCAGAAAAGTGGCTCAGGATAGTTGATTTCACAGTCTGATGTCATTTTCATGAATATCTGCAACTTTCAGCACTTTACTGGCATTTTCAATTTTTTATGCTCTTAAAGTGCGTTTCAGGCAGAGAGGAGGCCAAAAGTGGATTTTGTGAAATCCACATAGTTTCAAAGATTTTCTTCAGAAAAGTGGCTCAGGATAGTTGATTTCACAGTCTGATGTCATTTTCATGAATATCTGCAACTTTCAGCACTTTACTGGCATTTTCAATTTTTTATGCTCTTAAAGTGCGTTTCAGGCAGAGAGGAGGCCAAAAGTGGATTTTGTGAAATCCACATAGTTTCAAAGATTTTCTTCAGAAAAGTGGCTCAGGATAGTTGATTTCACAGTCTGATGTCATTTTCATGAATATCTGCAACTTTCAGCACTTTACTGGCATTTTCAATTTTTATGCTCTTAAAGTGCGTTTCAGGCAGAGAGGAGGCCAAAAGTGGATTTTGTGAAATCCACATAGTTTCAAAGATTTTCTTCAGAAAAGTGGCTCAGGATAGTTGATTTCACAGTCTGATGTCATTTTCATGAATATCTGCAACTTTCAGCACTTTACTGGCATTTTCAAATTTTTATGCTCTTAAAGTGCGTTTCAGGCAGAGAGGAGGCCAAAAGTGGATTTTGTGAAATCCACATAGTTTCAAAGATTTTCTTCAGAAAAGTGGCTCAGGATAGTTGATTTCACAGTCTGATGTCATTTTCATGAATATCTGCAACTTTCAGCACTTTACTGGCATTTTCAATTTTTTATGCTCTTAAAGTGCGTTTCAGGCAGAGAGGAGGCCAAAAGTGGATTTTGTGAAATCCACATAGTTTCAAAGATTTTCTTCAGAAAAGTGGCTCAGGATAGTTGATTTCACAGTCTGATGTCATTTTCATGAATATCTGCAACTTTCAGCACTTTACTGGCATTTTCAAATTTTTATGCTCTTAAAGTGCGTTTCAGGCAGAGAGGAGGCCAAAAGTGGATTTTGTGAAATCCACATAGTTTCAAAGATTTTCTTCAGAAAAGTGGCTCAGGATAGTTGATTTCACAGTCTGATGTCATTTTCATGAATATCTGCAACTTTCAGCACTTTACTGGCATTTTCAATTTTTATGCTCTTAAAGTGCGTTTCAGGCAGAGAGGAGGCCAAAAGTGGATTTTGTGAAATCCACATAGTTTCAAAGATTTTCTTCAGAAAAGTGGCTCAGGATAGTTGATTTCACAGTCTGATGTCATTTTCATGAATATCTGCAACTTTCAGCACTTTACTGGCATTTTCAAATTTTTATGCTCTTAAAGTGCGTTTCAGGCAGAGAGGAGGCCAAAAGTGGATTTTGTGAAATCCACATAGTTTCAAAGATTTTCTTCAGAAAAGTGGCTCAGGATAGTTGATTTCACAGTCTGATGTCATTTTCATGAATATCTGCAACTTTCAGCACTTTACTGGCATTTTCAATTTTTATGCTCTTAAAGTGCGTTTCAGGCAGAGAGGAGGCCAAAAGTGGATTTTGTGAAATCCACATAGTTTCAAAGATTTTCTTCAGAAAAGTGGCTCAGGATAGTTGATTTCACAGTCTGATGTCATTTTCATGAATATCTGCAACTTTCAGCACTTTACTGGCATTTTCAAATTTTTATGCTCTTAAAGTGCGTTTCAGGCAGAGAGGAGGCCAAAAGTGGATTTTGTGAAATCCACATAGTTTCAAAGATTTTCTTCAGAAAAGTGGCTCAGGATAGTTGATTTCACAGTCTGATGTCATTTTCATGAATATCTGCAACTTTCAGCACTTTACTGGCATTTTCAATTTTTATGCTCTTAAAGTGCGTTTCAGGCAGAGAGGAGGCCAAAAGTGGATTTTGTGAAATCCACATAGTTTCAAAGATTTTCTTCAGAAAAGTGGCTCAGGATAGTTGATTTCACAGTCTGATGTCATTTTCATGAATATCTGCAACTTTCAGCACTTTACTGGCATTTTCAATTTTTATGCTCTTAAAGTGCGTTTCAGGCAGAGAGGAGGCCAAAAGTGGATTTTGTGAAATCCACATAGTTTCAAAGATTTTCTTCAGAAAAGTGGCTCAGGATAGTTGATTTCACAGTCTGATGTCATTTTCATGAATATCTGCAACTTTCAGCACTTTACTGGCATTTTCAATTTTTATGCTCTTAAAGTGCGTTTCAGGCAGAGAGGAGGCCAAAAGTGGATTTTGTGAAATCCACATAGTTTCAAAGATTTTCTTCAGAAAAGTGGCTCAGGATAGTTGATTTCACAGTCTGATGTCATTTTCATGAATATCTGCAACTTTCAGCACTTTACTGGCATTTTCAATTTTTTATGCTCTTAAAGTGCGTTTCAGGCAGAGAGGAGGCCAAAAGTGGATTTTGTGAAATCCACATAGTTTCAAAGATTTTCTTCAGAAAAGTGGCTCAGGATAGTTGATTTCACAGTCTGATGTCATTTTCATGAATATCTGCAACTTTCAGCACTTTACTGGCATTTTCAAATTTTTATGCTCTTAAAGTGCGTTTCAGGCAGAGAGGAGGCCAAAAGTGGATTTTGTGAAATCCACATAGTTTCAAAGATTTTCTTCAGAAAAGTGGCTCAGGATAGTTGATTTCACAGTCTGATGTCATTTTCATGAATATCTGCAACTTTCAGCACTTTACTGGCATTTTCAATTTTTATGCTCTTAAAGTGCGTTTCAGGCAGAGAGGAGGCCAAAAGTGGATTTTGTGAAATCCACATAGTTTCAAAGATTTTCTTCAGAAAAGTGGCTCAGGATAGTTGATTTCACAGTCTGATGTCATTTTCATGAATATCTGCAACTTTCAGCACTTTACTGGCATTTTCAAATTTTTATGCTCTTAAAGTGCGTTTCAGGCAGAGAGGAGGCCAAAAGTGGATTTTGTGAAATCCACATAGTTTCAAAGATTTTCTTCAGAAAAGTGGCTCAGGATAGTTGATTTCACAGTCTGATGTCATTTTCATGAATATCTGCAACTTTCAGCACTTTACTGGCATTTTCAATTTTTTATGCTCTTAAAGTGCGTTTCAGGCAGAGAGGAGGCCAAAAGTGGATTTTGTGAAATCCACATAGTTTCAAAGATTTTCTTCAGAAAAGTGGCTCAGGATAGTTGATTTCACAGTCTGATGTCATTTTCATGAATATCTGCAACTTTCAGCACTTTACTGGCATTTTCAAATTTTTATGCTCTTAAAGTGCGTTTCAGGCAGAGAGGAGGCCAAAAGTGGATTTTGTGAAATCCACATAGTTTCAAAGATTTTCTTCAGAAAAGTGGCTCAGGATAGTTGATTTCACAGTCTGATGTCATTTTCATGAATATCTGCAACTTTCAGCACTTTACTGGCATTTTCAATTTTTTATGCTCTTAAAGTGCGTTTCAGGCAGAGAGGAGGCCAAAAGTGGATTTTGTGAAATCCACATAGTTTCAAAGATTTTCTTCAGAAAAGTGGCTCAGGATAGTTGATTTCACAGTCTGATGTCATTTTCATGAATATCTGCAACTTTCAGCACTTTACTGGCATTTTCAATTTTTATGCTCTTAAAGTGCGTTTCAGGCAGAGAGGAGGCCAAAAGTGGATTTTGTGAAATCCACATAGTTTCAAAGATTTTCTTCAGAAAAGTGGCTCAGGATAGTTGATTTCACAGTCTGATGTCATTTTCATGAATATCTGCAACTTTCAGCACTTTACTGGCATTTTCAAATTTTTATGCTCTTAAAGTGCGTTTCAGGCAGAGAGGAGGCCAAAAGTGGATTTTGTGAAATCCACATAGTTTCAAAGATTTTCTTCAGAAAAGTGGCTCAGGATAGTTGATTTCACAGTCTGATGTCATTTTCATGAATATCTGCAACTTTCAGCACTTTACTGGCATTTTCAAATTTTTATGCTCTTAAAGTGCGTTTCAGGCAGAGAGGAGGCCAAAAGTGGATTTTGTGAAATCCACATAGTTTCAAAGATTTTCTTCAGAAAAGTGGCTCAGGATAGTTGATTTCACAGTCTGATGTCATTTTCATGAATATCTGCAACTTTCAGCACTTTACTGGCATTTTCAATTTTTTATGCTCTTAAAGTGCGTTTCAGGCAGAGAGGAGGCCAAAAGTGGATTTTGTGAAATCCACATAGTTTCAAAGATTTTCTTCAGAAAAGTGGCTCAGGATAGTTGATTTCACAGTCTGATGTCATTTTCATGAATATCTGCAACTTTCAGCACTTTACTGGCATTTTCAATTTTTTATGCTCTTAAAGTGCGTTTCAGGCAGAGAGGAGGCCAAAAGTGGATTTTGTGAAATCCACATAGTTTCAAAGATTTTCTTCAGAAAAGTGGCTCAGGATAGTTGATTTCACAGTCTGATGTCATTTTCATGAATATCTGCAACTTTCAGCACTTTACTGGCATTTTCAATTTTTTATGCTCTTAAAGTGCGTTTCAGGCAGAGAGGAGGCCAAAAGTGGATTTTGTGAAATCCACATAGTTTCAAAGATTTTCTTCAGAAAAGTGGCTCAGGATAGTTGATTTCACAGTCTGATGTCATTTTCATGAATATCTGCAACTTTCAGCACTTTACTGGCATTTTCAATTTTTTATGCTCTTAAAGTGCGTTTCAGGCAGAGAGGAGGCCAAAAGTGGATTTTGTGAAATCCACATAGTTTCAAAGATTTTCTTCAGAAAAGTGGCTCAGGATAGTTGATTTCACAGTCTGATGTCATTTTCATGAATATCTGCAACTTTCAGCACTTTACTGGCATTTTCAAATTTTTATGCTCTTAAAGTGCGTTTCAGGCAGAGAGGAGGCCAAAAGTGGATTTTGTGAAATCCACATAGTTTCAAAGATTTTCTTCAGAAAAGTGGCTCAGGATAGTTGATTTCACAGTCTGATGTCATTTTCATGAATATCTGCAACTTTCAGCACTTTACTGGCATTTTCAATTTTTTATGCTCTTAAAGTGCGTTTCAGGCAGAGAGGAGGCCAAAAGTGGATTTTGTGAAATCCACATAGTTTCAAAGATTTTCTTCAGAAAAGTGGCTCAGGATAGTTGATTTCACAGTCTGATGTCATTTTCATGAATATCTGCAACTTTCAGCACTTTACTGGCATTTTCAAATTTTTATGCTCTTAAAGTGCGTTTCAGGCAGAGAGGAGGCCAAAAGTGGATTTTGTGAAATCCACATAGTTTCAAAGATTTTCTTCAGAAAAGTGGCTCAGGATAGTTGATTTCACAGTCTGATGTCATTTTCATGAATATCTGCAACTTTCAGCACTTTACTGGCATTTTCAATTTTTTATGCTCTTAAAGTGCGTTTCAGGCAGAGAGGAGGCCAAAAGTGGATTTTGTGAAATCCACATAGTTTCAAAGATTTTCTTCAGAAAAGTGGCTCAGGATAGTTGATTTCACAGTCTGATGTCATTTTCATGAATATCTGCAACTTTCAGCACTTTACTGGCATTTTCAATTTTTATGCTCTTAAAGTGCGTTTCAGGCAGAGAGGAGGCCAAAAGTGGATTTTGTGAAATCCACATAGTTTCAAAGATTTTCTTCAGAAAAGTGGCTCAGGATAGTTGATTTCACAGTCTGATGTCATTTTCATGAATATCTGCAACTTTCAGCACTTTACTGGCATTTTCAATTTTTTATGCTCTTAAAGTGCGTTTCAGGCAGAGAGGAGGCCAAAAGTGGATTTTGTGAAATCCACATAGTTTCAAAGATTTTCTTCAGAAAAGTGGCTCAGGATAGTTGATTTCACAGTCTGATGTCATTTTCATGAATATCTGCAACTTTCAGCACTTTACTGGCATTTTCAATTTTTTATGCTCTTAAAGTGCGTTTCAGGCAGAGAGGAGGCCAAAAGTGGATTTTGTGAAATCCACATAGTTTCAAAGATTTTCTTCAGAAAAGTGGCTCAGGATAGTTGATTTCACAGTCTGATGTCATTTTCATGAATATCTGCAACTTTCAGCACTTTACTGGCATTTTCAAATTTTTATGCTCTTAAAGTGCGTTTCAGGCAGAGAGGAGGCCAAAAGTGGATTTTGTGAAATCCACATAGTTTCAAAGATTTTCTTCAGAAAAGTGGCTCAGGATAGTTGATTTCACAGTCTGATGTCATTTTCATGAATATCTGCAACTTTCAGCACTTTACTGGCATTTTCAATTTTTATGCTCTTAAAGTGCGTTTCAGGCAGAGAGGAGGCCAAAAGTGGATTTTGTGAAATCCACATAGTTTCAAAGATTTTCTTCAGAAAAGTGGCTCAGGATAGTTGATTTCACAGTCTGATGTCATTTTCATGAATATCTGCAACTTTCAGCACTTTACTGGCATTTTCAATTTTTTATGCTCTTAAAGTGCGTTTCAGGCAGAGAGGAGGCCAAAAGTGGATTTTGTGAAATCCACATAGTTTCAAAGATTTTCTTCAGAAAAGTGGCTCAGGATAGTTGATTTCACAGTCTGATGTCATTTTCATGAATATCTGCAACTTTCAGCACTTTACTGGCATTTTCAATTTTTTATGCTCTTAAAGTGCGTTTCAGGCAGAGAGGAGGCCAAAAGTGGATTTTGTGAAATCCACATAGTTTCAAAGATTTTCTTCAGAAAAGTGGCTCAGGATAGTTGATTTCACAGTCTGATGTCATTTTCATGAATATCTGCAACTTTCAGCACTTTACTGGCATTTTCAATTTTTTATGCTCTTAAAGTGCGTTTCAGGCAGAGAGGAGGCCAAAAGTGGATTTTGTGAAATCCACATAGTTTCAAAGATTTTCTTCAGAAAAGTGGCTCAGGATAGTTGATTTCACAGTCTGATGTCATTTTCATGAATATCTGCAACTTTCAGCACTTTACTGGCATTTTCAATTTTTTATGCTCTTAAAGTGCGTTTCAGGCAGAGAGGAGGCCAAAAGTGGATTTTGTGAAATCCACATAGTTTCAAAGATTTTCTTCAGAAAAGTGGCTCAGGATAGTTGATTTCACAGTCTGATGTCATTTTCATGAATATCTGCAACTTTCAGCACTTTACTGGCATTTTCAATTTTTTATGCTCTTAAAGTGCGTTTCAGGCAGAGAGGAGGCCAAAAGTGGATTTTGTGAAATCCACATAGTTTCAAAGATTTTCTTCAGAAAAGTGGCTCAGGATAGTTGATTTCACAGTCTGATGTCATTTTCATGAATATCTGCAACTTTCAGCACTTTACTGGCATTTTCAATTTTTATGCTCTTAAAGTGCGTTTCAGGCAGAGAGGAGGCCAAAAGTGGATTTTGTGAAATCCACATAGTTTCAAAGATTTTCTTCAGAAAAGTGGCTCAGGATAGTTGATTTCACAGTCTGATGTCATTTTCATGAATATCTGCAACTTTCAGCACTTTACTGGCATTTTCAATTTTTATGCTCTTAAAGTGCGTTTCAGGCAGAGAGGAGGCCAAAAGTGGATTTTGTGAAATCCACATAGTTTCAAAGATTTTCTTCAGAAAAGTGGCTCAGGATAGTTGATTTCACAGTCTGATGTCATTTTCATGAATATCTGCAACTTTCAGCACTTTACTGGCATTTTCAAATTTTTATGCTCTTAAAGTGCGTTTCAGGCAGAGAGGAGGCCAAAAGTGGATTTTGTGAAATCCACATAGTTTCAAAGATTTTCTTCAGAAAAGTGGCTCAGGATAGTTGATTTCACAGTCTGATGTCATTTTCATGAATATCTGCAACTTTCAGCACTTTACTGGCATTTTCAATTTTTTATGCTCTTAAAGTGCGTTTCAGGCAGAGAGGAGGCCAAAAGTGGATTTTGTGAAATCCACATAGTTTCAAAGATTTTCTTCAGAAAAGTGGCTCAGGATAGTTGATTTCACAGTCTGATGTCATTTTCATGAATATCTGCAACTTTCAGCACTTTACTGGCATTTTCAATTTTTATGCTCTTAAAGTGCGTTTCAGGCAGAGAGGAGGCCAAAAGTGGATTTTGTGAAATCCACATAGTTTCAAAGATTTTCTTCAGAAAAGTGGCTCAGGATAGTTGATTTCACAGTCTGATGTCATTTTCATGAATATCTGCAACTTTCAGCACTTTACTGGCATTTTCAATTTTTTATGCTCTTAAAGTGCGTTTCAGGCAGAGAGGAGGCCAAAAGTGGATTTTGTGAAATCCACATAGTTTCAAAGATTTTCTTCAGAAAAGTGGCTCAGGATAGTTGATTTCACAGTCTGATGTCATTTTCATGAATATCTGCAACTTTCAGCACTTTACTGGCATTTTCAATTTTTTATGCTCTTAAAGTGCGTTTCAGGCAGAGAGGAGGCCAAAAGTGGATTTTGTGAAATCCACATAGTTTCAAAGATTTTCTTCAGAAAAGTGGCTCAGGATAGTTGATTTCACAGTCTGATGTCATTTTCATGAATATCTGCAACTTTCAGCACTTTACTGGCATTTTCAATTTTTATGCTCTTAAAGTGCGTTTCAGGCAGAGAGGAGGCCAAAAGTGGATTTTGTGAAATCCACATAGTTTCAAAGATTTTCTTCAGAAAAGTGGCTCAGGATAGTTGATTTCACAGTCTGATGTCATTTTCATGAATATCTGCAACTTTCAGCACTTTACTGGCATTTTCAATTTTTTATGCTCTTAAAGTGCGTTTCAGGCAGAGAGGAGGCCAAAAGTGGATTTTGTGAAATCCACATAGTTTCAAAGATTTTCTTCAGAAAAGTGGCTCAGGATAGTTGATTTCACAGTCTGATGTCATTTTCATGAATATCTGCAACTTTCAGCACTTTACTGGCATTTTCAATTTTTATGCTCTTAAAGTGCGTTTCAGGCAGAGAGGAGGCCAAAAGTGGATTTTGTGAAATCCACATAGTTTCAAAGATTTTCTTCAGAAAAGTGGCTCAGGATAGTTGATTTCACAGTCTGATGTCATTTTCATGAATATCTGCAACTTTCAGCACTTTACTGGCATTTTCAATTTTTTATGCTCTTAAAGTGCGTTTCAGGCAGAGAGGAGGCCAAAAGTGGATTTTGTGAAATCCACATAGTTTCAAAGATTTTCTTCAGAAAAGTGGCTCAGGATAGTTGATTTCACAGTCTGATGTCATTTTCATGAATATCTGCAACTTTCAGCACTTTACTGGCATTTTCAATTTTTATGCTCTTAAAGTGCGTTTCAGGCAGAGAGGAGGCCAAAAGTGGATTTTGTGAAATCCACATAGTTTCAAAGATTTTCTTCAGAAAAGTGGCTCAGGATAGTTGATTTCACAGTCTGATGTCATTTTCATGAATATCTGCAACTTTCAGCACTTTACTGGCATTTTCAATTTTTTATGCTCTTAAAGTGCGTTTCAGGCAGAGAGGAGGCCAAAAGTGGATTTTGTGAAATCCACATAGTTTCAAAGATTTTCTTCAGAAAAGTGGCTCAGGATAGTTGATTTCACAGTCTGATGTCATTTTCATGAATATCTGCAACTTTCAGCACTTTACTGGCATTTTCAATTTTTATGCTCTTAAAGTGCGTTTCAGGCAGAGAGGAGGCCAAAAGTGGATTTTGTGAAATCCACATAGTTTCAAAGATTTTCTTCAGAAAAGTGGCTCAGGATAGTTGATTTCACAGTCTGATGTCATTTTCATGAATATCTGCAACTTTCAGCACTTTACTGGCATTTTCAATTTTTTATGCTCTTAAAGTGCGTTTCAGGCAGAGAGGAGGCCAAAAGTGGATTTTGTGAAATCCACATAGTTTCAAAGATTTTCTTCAGAAAAGTGGCTCAGGATAGTTGATTTCACAGTCTGATGTCATTTTCATGAATATCTGCAACTTTCAGCACTTTACTGGCATTTTCAATTTTTATGCTCTTAAAGTGCGTTTCAGGCAGAGAGGAGGCCAAAAGTGGATTTTGTGAAATCCACATAGTTTCAAAGATTTTCTTCAGAAAAGTGGCTCAGGATAGTTGATTTCACAGTCTGATGTCATTTTCATGAATATCTGCAACTTTCAGCACTTTACTGGCATTTTCAATTTTTTATGCTCTTAAAGTGCGTTTCAGGCAGAGAGGAGGCCAAAAGTGGATTTTGTGAAATCCACATAGTTTCAAAGATTTTCTTCAGAAAAGTGGCTCAGGATAGTTGATTTCACAGTCTGATGTCATTTTCATGAATATCTGCAACTTTCAGCACTTTACTGGCATTTTCAAATTTTTATGCTCTTAAAGTGCGTTTCAGGCAGAGAGGAGGCCAAAAGTGGATTTTGTGAAATCCACATAGTTTCAAAGATTTTCTTCAGAAAAGTGGCTCAGGATAGTTGATTTCACAGTCTGATGTCATTTTCATGAATATCTGCAACTTTCAGCACTTTACTGGCATTTTCAAATTTTTATGCTCTTAAAGTGCGTTTCAGGCAGAGAGGAGGCCAAAAGTGGATTTTGTGAAATCCACATAGTTTCAAAGATTTTCTTCAGAAAAGTGGCTCAGGATAGTTGATTTCACAGTCTGATGTCATTTTCATGAATATCTGCAACTTTCAGCACTTTACTGGCATTTTCAATTTTTATGCTCTTAAAGTGCGTTTCAGGCAGAGAGGAGGCCAAAAGTGGATTTTGTGAAATCCACATAGTTTCAAAGATTTTCTTCAGAAAAGTGGCTCAGGATAGTTGATTTCACAGTCTGATGTCATTTTCATGAATATCTGCAACTTTCAGCACTTTACTGGCATTTTCAATTTTTTATGCTCTTAAAGTGCGTTTCAGGCAGAGAGGAGGCCAAAAGTGGATTTTGTGAAATCCACATAGTTTCAAAGATTTTCTTCAGAAAAGTGGCTCAGGATAGTTGATTTCACAGTCTGATGTCATTTTCATGAATATCTGCAACTTTCAGCACTTTACTGGCATTTTCAATTTTTTATGCTCTTAAAGTGCGTTTCAGGCAGAGAGGAGGCCAAAAGTGGATTTTGTGAAATCCACATAGTTTCAAAGATTTTCTTCAGAAAAGTGGCTCAGGATAGTTGATTTCACAGTCTGATGTCATTTTCATGAATATCTGCAACTTTCAGCACTTTACTGGCATTTTCAATTTTTTATGCTCTTAAAGTGCGTTTCAGGCAGAGAGGAGGCCAAAAGTGGATTTTGTGAAATCCACATAGTTTCAAAGATTTTCTTCAGAAAAGTGGCTCAGGATAGTTGATTTCACAGTCTGATGTCATTTTCATGAATATCTGCAACTTTCAGCACTTTACTGGCATTTTCAAATTTTTATGCTCTTAAAGTGCGTTTCAGGCAGAGAGGAGGCCAAAAGTGGATTTTGTGAAATCCACATAGTTTCAAAGATTTTCTTCAGAAAAGTGGCTCAGGATAGTTGATTTCACAGTCTGATGTCATTTTCATGAATATCTGCAACTTTCAGCACTTTACTGGCATTTTCAATTTTTTATGCTCTTAAAGTGCGTTTCAGGCAGAGAGGAGGCCAAAAGTGGATTTTGTGAAATCCACATAGTTTCAAAGATTTTCTTCAGAAAAGTGGCTCAGGATAGTTGATTTCACAGTCTGATGTCATTTTCATGAATATCTGCAACTTTCAGCACTTTACTGGCATTTTCAATTTTTTATGCTCTTAAAGTGCGTTTCAGGCAGAGAGGAGGCCAAAAGTGGATTTTGTGAAATCCACATAGTTTCAAAGATTTTCTTCAGAAAAGTGGCTCAGGATAGTTGATTTCACAGTCTGATGTCATTTTCATGAATATCTGCAACTTTCAGCACTTTACTGGCATTTTCAATTTTTTATGCTCTTAAAGTGCGTTTCAGGCAGAGAGGAGGCCAAAAGTGGATTTTGTGAAATCCACATAGTTTCAAAGATTTTCTTCAGAAAAGTGGCTCAGGATAGTTGATTTCACAGTCTGATGTCATTTTCATGAATATCTGCAACTTTCAGCACTTTACTGGCATTTTCAAATTTTTATGCTCTTAAAGTGCGTTTCAGGCAGAGAGGAGGCCAAAAGTGGATTTTGTGAAATCCACATAGTTTCAAAGATTTTCTTCAGAAAAGTGGCTCAGGATAGTTGATTTCACAGTCTGATGTCATTTTCATGAATATCTGCAACTTTCAGCACTTTACTGGCATTTTCAAATTTTTATGCTCTTAAAGTGCGTTTCAGGCAGAGAGGAGGCCAAAAGTGGATTTTGTGAAATCCACATAGTTTCAAAGATTTTCTTCAGAAAAGTGGCTCAGGATAGTTGATTTCACAGTCTGATGTCATTTTCATGAATATCTGCAACTTTCAGCACTTTACTGGCATTTTCAATTTTTATGCTCTTAAAGTGCGTTTCAGGCAGAGAGGAGGCCAAAAGTGGATTTTGTGAAATCCACATAGTTTCAAAGATTTTCTTCAGAAAAGTGGCTCAGGATAGTTGATTTCACAGTCTGATGTCATTTTCATGAATATCTGCAACTTTCAGCACTTTACTGGCATTTTCAATTTTTTATGCTCTTAAAGTGCGTTTCAGGCAGAGAGGAGGCCAAAAGTGGATTTTGTGAAATCCACATAGTTTCAAAGATTTTCTTCAGAAAAGTGGCTCAGGATAGTTGATTTCACAGTCTGATGTCATTTTCATGAATATCTGCAACTTTCAGCACTTTACTGGCATTTTCAATTTTTTATGCTCTTAAAGTGCGTTTCAGGCAGAGAGGAGGCCAAAAGTGGATTTTGTGAAATCCACATAGTTTCAAAGATTTTCTTCAGAAAAGTGGCTCAGGATAGTTGATTTCACAGTCTGATGTCATTTTCATGAATATCTGCAACTTTCAGCACTTTACTGGCATTTTCAATTTTTTATGCTCTTAAAGTGCGTTTCAGGCAGAGAGGAGGCCAAAAGTGGATTTTGTGAAATCCACATAGTTTCAAAGATTTTCTTCAGAAAAGTGGCTCAGGATAGTTGATTTCACAGTCTGATGTCATTTTCATGAATATCTGCAACTTTCAGCACTTTACTGGCATTTTCAATTTTTTATGCTCTTAAAGTGCGTTTCAGGCAGAGAGGAGGCCAAAAGTGGATTTTGTGAAATCCACATAGTTTCAAAGATTTTCTTCAGAAAAGTGGCTCAGGATAGTTGATTTCACAGTCTGATGTCATTTTCATGAATATCTGCAACTTTCAGCACTTTACTGGCATTTTCAAATTTTTTATGCTCTTAAAGTGCGTTTCAGGCAGAGAGGAGGCCAAAAGTGGATTTTGTGAAATCCACATAGTTTCAAAGATTTTCTTCAGAAAAGTGGCTCAGGATAGTTGATTTCACAGTCTGATGTCATTTTCATGAATATCTGCAACTTTCAGCACTTTACTGGCATTTTCAAATTTTTATGCTCTTAAAGTGCGTTTCAGGCAGAGAGGAGGCCAAAAGTGGATTTTGTGAAATCCACATAGTTTCAAAGATTTTCTTCAGAAAAGTGGCTCAGGATAGTTGATTTCACAGTCTGATGTCATTTTCATGAATATCTGCAACTTTCAGCACTTTACTGGCATTTTCAATTTTTATGCTCTTAAAGTGCGTTTCAGGCAGAGAGGAGGCCAAAAGTGGATTTTGTGAAATCCACATAGTTTCAAAGATTTTCTTCAGAAAAGTGGCTCAGGATAGTTGATTTCACAGTCTGATGTCATTTTCATGAATATCTGCAACTTTCAGCACTTTACTGGCATTTTCAATTTTTATGCTCTTAAAGTGCGTTTCAGGCAGAGAGGAGGCCAAAAGTGGATTTTGTGAAATCCACATAGTTTCAAAGATTTTCTTCAGAAAAGTGGCTCAGGATAGTTGATTTCACAGTCTGATGTCATTTTCATGAATATCTGCAACTTTCAGCACTTTACTGGCATTTTCAATTTTTATGCTCTTAAAGTGCGTTTCAGGCAGAGAGGAGGCCAAAAGTGGATTTTGTGAAATCCACATAGTTTCAAAGATTTTCTTCAGAAAAGTGGCTCAGGATAGTTGATTTCACAGTCTGATGTCATTTTCATGAATATCTGCAACTTTCAGCACTTTACTGGCATTTTCAATTTTTTATGCTCTTAAAGTGCGTTTCAGGCAGAGAGGAGGCCAAAAGTGGATTTTGTGAAATCCACATAGTTTCAAAGATTTTCTTCAGAAAAGTGGCTCAGGATAGTTGATTTCACAGTCTGATGTCATTTTCATGAATATCTGCAACTTTCAGCACTTTACTGGCATTTTCAAATTTTTATGCTCTTAAAGTGCGTTTCAGGCAGAGAGGAGGCCAAAAGTGGATTTTGTGAAATCCACATAGTTTCAAAGATTTTCTTCAGAAAAGTGGCTCAGGATAGTTGATTTCACAGTCTGATGTCATTTTCATGAATATCTGCAACTTTCAGCACTTTACTGGCATTTTCAAATTTTTATGCTCTTAAAGTGCGTTTCAGGCAGAGAGGAGGCCAAAAGTGGATTTTGTGAAATCCACATAGTTTCAAAGATTTTCTTCAGAAAAGTGGCTCAGGATAGTTGATTTCACAGTCTGATGTCATTTTCATGAATATCTGCAACTTTCAGCACTTTACTGGCATTTTCAATTTTTATGCTCTTAAAGTGCGTTTCAGGCAGAGAGGAGGCCAAAAGTGGATTTTGTGAAATCCACATAGTTTCAAAGATTTTCTTCAGAAAAGTGGCTCAGGATAGTTGATTTCACAGTCTGATGTCATTTTCATGAATATCTGCAACTTTCAGCACTTTACTGGCATTTTCAATTTTTTATGCTCTTAAAGTGCGTTTCAGGCAGAGAGGAGGCCAAAAGTGGATTTTGTGAAATCCACATAGTTTCAAAGATTTTCTTCAGAAAAGTGGCTCAGGATAGTTGATTTCACAGTCTGATGTCATTTTCATGAATATCTGCAACTTTCAGCACTTTACTGGCATTTTCAATTTTTTATGCTCTTAAAGTGCGTTTCAGGCAGAGAGGAGGCCAAAAGTGGATTTTGTGAAATCCACATAGTTTCAAAGATTTTCTTCAGAAAAGTGGCTCAGGATAGTTGATTTCACAGTCTGATGTCATTTTCATGAATATCTGCAACTTTCAGCACTTTACTGGCATTTTCAATTTTTTATGCTCTTAAAGTGCGTTTCAGGCAGAGAGGAGGCCAAAAGTGGATTTTGTGAAATCCACATAGTTTCAAAGATTTTCTTCAGAAAAGTGGCTCAGGATAGTTGATTTCACAGTCTGATGTCATTTTCATGAATATCTGCAACTTTCAGCACTTTACTGGCATTTTCAATTTTTTATGCTCTTAAAGTGCGTTTCAGGCAGAGAGGAGGCCAAAAGTGGATTTTGTGAAATCCACATAGTTTCAAAGATTTTCTTCAGAAAAGTGGCTCAGGATAGTTGATTTCACAGTCTGATGTCATTTTCATGAATATCTGCAACTTTCAGCACTTTACTGGCATTTTCAATTTTTTATGCTCTTAAAGTGCGTTTCAGGCAGAGAGGAGGCCAAAAGTGGATTTTGTGAAATCCACATAGTTTCAAAGATTTTCTTCAGAAAAGTGGCTCAGGATAGTTGATTTCACAGTCTGATGTCATTTTCATGAATATCTGCAACTTTCAGCACTTTACTGGCATTTTCAATTTTTTATGCTCTTAAAGTGCGTTTCAGGCAGAGAGGAGGCCAAAAGTGGATTTTGTGAAATCCACATAGTTTCAAAGATTTTCTTCAGAAAAGTGGCTCAGGATAGTTGATTTCACAGTCTGATGTCATTTTCATGAATATCTGCAACTTTCAGCACTTTACTGGCATTTTCAAATTTTTATGCTCTTAAAGTGCGTTTCAGGCAGAGAGGAGGCCAAAAGTGGATTTTGTGAAATCCACATAGTTTCAAAGATTTTCTTCAGAAAAGTGGCTCAGGATAGTTGATTTCACAGTCTGATGTCATTTTCATGAATATCTGCAACTTTCAGCACTTTACTGGCATTTTCAAATTTTTATGCTCTTAAAGTGCGTTTCAGGCAGAGAGGAGGCCAAAAGTGGATTTTGTGAAATCCACATAGTTTCAAAGATTTTCTTCAGAAAAGTGGCTCAGGATAGTTGATTTCACAGTCTGATGTCATTTTCATGAATATCTGCAACTTTCAGCACTTTACTGGCATTTTCAATTTTTATGCTCTTAAAGTGCGTTTCAGGCAGAGAGGAGGCCAAAAGTGGATTTTGTGAAATCCACATAGTTTCAAAGATTTTCTTCAGAAAAGTGGCTCAGGATAGTTGATTTCACAGTCTGATGTCATTTTCATGAATATCTGCAACTTTCAGCACTTTACTGGCATTTTCAATTTTTTATGCTCTTAAAGTGCGTTTCAGGCAGAGAGGAGGCCAAAAGTGGATTTTGTGAAATCCACATAGTTTCAAAGATTTTCTTCAGAAAAGTGGCTCAGGATAGTTGATTTCACAGTCTGATGTCATTTTCATGAATATCTGCAACTTTCAGCACTTTACTGGCATTTTCAATTTTTATGCTCTTAAAGTGCGTTTCAGGCAGAGAGGAGGCCAAAAGTGGATTTTGTGAAATCCACATAGTTTCAAAGATTTTCTTCAGAAAAGTGGCTCAGGATAGTTGATTTCACAGTCTGATGTCATTTTCATGAATATCTGCAACTTTCAGCACTTTACTGGCATTTTCAATTTTTTATGCTCTTAAAGTGCGTTTCAGGCAGAGAGGAGGCCAAAAGTGGATTTTGTGAAATCCACATAGTTTCAAAGATTTTCTTCAGAAAAGTGGCTCAGGATAGTTGATTTCACAGTCTGATGTCATTTTCATGAATATCTGCAACTTTCAGCACTTTACTGGCATTTTCAATTTTTATGCTCTTAAAGTGCGTTTCAGGCAGAGAGGAGGCCAAAAGTGGATTTTGTGAAATCCACATAGTTTCAAAGATTTTCTTCAGAAAAGTGGCTCAGGATAGTTGATTTCACAGTCTGATGTCATTTTCATGAATATCTGCAACTTTCAGCACTTTACTGGCATTTTCAATTTTTTATGCTCTTAAAGTGCGTTTCAGGCAGAGAGGAGGCCAAAAGTGGATTTTGTGAAATCCACATAGTTTCAAAGATTTTCTTCAGAAAAGTGGCTCAGGATAGTTGATTTCACAGTCTGATGTCATTTTCATGAATATCTGCAACTTTCAGCACTTTACTGGCATTTTCAAATTTTTATGCTCTTAAAGTGCGTTTCAGGCAGAGAGGAGGCCAAAAGTGGATTTTGTGAAATCCACATAGTTTCAAAGATTTTCTTCAGAAAAGTGGCTCAGGATAGTTGATTTCACAGTCTGATGTCATTTTCATGAATATCTGCAACTTTCAGCACTTTACTGGCATTTTCAATTTTTTATGCTCTTAAAGTGCGTTTCAGGCAGAGAGGAGGCCAAAAGTGGATTTTGTGAAATCCACATAGTTTCAAAGATTTTCTTCAGAAAAGTGGCTCAGGATAGTTGATTTCACAGTCTGATGTCATTTTCATGAATATCTGCAACTTTCAGCACTTTACTGGCATTTTCAATTTTTTATGCTCTTAAAGTGCGTTTCAGGCAGAGAGGAGGCCAAAAGTGGATTTTGTGAAATCCACATAGTTTCAAAGATTTTCTTCAGAAAAGTGGCTCAGGATAGTTGATTTCACAGTCTGATGTCATTTTCATGAATATCTGCAACTTTCAGCACTTTACTGGCATTTTCAATTTTTTATGCTCTTAAAGTGCGTTTCAGGCAGAGAGGAGGCCAAAAGTGGATTTTGTGAAATCCACATAGTTTCAAAGATTTTCTTCAGAAAAGTGGCTCAGGATAGTTGATTTCACAGTCTGATGTCATTTTCATGAATATCTGCAACTTTCAGCACTTTACTGGCATTTTCAATTTTTTATGCTCTTAAAGTGCGTTTCAGGCAGAGAGGAGGCCAAAAGTGGATTTTGTGAAATCCACATAGTTTCAAAGATTTTCTTCAGAAAAGTGGCTCAGGATAGTTGATTTCACAGTCTGATGTCATTTTCATGAATATCTGCAACTTTCAGCACTTTACTGGCATTTTCAATTTTTTATGCTCTTAAAGTGCGTTTCAGGCAGAGAGGAGGCCAAAAGTGGATTTTGTGAAATCCACATAGTTTCAAAGATTTTCTTCAGAAAAGTGGCTCAGGATAGTTGATTTCACAGTCTGATGTCATTTTCATGAATATCTGCAACTTTCAGCACTTTACTGGCATTTTCAATTTTTTATGCTCTTAAAGTGCGTTTCAGGCAGAGAGGAGGCCAAAAGTGGATTTTGTGAAATCCACATAGTTTCAAAGATTTTCTTCAGAAAAGTGGCTCAGGATAGTTGATTTCACAGTCTGATGTCATTTTCATGAATATCTGCAACTTTCAGCACTTTACTGGCATTTTCAATTTTTATGCTCTTAAAGTGCGTTTCAGGCAGAGAGGAGGCCAAAAGTGGATTTTGTGAAATCCACATAGTTTCAAAGATTTTCTTCAGAAAAGTGGCTCAGGATAGTTGATTTCACAGTCTGATGTCATTTTCATGAATATCTGCAACTTTCAGCACTTTACTGGCATTTTCAAATTTTTATGCTCTTAAAGTGCGTTTCAGGCAGAGAGGAGGCCAAAAGTGGATTTTGTGAAATCCACATAGTTTCAAAGATTTTCTTCAGAAAAGTGGCTCAGGATAGTTGATTTCACAGTCTGATGTCATTTTCATGAATATCTGCAACTTTCAGCACTTTACTGGCATTTTCAATTTTTTATGCTCTTAAAGTGCGTTTCAGGCAGAGAGGAGGCCAAAAGTGGATTTTGTGAAATCCACATAGTTTCAAAGATTTTCTTCAGAAAAGTGGCTCAGGATAGTTGATTTCACAGTCTGATGTCATTTTCATGAATATCTGCAACTTTCAGCACTTTACTGGCATTTTCAATTTTTTATGCTCTTAAAGTGCGTTTCAGGCAGAGAGGAGGCCAAAAGTGGATTTTGTGAAATCCACATAGTTTCAAAGATTTTCTTCAGAAAAGTGGCTCAGGATAGTTGATTTCACAGTCTGATGTCATTTTCATGAATATCTGCAACTTTCAGCACTTTACTGGCATTTTCAATTTTTTATGCTCTTAAAGTGCGTTTCAGGCAGAGAGGAGGCCAAAAGTGGATTTTGTGAAATCCACATAGTTTCAAAGATTTTCTTCAGAAAAGTGGCTCAGGATAGTTGATTTCACAGTCTGATGTCATTTTCATGAATATCTGCAACTTTCAGCACTTTACTGGCATTTTCAAATTTTTATGCTCTTAAAGTGCGTTTCAGGCAGAGAGGAGGCCAAAAGTGGATTTTGTGAAATCCACATAGTTTCAAAGATTTTCTTCAGAAAAGTGGCTCAGGATAGTTGATTTCACAGTCTGATGTCATTTTCATGAATATCTGCAACTTTCAGCACTTTACTGGCATTTTCAATTTTTTATGCTCTTAAAGTGCGTTTCAGGCAGAGAGGAGGCCAAAAGTGGATTTTGTGAAATCCACATAGTTTCAAAGATTTTCTTCAGAAAAGTGGCTCAGGATAGTTGATTTCACAGTCTGATGTCATTTTCATGAATATCTGCAACTTTCAGCACTTTACTGGCATTTTCAATTTTTTATGCTCTTAAAGTGCGTTTCAGGCAGAGAGGAGGCCAAAAGTGGATTTTGTGAAATCCACATAGTTTCAAAGATTTTCTTCAGAAAAGTGGCTCAGGATAGTTGATTTCACAGTCTGATGTCATTTTCATGAATATCTGCAACTTTCAGCACTTTACTGGCATTTTCAATTTTTTATGCTCTTAAAGTGCGTTTCAGGCAGAGAGGAGGCCAAAAGTGGATTTTGTGAAATCCACATAGTTTCAAAGATTTTCTTCAGAAAAGTGGCTCAGGATAGTTGATTTCACAGTCTGATGTCATTTTCATGAATATCTGCAACTTTCAGCACTTTACTGGCATTTTCAAATTTTTATGCTCTTAAAGTGCGTTTCAGGCAGAGAGGAGGCCAAAAGTGGATTTTGTGAAATCCACATAGTTTCAAAGATTTTCTTCAGAAAAGTGGCTCAGGATAGTTGATTTCACAGTCTGATGTCATTTTCATGAATATCTGCAACTTTCAGCACTTTACTGGCATTTTCAAATTTTTATGCTCTTAAAGTGCGTTTCAGGCAGAGAGGAGGCCAAAAGTGGATTTTGTGAAATCCACATAGTTTCAAAGATTTTCTTCAGAAAAGTGGCTCAGGATAGTTGATTTCACAGTCTGATGTCATTTTCATGAATATCTGCAACTTTCAGCACTTTACTGGCATTTTCAATTTTTATGCTCTTAAAGTGCGTTTCAGGCAGAGAGGAGGCCAAAAGTGGATTTTGTGAAATCCACATAGTTTCAAAGATTTTCTTCAGAAAAGTGGCTCAGGATAGTTGATTTCACAGTCTGATGTCATTTTCATGAATATCTGCAACTTTCAGCACTTTACTGGCATTTTCAATTTTTTATGCTCTTAAAGTGCGTTTCAGGCAGAGAGGAGGCCAAAAGTGGATTTTGTGAAATCCACATAGTTTCAAAGATTTTCTTCAGAAAAGTGGCTCAGGATAGTTGATTTCACAGTCTGATGTCATTTTCATGAATATCTGCAACTTTCAGCACTTTACTGGCATTTTCAATTTTTTATGCTCTTAAAGTGCGTTTCAGGCAGAGAGGAGGCCAAAAGTGGATTTTGTGAAATCCACATAGTTTCAAAGATTTTCTTCAGAAAAGTGGCTCAGGATAGTTGATTTCACAGTCTGATGTCATTTTCATGAATATCTGCAACTTTCAGCACTTTACTGGCATTTTCAATTTTTTATGCTCTTAAAGTGCGTTTCAGGCAGAGAGGAGGCCAAAAGTGGATTTTGTGAAATCCACATAGTTTCAAAGATTTTCTTCAGAAAAGTGGCTCAGGATAGTTGATTTCACAGTCTGATGTCATTTTCATGAATATCTGCAACTTTCAGCACTTTACTGGCATTTTCAATTTTTATGCTCTTAAAGTGCGTTTCAGGCAGAGAGGAGGCCAAAAGTGGATTTTGTGAAATCCACATAGTTTCAAAGATTTTCTTCAGAAAAGTGGCTCAGGATAGTTGATTTCACAGTCTGATGTCATTTTCATGAATATCTGCAACTTTCAGCACTTTACTGGCATTTTCAATTTTTTATGCTCTTAAAGTGCGTTTCAGGCAGAGAGGAGGCCAAAAGTGGATTTTGTGAAATCCACATAGTTTCAAAGATTTTCTTCAGAAAAGTGGCTCAGGATAGTTGATTTCACAGTCTGATGTCATTTTCATGAATATCTGCAACTTTCAGCACTTTACTGGCATTTTCAATTTTTATGCTCTTAAAGTGCGTTTCAGGCAGAGAGGAGGCCAAAAGTGGATTTTGTGAAATCCACATAGTTTCAAAGATTTTCTTCAGAAAAGTGGCTCAGGATAGTTGATTTCACAGTCTGATGTCATTTTCATGAATATCTGCAACTTTCAGCACTTTACTGGCATTTTCAATTTTTTATGCTCTTAAAGTGCGTTTCAGGCAGAGAGGAGGCCAAAAGTGGATTTTGTGAAATCCACATAGTTTCAAAGATTTTCTTCAGAAAAGTGGCTCAGGATAGTTGATTTCACAGTCTGATGTCATTTTCATGAATATCTGCAACTTTCAGCACTTTACTGGCATTTTCAAATTTTTATGCTCTTAAAGTGCGTTTCAGGCAGAGAGGAGGCCAAAAGTGGATTTTGTGAAATCCACATAGTTTCAAAGATTTTCTTCAGAAAAGTGGCTCAGGATAGTTGATTTCACAGTCTGATGTCATTTTCATGAATATCTGCAACTTTCAGCACTTTACTGGCATTTTCAATTTTTATGCTCTTAAAGTGCGTTTCAGGCAGAGAGGAGGCCAAAAGTGGATTTTGTGAAATCCACATAGTTTCAAAGATTTTCTTCAGAAAAGTGGCTCAGGATAGTTGATTTCACAGTCTGATGTCATTTTCATGAATATCTGCAACTTTCAGCACTTTACTGGCATTTTCAATTTTTTATGCTCTTAAAGTGCGTTTCAGGCAGAGAGGAGGCCAAAAGTGGATTTTGTGAAATCCACATAGTTTCAAAGATTTTCTTCAGAAAAGTGGCTCAGGATAGTTGATTTCACAGTCTGATGTCATTTTCATGAATATCTGCAACTTTCAGCACTTTACTGGCATTTTCAATTTTTATGCTCTTAAAGTGCGTTTCAGGCAGAGAGGAGGCCAAAAGTGGATTTTGTGAAATCCACATAGTTTCAAAGATTTTCTTCAGAAAAGTGGCTCAGGATAGTTGATTTCACAGTCTGATGTCATTTTCATGAATATCTGCAACTTTCAGCACTTTACTGGCATTTTCAATTTTTTATGCTCTTAAAGTGCGTTTCAGGCAGAGAGGAGGCCAAAAGTGGATTTTGTGAAATCCACATAGTTTCAAAGATTTTCTTCAGAAAAGTGGCTCAGGATAGTTGATTTCACAGTCTGATGTCATTTTCATGAATATCTGCAACTTTCAGCACTTTACTGGCATTTTCAATTTTTTATGCTCTTAAAGTGCGTTTCAGGCAGAGAGGAGGCCAAAAGTGGATTTTGTGAAATCCACATAGTTTCAAAGATTTTCTTCAGAAAAGTGGCTCAGGATAGTTGATTTCACAGTCTGATGTCATTTTCATGAATATCTGCAACTTTCAGCACTTTACTGGCATTTTCAATTTTTATGCTCTTAAAGTGCGTTTCAGGCAGAGAGGAGGCCAAAAGTGGATTTTGTGAAATCCACATAGTTTCAAAGATTTTCTTCAGAAAAGTGGCTCAGGATAGTTGATTTCACAGTCTGATGTCATTTTCATGAATATCTGCAACTTTCAGCACTTTACTGGCATTTTCAAATTTTTATGCTCTTAAAGTGCGTTTCAGGCAGAGAGGAGGCCAAAAGTGGATTTTGTGAAATCCACATAGTTTCAAAGATTTTCTTCAGAAAAGTGGCTCAGGATAGTTGATTTCACAGTCTGATGTCATTTTCATGAATATCTGCAACTTTCAGCACTTTACTGGCATTTTCAATTTTTTATGCTCTTAAAGTGCGTTTCAGGCAGAGAGGAGGCCAAAAGTGGATTTTGTGAAATCCACATAGTTTCAAAGATTTTCTTCAGAAAAGTGGCTCAGGATAGTTGATTTCACAGTCTGATGTCATTTTCATGAATATCTGCAACTTTCAGCACTTTACTGGCATTTTCAATTTTTTATGCTCTTAAAGTGCGTTTCAGGCAGAGAGGAGGCCAAAAGTGGATTTTGTGAAATCCACATAGTTTCAAAGATTTTCTTCAGAAAAGTGGCTCAGGATAGTTGATTTCACAGTCTGATGTCATTTTCATGAATATCTGCAACTTTCAGCACTTTACTGGCATTTTCAAATTTTTATGCTCTTAAAGTGCGTTTCAGGCAGAGAGGAGGCCAAAAGTGGATTTTGTGAAATCCACATAGTTTCAAAGATTTTCTTCAGAAAAGTGGCTCAGGATAGTTGATTTCACAGTCTGATGTCATTTTCATGAATATCTGCAACTTTCAGCACTTTACTGGCATTTTCAAAATTTTTATGCTCTTAAAGTGCGTTTCAGGCAGAGAGGAGGCCAAAAGTGGATTTTGTGAAATCCACATAGTTTCAAAGATTTTCTTCAGAAAAGTGGCTCAGGATAGTTGATTTCACAGTCTGATGTCATTTTCATGAATATCTGCAACTTTCAGCACTTTACTGGCATTTTCAATTTTTATGCTCTTAAAGTGCGTTTCAGGCAGAGAGGAGGCCAAAAGTGGATTTTGTGAAATCCACATAGTTTCAAAGATTTTCTTCAGAAAAGTGGCTCAGGATAGTTGATTTCACAGTCTGATGTCATTTTCATGAATATCTGCAACTTTCAGCACTTTACTGGCATTTTCAAATTTTTATGCTCTTAAAGTGCGTTTCAGGCAGAGAGGAGGCCAAAAGTGGATTTTGTGAAATCCACATAGTTTCAAAGATTTTCTTCAGAAAAGTGGCTCAGGATAGTTGATTTCACAGTCTGATGTCATTTTCATGAATATCTGCAACTTTCAGCACTTTACTGGCATTTTCAAATTTTTATGCTCTTAAAGTGCGTTTCAGGCAGAGAGGAGGCCAAAAGTGGATTTTGTGAAATCCACATAGTTTCAAAGATTTTCTTCAGAAAAGTGGCTCAGGATAGTTGATTTCACAGTCTGATGTCATTTTCATGAATATCTGCAACTTTCAGCACTTTACTGGCATTTTCAAAATTTTTTATGCTCTTAAAGTGCGTTTCAGGCAGAGAGGAGGCCAAAAGTGGATTTTGTGAAATCCACATAGTTTCAAAGATTTTCTTCAGAAAAGTGGCTCAGGATAGTTGATTTCACAGTCTGATGTCATTTTCATGAATATCTGCAACTTTCAGCACTTTACTGGCATTTTCAATTTTTTATGCTCTTAAAGTGCGTTTCAGGCAGAGAGGAGGCCAAAAGTGGATTTTGTGAAATCCACATAGTTTCAAAGATTTTCTTCAGAAAAGTGGCTCAGGATAGTTGATTTCACAGTCTGATGTCATTTTCATGAATATCTGCAACTTTCAGCACTTTACTGGCATTTTCAATTTTTTATGCTCTTAAAGTGCGTTTCAGGCAGAGAGGAGGCCAAAAGTGGATTTTGTGAAATCCACATAGTTTCAAAGATTTTCTTCAGAAAAGTGGCTCAGGATAGTTGATTTCACAGTCTGATGTCATTTTCATGAATATCTGCAACTTTCAGCACTTTACTGGCATTTTCAATTTTTTATGCTCTTAAAGTGCGTTTCAGGCAGAGAGGAGGCCAAAAGTGGATTTTGTGAAATCCACATAGTTTCAAAGATTTTCTTCAGAAAAGTGGCTCAGGATAGTTGATTTCACAGTCTGATGTCATTTTCATGAATATCTGCAACTTTCAGCACTTTACTGGCATTTTCAATTTTTTATGCTCTTAAAGTGCGTTTCAGGCAGAGAGGAGGCCAAAAGTGGATTTTGTGAAATCCACATAGTTTCAAAGATTTTCTTCAGAAAAGTGGCTCAGGATAGTTGATTTCACAGTCTGATGTCATTTTCATGAATATCTGCAACTTTCAGCACTTTACTGGCATTTTCAATTTTTATGCTCTTAAAGTGCGTTTCAGGCAGAGAGGAGGCCAAAAGTGGATTTTGTGAAATCCACATAGTTTCAAAGATTTTCTTCAGAAAAGTGGCTCAGGATAGTTGATTTCACAGTCTGATGTCATTTTCATGAATATCTGCAACTTTCAGCACTTTACTGGCATTTTCAATTTTTATGCTCTTAAAGTGCGTTTCAGGCAGAGAGGAGGCCAAAAGTGGATTTTGTGAAATCCACATAGTTTCAAAGATTTTCTTCAGAAAAGTGGCTCAGGATAGTTGATTTCACAGTCTGATGTCATTTTCATGAATATCTGCAACTTTCAGCACTTTACTGGCATTTTCAATTTTTTATGCTCTTAAAGTGCGTTTCAGGCAGAGAGGAGGCCAAAAGTGGATTTTGTGAAATCCACATAGTTTCAAAGATTTTCTTCAGAAAAGTGGCTCAGGATAGTTGATTTCACAGTCTGATGTCATTTTCATGAATATCTGCAACTTTCAGCACTTTACTGGCATTTTCAATTTTTTATGCTCTTAAAGTGCGTTTCAGGCAGAGAGGAGGCCAAAAGTGGATTTTGTGAAATCCACATAGTTTCAAAGATTTTCTTCAGAAAAGTGGCTCAGGATAGTTGATTTCACAGTCTGATGTCATTTTCATGAATATCTGCAACTTTCAGCACTTTACTGGCATTTTCAATTTTTTATGCTCTTAAAGTGCGTTTCAGGCAGAGAGGAGGCCAAAAGTGGATTTTGTGAAATCCACATAGTTTCAAAGATTTTCTTCAGAAAAGTGGCTCAGGATAGTTGATTTCACAGTCTGATGTCATTTTCATGAATATCTGCAACTTTCAGCACTTTACTGGCATTTTCAAATTTTTATGCTCTTAAAGTGCGTTTCAGGCAGAGAGGAGGCCAAAAGTGGATTTTGTGAAATCCACATAGTTTCAAAGATTTTCTTCAGAAAAGTGGCTCAGGATAGTTGATTTCACAGTCTGATGTCATTTTCATGAATATCTGCAACTTTCAGCACTTTACTGGCATTTTCAATTTTTTATGCTCTTAAAGTGCGTTTCAGGCAGAGAGGAGGCCAAAAGTGGATTTTGTGAAATCCACATAGTTTCAAAGATTTTCTTCAGAAAAGTGGCTCAGGATAGTTGATTTCACAGTCTGATGTCATTTTCATGAATATCTGCAACTTTCAGCACTTTACTGGCATTTTCAAATTTTTATGCTCTTAAAGTGCGTTTCAGGCAGAGAGGAGGCCAAAAGTGGATTTTGTGAAATCCACATAGTTTCAAAGATTTTCTTCAGAAAAGTGGCTCAGGATAGTTGATTTCACAGTCTGATGTCATTTTCATGAATATCTGCAACTTTCAGCACTTTACTGGCATTTTCAATTTTTTATGCTCTTAAAGTGCGTTTCAGGCAGAGAGGAGGCCAAAAGTGGATTTTGTGAAATCCACATAGTTTCAAAGATTTTCTTCAGAAAAGTGGCTCAGGATAGTTGATTTCACAGTCTGATGTCATTTTCATGAATATCTGCAACTTTCAGCACTTTACTGGCATTTTCAATTTTTTATGCTCTTAAAGTGCGTTTCAGGCAGAGAGGAGGCCAAAAGTGGATTTTGTGAAATCCACATAGTTTCAAAGATTTTCTTCAGAAAAGTGGCTCAGGATAGTTGATTTCACAGTCTGATGTCATTTTCATGAATATCTGCAACTTTCAGCACTTTACTGGCATTTTCAATTTTTTATGCTCTTAAAGTGCGTTTCAGGCAGAGAGGAGGCCAAAAGTGGATTTTGTGAAATCCACATAGTTTCAAAGATTTTCTTCAGAAAAGTGGCTCAGGATAGTTGATTTCACAGTCTGATGTCATTTTCATGAATATCTGCAACTTTCAGCACTTTACTGGCATTTTCAATTTTTTATGCTCTTAAAGTGCGTTTCAGGCAGAGAGGAGGCCAAAAGTGGATTTTGTGAAATCCACATAGTTTCAAAGATTTTCTTCAGAAAAGTGGCTCAGGATAGTTGATTTCACAGTCTGATGTCATTTTCATGAATATCTGCAACTTTCAGCACTTTACTGGCATTTTCAATTTTTTATGCTCTTAAAGTGCGTTTCAGGCAGAGAGGAGGCCAAAAGTGGATTTTGTGAAATCCACATAGTTTCAAAGATTTTCTTCAGAAAAGTGGCTCAGGATAGTTGATTTCACAGTCTGATGTCATTTTCATGAATATCTGCAACTTTCAGCACTTTACTGGCATTTTCAAATTTTTATGCTCTTAAAGTGCGTTTCAGGCAGAGAGGAGGCCAAAAGTGGATTTTGTGAAATCCACATAGTTTCAAAGATTTTCTTCAGAAAAGTGGCTCAGGATAGTTGATTTCACAGTCTGATGTCATTTTCATGAATATCTGCAACTTTCAGCACTTTACTGGCATTTTCAAATTTTTATGCTCTTAAAGTGCGTTTCAGGCAGAGAGGAGGCCAAAAGTGGATTTTGTGAAATCCACATAGTTTCAAAGATTTTCTTCAGAAAAGTGGCTCAGGATAGTTGATTTCACAGTCTGATGTCATTTTCATGAATATCTGCAACTTTCAGCACTTTACTGGCATTTTCAATTTTTATGCTCTTAAAGTGCGTTTCAGGCAGAGAGGAGGCCAAAAGTGGATTTTGTGAAATCCACATAGTTTCAAAGATTTTCTTCAGAAAAGTGGCTCAGGATAGTTGATTTCACAGTCTGATGTCATTTTCATGAATATCTGCAACTTTCAGCACTTTACTGGCATTTTCAATTTTTTATGCTCTTAAAGTGCGTTTCAGGCAGAGAGGAGGCCAAAAGTGGATTTTGTGAAATCCACATAGTTTCAAAGATTTTCTTCAGAAAAGTGGCTCAGGATAGTTGATTTCACAGTCTGATGTCATTTTCATGAATATCTGCAACTTTCAGCACTTTACTGGCATTTTCAAAATTTTTATGCTCTTAAAGTGCGTTTCAGGCAGAGAGGAGGCCAAAAGTGGATTTTGTGAAATCCACATAGTTTCAAAGATTTTCTTCAGAAAAGTGGCTCAGGATAGTTGATTTCACAGTCTGATGTCATTTTCATGAATATCTGCAACTTTCAGCACTTTACTGGCATTTTCAATTTTTATGCTCTTAAAGTGCGTTTCAGGCAGAGAGGAGGCCAAAAGTGGATTTTGTGAAATCCACATAGTTTCAAAGATTTTCTTCAGAAAAGTGGCTCAGGATAGTTGATTTCACAGTCTGATGTCATTTTCATGAATATCTGCAACTTTCAGCACTTTACTGGCATTTTCAATTTTTTATGCTCTTAAAGTGCGTTTCAGGCAGAGAGGAGGCCAAAAGTGGATTTTGTGAAATCCACATAGTTTCAAAGATTTTCTTCAGAAAAGTGGCTCAGGATAGTTGATTTCACAGTCTGATGTCATTTTCATGAATATCTGCAACTTTCAGCACTTTACTGGCATTTTCAATTTTTTATGCTCTTAAAGTGCGTTTCAGGCAGAGAGGAGGCCAAAAGTGGATTTTGTGAAATCCACATAGTTTCAAAGATTTTCTTCAGAAAAGTGACATCAGAGTTGAAATCAACTATCTGAGCCACTTTTCTGAAGAAAATCTTTGAAACTATGTGGACTTCACAAAATCCACTTTGGCCTCCTCTCTGCCTGAAACGCACTTTAAGAGCATAAAATTTTGAAAATGCCAGTAAAGTGCTGAAAGTTGCAGATATTCATGAAAATGACATCAGACTGTGAAATCAACTATCCTGAGCCACTTTTCTGAAGAAAATCTTTGAAACTATGTGGATTTCACAAAATCCACTTTTGGCCTCCTCTCTGCCTGAAACGCACTTTAAGAGCATAAAAAATTGAAAATGCCAGTAAAGTGCTGAAAGTTGCAGATATTCATGAAAATGACATCAGACTGTGAAATCAACTATCCTGAGCCACTTTTCTGAAGAAAATCTTTGAAACTATGTGGATTTCACAAAATCCACTTTTGGCCTCCTCTCTGCCTGAAACGCACTTTAAGAGCATAAAAATTTTGAAAATGCCAGTAAAGTGCTGAAAGTTGCAGATATTCATGAAAATGACATCAGACTGTGAAATCAACTATCCTGAGCCACTTTTCTGAAGAAAATCTTTGAAACTATGTGGATTTCACAAAATCCACTTTTGGCCTCCTCTCTGCCTGAAACGCACTTTAAGAGCATAAAAATTTTGAAAATGCCAGTAAAGTGCTGAAAGTTGCAGATATTCATGAAAATGACATCAGACTGTGAAATCAACTATCCTGAGCCACTTTTCTGAAGAAAATCTTTGAAACTATGTGGATTTCACAAAATCCACTTTTGGCCTCCTCTCTGCCTGAAACGCACTTTAAGAGCATAAAAATTGAAAATGCCAGTAAAGTGCTGAAAGTTGCAGATATTCATGAAAATGACATCAGACTGTGAAATCAACTATCCTGAGCCACTTTTCTGAAGAAAATCTTTGAACTATGTTGATTTCACAAAATCCACTTTTGGCCTCCTCTCTGCCTGAAACGCACTTTAAGAGCATAAAAAATTGAAAATGCCAGTAAAGTGCTGAAAGTTGCAGATATTCATGAAAATGACATCAGACTGTGAAATCAACTATCCTGAGCCACTTTTCTGAAGAAAATCTTTGAAACTATGTGGATTTCACAAAATCCACTTTTGGCCTCCTCTCTGCCTGAAACGCACTTTAAGAGCATAAAAATTTTGAAAATGCCAGTAAAGTGCTGAAAGTTGCAGATATTCATGAAAATGACATCAGACTGTGAAATCAACTATCCTGAGCCACTTTTCTGAAGAAAATCTTTGAAACTATGTGGATTTCACAAAATCCACTTTTGGCCTCCTCTCTGCCTGAAACGCACTTTAAGAGCATAAAAAATTGAAAATGCCAGTAAAGTGCTGAAAGTTGCAGATATTCATGAAAATGACATCAGACTGTGAAATCAACTATCCTGAGCCACTTTTCTGAAGAAAATCTTTGAAACTATGTGGATTTCACAAAATCCACTTTTGGCCTCCTCTCTGCCTGAAACGCACTTTAAGAGCATAAAAAATTGAAAATGCCAGTAAAGTGCTGAAAGTTGCAGATATTCATGAAAATGACATCAGACTGTGAAATCAACTATCCTGAGCCACTTTTCTGAAGAAAATCTTTGAAACTATGTGGATTTCACAAAATCCACTTTTGGCCTCCTCTCTGCCTGAAACGCACTTTAAGAGCATAAAAATTGAAAATGCCAGTAAAGTGCTGAAAGTTGCAGATATTCATGAAAATGACATCAGACTGTGAAATCAACTATCCTGAGCCACTTTTCTGAAGAAAATCTTTGAAACTATGTGGATTTCACAAAATCCACTTTTGGCCTCCTCTCTGCCTGAAACGCACTTTAAGAGCATAAAAAATTGAAAATGCCAGTAAAGTGCTGAAAGTTGCAGATATTCATGAAAATGACATCAGACTGTGAAATCAACTATCCTGAGCCACTTTTCTGAAGAAAATCTTTGAAACTATGTGGATTTCACAAAATCCACTTTTGGCCTCCTCTCTGCCTGAAACGCACTTTAAGAGCATAAAAAATTGAAAATGCCAGTAAAGTGCTGAAAGTTGCAGATATTCATGAAAATGACATCAGACTGTGAAATCAACTATCCTGAGCCACTTTTCTGAAGAAAATCTTTGAAACTATGTGGATTTCACAAAATCCACTTTTGGCCTCCTCTCTGCCTGAAACGCACTTTAAGAGCATAAAAAATTGAAAATGCCAGTAAAGTGCTGAAAGTTGCAGATATTCATGAAAATGACATCAGACTGTGAAATCAACTATCCTGAGCCACTTTTCTGAAGAAAATCTTTGAAACTATGTGGATTTCACAAAATCCACTTTTGGCCTCCTCTCTGCCTGAAACGCACTTTAAGAGCATAAAAATTGAAAATGCCAGTAAAGTGCTGAAAGTTGCAGATATTCATGAAAATGACATCAGACTGTGAAATCAACTATCCTGAGCCACTTTTCTGAAGAAAATCTTTGAAACTATGTGGATTTCACAAAATCCACTTTTGGCCTCCTCTCTGCCTGAAACGCACTTTAAGAGCATAAAAATTGAAAATGCCAGTAAAGTGCTGAAAGTTGCAGATATTCATGAAAATGACATCAGACTGTGAAATCAACTATCCTGAGCCACTTTTCTGAAGAAAATCTTTGAAACTATGTGGATTTCACAAAATCCACTTTTGGCCTCCTCTCTGCCTGAAACGCACTTTAAGAGCATAAAAAATTGAAAATGCCAGTAAAGTGCTGAAAGTTGCAGATATTCATGAAAATGACATCAGACTGTGAAATCAACTATCCTGAGCCACTTTTCTGAAGAAAATCTTTGAAACTATGTGGATTTCACAAAATCCACTTTTGGCCTCCTCTCTGCCTGAAACGCACTTTAAGAGCATAAAAAAATTGAAAATGCCAGTAAAGTGCTGAAAGTTGCAGATATTCATGAAAATGACATCAGACTGTGAAATCAACTATCCTGAGCCACTTTTCTGAAGAAAATCTTTGAAACTATGTGGATTTCACAAAATCCACTTTTGGCCTCCTCTCTGCCTGAAACGCACTTTAAGAGCATAAAAATTGAAAATGCCAGTAAAGTGCTGAAAGTTGCAGATATTCATGAAAATGACATCAGACTGTGAAATCAACTATCCTGAGCCACTTTTCTGAAGAAAATCTTTGAAACTATGTGGATTTCACAAAATCCACTTTTGGCCTCCTCTCTGCCTGAAACGCACTTTAAGAGCATAAAAAATTGAAAATGCCAGTAAAGTGCTGAAAGTTGCAGATATTCATGAAAATGACATCAGACTGTGAAATCAACTATCCTGAGCCACTTTTCTGAAGAAAATCTTTGAAACTATGTGGATTTCACAAAATCCACTTTTGGCCTCCTCTCTGCCTGAAACGCACTTTAAGAGCATAAAAAATTGAAAATGCCAGTAAAGTGCTGAAAGTTGCAGATATTCATGAAAATGACATCAGACTGTGAAATCAACTATCCTGAGCCACTTTTCTGAAGAAAATCTTTGAAACTATGTGGATTTCACAAAATCCACTTTTGGCCTCCTCTCTGCCTGAAACGCACTTTAAGAGCATAAAAAATTGAAAATGCCAGTAAAGTGCTGAAAGTTGCAGATATTCATGAAAATGACATCAGACTGTGAAATCAACTATCCTGAGCCACTTTTCTGAAGAAAATCTTTGAAACTATGTGGATTTCACAAAATCCACTTTTGGCCTCCTCTCTGCCTGAAACGCACTTTAAGAGCATAAAAAATTGAAAATGCCAGTAAAGTGCTGAAAGTTGCAGATATTCATGAAAATGACATCAGACTGTGAAATCAACTATCCTGAGCCACTTTTCTGAAGAAAATCTTTGAAACTATGTGGATTTCACAAAATCCACTTTTGGCCTCCTCTCTGCCTGAAACGCACTTTAAGAGCATAAAAAATTGAAAATGCCAGTAAAGTGCTGAAAGTTGCAGATATTCATGAAAATGACATCAGACTGTGAAATCAACTATCCTGAGCCACTTTTCTGAAGAAAATCTTTGAAACTATGTGGATTTCACAAAATCCACTTTTGGCCTCCTCTCTGCCTGAAACGCACTTTAAGAGCATAAAAAATTGAAAATGCCAGTAAAGTGCTGAAAGTTGCAGATATTCATGAAAATGACATCAGACTGTGAAATCAACTATCCTGAGCCACTTTTCTGAAGAAAATCTTTGAAACTATGTGGATTTCACAAAATCCACTTTTGGCCTCCTCTCTGCCTGAAACGCACTTTAAGAGCATAAAAAATTTGAAAATGCCAGTAAAGTGCTGAAAGTTGCAGATATTCATGAAAATGACATCAGACTGTGAAATCAACTATCCTGAGCCACTTTTCTGAAGAAAATCTTTGAAACTATGTGGATTTCACAAAATCCACTTTTGGCCTCCTCTCTGCCTGAAACGCACTTTAAGAGCATAAAAAATTGAAAATGCCAGTAAAGTGCTGAAAGTTGCAGATATTCATGAAAATGACATCAGACTGTGAAATCAACTATCCTGAGCCACTTTTCTGAAGAAAATCTTTGAAACTATGTGGATTTCACAAAATCCACTTTTGGCCTCCTCTCTGCCTGAAACGCACTTTAAGAGCATAAAAAATTGAAAATGCCAGTAAAGTGCTGAAAGTTGCAGATATTCATGAAAATGACATCAGACTGTGAAATCAACTATCCTGAGCCACTTTTCTGAAGAAAATCTTTGAAACTATGTGGATTTCACAAAATCCACTTTTGGCCTCCTCTCTGCCTGAAACGCACTTTAAGAGCATAAAAAATTGAAAATGCCAGTAAAGTGCTGAAAGTTGCAGATATTCATGAAAATGACATCAGACTGTGAAATCAACTATCCTGAGCCACTTTTCTGAAGAAAATCTTTGAAACTATGTGGATTTCACAAAATCCACTTTTGGCCTCCTCTCTGCCTGAAACGCACTTTAAGAGCATAAAAAATTGAAAATGCCAGTAAAGTGCTGAAAGTTGCAGATATTCATGAAAATGACATCAGACTGTGAAATCAACTATCCTGAGCCACTTTTCTGAAGAAAATCTTTGAAACTATGTGGATTTCACAAAATCCACTTTTGGCCTCCTCTCTGCCTGAAACGCACTTTAAGAGCATAAAAATTGAAAATGCCAGTAAAGTGCTGAAAGTTGCAGATATTCATGAAAATGACATCAGACTGTGAAATCAACTATCCTGAGCCACTTTTCTGAAGAAAATCTTTGAAACTATGTGGATTTCACAAAATCCACTTTTGGCCTCCTCTCTGCCTGAAACGCACTTTAAGAGCATAAAAAATTGAAAATGCCAGTAAAGTGCTGAAAGTTGCAGATATTCATGAAAATGACATCAGACTGTGAAATCAACTATCCTGAGCCACTTTTCTGAAGAAAATCTTTGAAACTATGTGGATTTCACAAAATCCACTTTTGGCCTCCTCTCTGCCTGAAACGCACTTTAAGAGCATAAAAATTGAAAATGCCAGTAAAGTGCTGAAAGTTGCAGATATTCATGAAAATGACATCAGACTGTGAAATCAACTATCCTGAGCCACTTTTCTGAAGAAAATCTTTGAAACTATGTGGATTTCACAAAATCCACTTTTGGCCTCCTCTCTGCCTGAAACGCACTTTAAGAGCATAAAAAATTGAAAATGCCAGTAAAGTGCTGAAAGTTGCAGATATTCATGAAAATGACATCAGACTGTGAAATCAACTATCCTGAGCCACTTTTCTGAAGAAAATCTTTGAAACTATGTGGATTTCACAAAATCCACTTTTGGCCTCCTCTCTGCCTGAAACGCACTTTAAGAGCATAAAAATTTGAAAATGCCAGTAAAGTGCTGAAAGTTGCAGATATTCATGAAAATGACATCAGACTGTGAAATCAACTATCCTGAGCCACTTTTCTGAAGAAAATCTTTGAAACTATGTGGATTTCACAAAATCCACTTTTGGCCTCCTCTCTGCCTGAAACGCACTTTAAGAGCATAAAAATTGAAAATGCCAGTAAAGTGCTGAAAGTTGCAGATATTCATGAAAATGACATCAGACTGTGAAATCAACTATCCTGAGCCACTTTTCTGAAGAAAATCTTTGAAACTATGTGGATTTCACAAAATCCACTTTTGGCCTCCTCTCTGCCTGAAACGCACTTTAAGAGCATAAAAAATTGAAAATGCCAGTAAAGTGCTGAAAGTTGCAGATATTCATGAAAATGACATCAGACTGTGAAATCAACTATCCTGAGCCACTTTTCTGAAGAAAATCTTTGAAACTATGTGGATTTCACAAAATCCACTTTTGGCCTCCTCTCTGCCTGAAACGCACTTTAAGAGCATAAAAAATTGAAAATGCCAGTAAAGTGCTGAAAGTTGCAGATATTCATGAAAATGACATCAGACTGTGAAATCAACTATCCTGAGCCACTTTTCTGAAGAAAATCTTTGAAACTATGTGGATTTCACAAAATCCACTTTTGGCCTCCTCTCTGCCTGAAACGCACTTTAAGAGCATAAAAATTGAAAATGCCAGTAAAGTGCTGAAAGTTGCAGATATTCATGAAAATGACATCAGACTGTGAAATCAACTATCCTGAGCCACTTTTCTGAAGAAAATCTTTGAAACTATGTGGATTTCACAAAATCCACTTTTGGCCTCCTCTCTGCCTGAAACGCACTTTAAGAGCATAAAAATTGAAAATGCCAGTAAAGTGCTGAAAGTTGCAGATATTCATGAAAATGACATCAGACTGTGAAATCAACTATCCTGAGCCACTTTTCTGAAGAAAATCTTTGAAACTATGTGGATTTCACAAAATCCACTTTTGGCCTCCTCTCTGCCTGAAACGCACTTTAAGAGCATAAAAAATTGAAAATGCCAGTAAAGTGCTGAAAGTTGCAGATATTCATGAAAATGACATCAGACTGTGAAATCAACTATCCTGAGCCACTTTTCTGAAGAAAATCTTTGAAACTATGTGGATTTCACAAAATCCACTTTTGGCCTCCTCTCTGCCTGAAACGCACTTTAAGAGCATAAAAAATTGAAAATGCCAGTAAAGTGCTGAAAGTTGCAGATATTCATGAAAATGACATCAGACTGTGAAATCAACTATCCTGAGCCACTTTTCTGAAGAAAATCTTTGAAACTATGTGGATTTCACAAAATCCACTTTTGGCCTCCTCTCTGCCTGAAACGCACTTTAAGAGCATAAAAAATTGAAAATGCCAGTAAAGTGCTGAAAGTTGCAGATATTCATGAAAATGACATCAGACTGTGAAATCAACTATCCTGAGCCACTTTTCTGAAGAAAATCTTTGAAACTATGTGGATTTCACAAAATCCACTTTTGGCCTCCTCTCTGCCTGAAACGCACTTTAAGAGCATAAAAAATTGAAAATGCCAGTAAAGTGCTGAAAGTTGCAGATATTCATGAAAATGACATCAGACTGTGAAATCAACTATCCTGAGCCACTTTTCTGAAGAAAATCTTTGAAACTATGTGGATTTCACAAAATCCACTTTTGGCCTCCTCTCTGCCTGAAACGCACTTTAAGAGCATAAAAAATTGAAAATGCCAGTAAAGTGCTGAAAGTTGCAGATATTCATGAAAATGACATCAGACTGTGAAATCAACTATCCTGAGCCACTTTTCTGAAGAAAATCTTTGAAACTATGTGGATTTCACAAAATCCACTTTTGGCCTCCTCTCTGCCTGAAACGCACTTTAAGAGCATAAAAAATTGAAAATGCCAGTAAAGTGCTGAAAGTTGCAGATATTCATGAAAATGACATCAGACTGTGAAATCAACTATCCTGAGCCACTTTTCTGAAGAAAATCTTTGAAACTATGTGGATTTCACAAAATCCACTTTTGGCCTCCTCTCTGCCTGAAACGCACTTTAAGAGCATAAAAAATTGAAAATGCCAGTAAAGTGCTGAAAGTTGCAGATATTCATGAAAATGACATCAGACTGTGAAATCAACTATCCTGAGCCACTTTTCTGAAGAAAATCTTTGAAACTATGTGGATTTCACAAAATCCACTTTTGGCCTCCTCTCTGCCTGAAACGCACTTTAAGAGCATAAAAAATTGAAAATGCCAGTAAAGTGCTGAAAGTTGCAGATATTCATGAAAATGACATCAGACTGTGAAATCAACTATCCTGAGCCACTTTTCTGAAGAAAATCTTTGAAACTATGTGGATTTCACAAAATCCACTTTTGGCCTCCTCTCTGCCTGAAACGCACTTTAAGAGCATAAAAAATTGAAAATGCCAGTAAAGTGCTGAAAGTTGCAGATATTCATGAAAATGACATCAGACTGTGAAATCAACTATCCTGAGCCACTTTTCTGAAGAAAATCTTTGAAACTATGTGGATTTCACAAAATCCACTTTTGGCCTCCTCTCTGCCTGAAACGCACTTTAAGAGCATAAAAATTTGAAAATGCCAGTAAAGTGCTGAAAGTTGCAGATATTCATGAAAATGACATCAGACTGTGAAATCAACTATCCTGAGCCACTTTTCTGAAGAAAATCTTTGAAACTATGTGGATTTCACAAAATCCACTTTTGGCCTCCTCTCTGCCTGAAACGCACTTTAAGAGCATAAAAAATTGAAAATGCCAGTAAAGTGCTGAAAGTTGCAGATATTCATGAAAATGACATCAGACTGTGAAATCAACTATCCTGAGCCACTTTTCTGAAGAAAATCTTTGAAACTATGTGGATTTCACAAAATCCACTTTTGGCCTCCTCTCTGCCTGAAACGCACTTTAAGAGCATAAAAAATTGAAAATGCCAGTAAAGTGCTGAAAGTTGCAGATATTCATGAAAATGACATCAGACTGTGAAATCAACTATCCTGAGCCACTTTTCTGAAGAAAATCTTTGAAACTATGTGGATTTCACAAAATCCACTTTTGGCCTCCTCTCTGCCTGAAACGCACTTTAAGAGCATAAAAAATTGAAAATGCCAGTAAAGTGCTGAAAGTTGCAGATATTCATGAAAATGACATCAGACTGTGAAATCAACTATCCTGAGCCACTTTTCTGAAGAAAATCTTTGAAACTATGTGGATTTCACAAAATCCACTTTTGGCCTCCTCTCTGCCTGAAACGCACTTTAAGAGCATAAAAAATTGAAAATGCCAGTAAAGTGCTGAAAGTTGCAGATATTCATGAAAATGACATCAGACTGTGAAATCAACTATCCTGAGCCACTTTTCTGAAGAAAATCTTTGAAACTATGTGGATTTCACAAAATCCACTTTTGGCCTCCTCTCTGCCTGAAACGCACTTTAAGAGCATAAAAATTGAAAATGCCAGTAAAGTGCTGAAAGTTGCAGATATTCATGAAAATGACATCAGACTGTGAAATCAACTATCCTGAGCCACTTTTCTGAAGAAAATCTTTGAAACTATGTGGATTTCACAAAATCCACTTTTGGCCTCCTCTCTGCCTGAAACGCACTTTAAGAGCATAAAAATTGAAAATGCCAGTAAAGTGCTGAAAGTTGCAGATATTCATGAAAATGACATCAGACTGTGAAATCAACTATCCTGAGCCACTTTTCTGAAGAAAATCTTTGAAACTATGTGGATTTCACAAAATCCACTTTTGGCCTCCTCTCTGCCTGAAACGCACTTTAAGAGCATAAAAAATTGAAAATGCCAGTAAAGTGCTGAAAGTTGCAGATATTCATGAAAATGACATCAGACTGTGAAATCAACTATCCTGAGCCACTTTTCTGAAGAAAATCTTTGAAACTATGTGGATTTCACAAAATCCACTTTTGGCCTCCTCTCTGCCTGAAACGCACTTTAAGAGCATAAAAAATTGAAAATGCCAGTAAAGTGCTGAAAGTTGCAGATATTCATGAAAATGACATCAGACTGTGAAATCAACTATCCTGAGCCACTTTTCTGAAGAAAATCTTTGAAACTATGTGGATTTCACAAAATCCACTTTTGGCCTCCTCTCTGCCTGAAACGCACTTTAAGAGCATAAAAAATTGAAAATGCCAGTAAAGTGCTGAAAGTTGCAGATATTCATGAAAATGACATCAGACTGTGAAATCAACTATCCTGAGCCACTTTTCTGAAGAAAATCTTTGAAACTATGTGGATTTCACAAAATCCACTTTTGGCCTCCTCTCTGCCTGAAACGCACTTTAAGAGCATAAAAAATTGAAAATGCCAGTAAAGTGCTGAAAGTTGCAGATATTCATGAAAATGACATCAGACTGTGAAATCAACTATCCTGAGCCACTTTTCTGAAGAAAATCTTTGAAACTATGTGGATTTCACAAAATCCACTTTTGGCCTCCTCTCTGCCTGAAACGCACTTTAAGAGCATAAAAAATTGAAAATGCCAGTAAAGTGCTGAAAGTTGCAGATATTCATGAAAATGACATCAGACTGTGAAATCAACTATCCTGAGCCACTTTTCTGAAGAAAATCTTTGAAACTATGTGGATTTCACAAAATCCACTTTTGGCCTCCTCTCTGCCTGAAACGCACTTTAAGAGCATAAAAAATTGAAAATGCCAGTAAAGTGCTGAAAGTTGCAGATATTCATGAAAATGACATCAGACTGTGAAATCAACTATCCTGAGCCACTTTTCTGAAGAAAATCTTTGAAACTATGTGGATTTCACAAAATCCACTTTTGGCCTCCTCTCTGCCTGAAACGCACTTTAAGAGCATAAAAATTGAAAATGCCAGTAAAGTGCTGAAAGTTGCAGATATTCATGAAAATGACATCAGACTGTGAAATCAACTATCCTGAGCCACTTTTCTGAAGAAAATCTTTGAAACTATGTGGATTTCACAAAATCCACTTTTGGCCTCCTCTCTGCCTGAAACGCACTTTAAGAGCATAAAAAATTGAAAATGCCAGTAAAGTGCTGAAAGTTGCAGATATTCATGAAAATGACATCAGACTGTGAAATCAACTATCCTGAGCCACTTTTCTGAAGAAAATCTTTGAAACTATGTGGATTTCACAAAATCCACTTTTGGCCTCCTCTCTGCCTGAAACGCACTTTAAGAGCATAAAAAATTGAAAATGCCAGTAAAGTGCTGAAAGTTGCAGATATTCATGAAAATGACATCAGACTGTGAAATCAACTATCCTGAGCCACTTTTCTGAAGAAAATCTTTGAAACTATGTGGATTTCACAAAATCCACTTTTGGCCTCCTCTCTGCCTGAAACGCACTTTAAGAGCATAAAAATTGAAAATGCCAGTAAAGTGCTGAAAGTTGCAGATATTCATGAAAATGACATCAGACTGTGAAATCAACTATCCTGAGCCACTTTTCTGAAGAAAATCTTTGAAACTATGTGGATTTCACAAAATCCACTTTTGGCCTCCTCTCTGCCTGAAACGCACTTTAAGAGCATAAAAATTGAAAATGCCAGTAAAGTGCTGAAAGTTGCAGATATTCATGAAAATGACATCAGACTGTGAAATCAACTATCCTGAGCCACTTTTCTGAAGAAAATCTTTGAAACTATGTGGATTTCACAAAATCCACTTTTGGCCTCCTCTCTGCCTGAAACGCACTTTAAGAGCATAAAAATTGAAAATGCCAGTAAAGTGCTGAAAGTTGCAGATATTCATGAAAATGACATCAGACTGTGAAATCAACTATCCTGAGCCACTTTTCTGAAGAAAATCTTTGAAACTATGTGGATTTCACAAAATCCACTTTTGGCCTCCTCTCTGCCTGAAACGCACTTTAAGAGCATAAAAATTGAAAATGCCAGTAAAGTGCTGAAAGTTGCAGATATTCATGAAAATGACATCAGACTGTGAAATCAACTATCCTGAGCCACTTTTCTGAAGAAAATCTTTGAAACTATGTGGATTTCACAAAATCCACTTTTGGCCTCCTCTCTGCCTGAAACGCACTTTAAGAGCATAAAAAATTGAAAATGCCAGTAAAGTGCTGAAAGTTGCAGATATTCATGAAAATGACATCAGACTGTGAAATCAACTATCCTGAGCCACTTTTCTGAAGAAAATCTTTGAAACTATGTGGATTTCACAAAATCCACTTTTGGCCTCCTCTCTGCCTGAAACGCACTTTAAGAGCATAAAAATTGAAAATGCCAGTAAAGTGCTGAAAGTTGCAGATATTCATGAAAATGACATCAGACTGTGAAATCAACTATCCTGAGCCACTTTTCTGAAGAAAATCTTTGAAACTATGTGGATTTCACAAAATCCACTTTTGGCCTCCTCTCTGCCTGAAACGCACTTTAAGAGCATAAAAAATTGAAAATGCCAGTAAAGTGCTGAAAGTTGCAGATATTCATGAAAATGACATCAGACTGTGAAATCAACTATCCTGAGCCACTTTTCTGAAGAAAATCTTTGAAACTATGTGGATTTCACAAAATCCACTTTTGGCCTCCTCTCTGCCTGAAACGCACTTTAAGAGCATAAAAATTGAAAATGCCAGTAAAGTGCTGAAAGTTGCAGATATTCATGAAAATGACATCAGACTGTGAAATCAACTATCCTGAGCCACTTTTCTGAAGAAAATCTTTGAAACTATGTGGATTTCACAAAATCCACTTTTGGCCTCCTCTCTGCCTGAAACGCACTTTAAGAGCATAAAAAATTGAAAATGCCAGTAAAGTGCTGAAAGTTGCAGATATTCATGAAAATGACATCAGACTGTGAAATCAACTATCCTGAGCCACTTTTCTGAAGAAAATCTTTGAAACTATGTGGATTTCACAAAATCCACTTTTGGCCTCCTCTCTGCCTGAAACGCACTTTAAGAGCATAAAAAATTGAAAATGCCAGTAAAGTGCTGAAAGTTGCAGATATTCATGAAAATGACATCAGACTGTGAAATCAACTATCCTGAGCCACTTTTCTGAAGAAAATCTTTGAAACTATGTGGATTTCACAAAATCCACTTTTGGCCTCCTCTCTGCCTGAAACGCACTTTAAGAGCATAAAAATTTGAAAATGCCAGTAAAGTGCTGAAAGTTGCAGATATTCATGAAAATGACATCAGACTGTGAAATCAACTATCCTGAGCCACTTTTCTGAAGAAAATCTTTGAAACTATGTGGATTTCACAAAATCCACTTTTGGCCTCCTCTCTGCCTGAAACGCACTTTAAGAGCATAAAAATTGAAAATGCCAGTAAAGTGCTGAAAGTTGCAGATATTCATGAAAATGACATCAGACTGTGAAATCAACTATCCTGAGCCACTTTTCTGAAGAAAATCTTTGAAACTATGTGGATTTCACAAAATCCACTTTTGGCCTCCTCTCTGCCTGAAACGCACTTTAAGAGCATAAAAATTGAAAATGCCAGTAAAGTGCTGAAAGTTGCAGATATTCATGAAAATGACATCAGACTGTGAAATCAACTATCCTGAGCCACTTTTCTGAAGAAAATCTTTGAAACTATGTGGATTTCACAAAATCCACTTTTGGCCTCCTCTCTGCCTGAAACGCACTTTAAGAGCATAAAAAATTGAAAATGCCAGTAAAGTGCTGAAAGTTGCAGATATTCATGAAAATGACATCAGACTGTGAAATCAACTATCCTGAGCCACTTTTCTGAAGAAAATCTTTGAAACTATGTGGATTTCACAAAATCCACTTTTGGCCTCCTCTCTGCCTGAAACGCACTTTAAGAGCATAAAAATTTGAAAATGCCAGTAAAGTGCTGAAAGTTGCAGATATTCATGAAAATGACATCAGACTGTGAAATCAACTATCCTGAGCCACTTTTCTGAAGAAAATCTTTGAAACTATGTGGATTTCACAAAATCCACTTTTGGCCTCCTCTCTGCCTGAAACGCACTTTAAGAGCATAAAAAATTGAAAATGCCAGTAAAGTGCTGAAAGTTGCAGATATTCATGAAAATGACATCAGACTGTGAAATCAACTATCCTGAGCCACTTTTCTGAAGAAAATCTTTGAAACTATGTGGATTTCACAAAATCCACTTTTGGCCTCCTCTCTGCCTGAAACGCACTTTAAGAGCATAAAAAATTGAAAATGCCAGTAAAGTGCTGAAAGTTGCAGATATTCATGAAAATGACATCAGACTGTGAAATCAACTATCCTGAGCCACTTTTCTGAAGAAAATCTTTGAAACTATGTGGATTTCACAAAATCCACTTTTGGCCTCCTCTCTGCCTGAAACGCACTTTAAGAGCATAAAAAATTGAAAATGCCAGTAAAGTGCTGAAAGTTGCAGATATTCATGAAAATGACATCAGACTGTGAAATCAACTATCCTGAGCCACTTTTCTGAAGAAAATCTTTGAAACTATGTGGATTTCACAAAATCCACTTTTGGCCTCCTCTCTGCCTGAAACGCACTTTAAGAGCATAAAAAATTGAAAATGCCAGTAAAGTGCTGAAAGTTGCAGATATTCATGAAAATGACATCAGACTGTGAAATCAACTATCCTGAGCCACTTTTCTGAAGAAAATCTTTGAAACTATGTGGATTTCACAAAATCCACTTTTGGCCTCCTCTCTGCCTGAAACGCACTTTAAGAGCATAAAAATTTGAAAATGCCAGTAAAGTGCTGAAAGTTGCAGATATTCATGAAAATGACATCAGACTGTGAAATCAACTATCCTGAGCCACTTTTCTGAAGAAAATCTTTGAAACTATGTGGATTTCACAAAATCCACTTTTGGCCTCCTCTCTGCCTGAAACGCACTTTAAGAGCATAAAAATTGAAAATGCCAGTAAAGTGCTGAAAGTTGCAGATATTCATGAAAATGACATCAGACTGTGAAATCAACTATCCTGAGCCACTTTTCTGAAGAAAATCTTTGAAACTATGTGGATTTCACAAAATCCACTTTTGGCCTCCTCTCTGCCTGAAACGCACTTTAAGAGCATAAAAATTGAAAATGCCAGTAAAGTGCTGAAAGTTGCAGATATTCATGAAAATGACATCAGACTGTGAAATCAACTATCCTGAGCCACTTTTCTGAAGAAAATCTTTGAAACTATGTGGATTTCACAAAATCCACTTTTGGCCTCCTCTCTGCCTGAAACGCACTTTAAGAGCATAAAAATTGAAAATGCCAGTAAAGTGCTGAAAGTTGCAGATATTCATGAAAATGACATCAGACTGTGAAATCAACTATCCTGAGCCACTTTTCTGAAGAAAATCTTTGAAACTATGTGGATTTCACAAAATCCACTTTTGGCCTCCTCTCTGCCTGAAACGCACTTTAAGAGCATAAAAATTGAAAATGCCAGTAAAGTGCTGAAAGTTGCAGATATTCATGAAAATGACATCAGACTGTGAAATCAACTATCCTGAGCCACTTTTCTGAAGAAAATCTTTGAAACTATGTGGATTTCACAAAATCCACTTTTGGCCTCCTCTCTGCCTGAAACGCACTTTAAGAGCATAAAAATTGAAAATGCCAGTAAAGTGCTGAAAGTTGCAGATATTCATGAAAATGACATCAGACTGTGAAATCAACTATCCTGAGCCACTTTTCTGAAGAAAATCTTTGAAACTATGTGGATTTCACAAAATCCACTTTTGGCCTCCTCTCTGCCTGAAACGCACTTTAAGAGCATAAAAAATTGAAAATGCCAGTAAAGTGCTGAAAGTTGCAGATATTCATGAAAATGACATCAGACTGTGAAATCAACTATCCTGAGCCACTTTTCTGAAGAAAATCTTTGAAACTATGTGGATTTCACAAAATCCACTTTTGGCCTCCTCTCTGCCTGAAACGCACTTTAAGAGCATAAAAATTGAAAATGCCAGTAAAGTGCTGAAAGTTGCAGATATTCATGAAAATGACATCAGACTGTGAAATCAACTATCCTGAGCCACTTTTCTGAAGAAAATCTTTGAAACTATGTGGATTTCACAAAATCCACTTTTGGCCTCCTCTCTGCCTGAAACGCACTTTAAGAGCATAAAAAATTGAAAATGCCAGTAAAGTGCTGAAAGTTGCAGATATTCATGAAAATGACATCAGACTGTGAAATCAACTATCCTGAGCCACTTTTCTGAAGAAAATCTTTGAAACTATGTGGATTTCACAAAATCCACTTTTGGCCTCCTCTCTGCCTGAAACGCACTTTAAGAGCATAAAAATTGAAAATGCCAGTAAAGTGCTGAAAGTTGCAGATATTCATGAAAATGACATCAGACTGTGAAATCAACTATCCTGAGCCACTTTTCTGAAGAAAATCTTTGAAACTATGTGGATTTCACAAAATCCACTTTTGGCCTCCTCTCTGCCTGAAACGCACTTTAAGAGCATAAAAAATTGAAAATGCCAGTAAAGTGCTGAAAGTTGCAGATATTCATGAAAATGACATCAGACTGTGAAATCAACTATCCTGAGCCACTTTTCTGAAGAAAATCTTTGAAACTATGTGGATTTCACAAAATCCACTTTTGGCCTCCTCTCTGCCTGAAACGCACTTTAAGAGCATAAAAAATTGAAAATGCCAGTAAAGTGCTGAAAGTTGCAGATATTCATGAAAATGACATCAGACTGTGAAATCAACTATCCTGAGCCACTTTTCTGAAGAAAATCTTTGAAACTATGTGGATTTCACAAAATCCACTTTTGGCCTCCTCTCTGCCTGAAACGCACTTTAAGAGCATAAAAAATTGAAAATGCCAGTAAAGTGCTGAAAGTTGCAGATATTCATGAAAATGACATCAGACTGTGAAATCAACTATCCTGAGCCACTTTTCTGAAGAAAATCTTTGAAACTATGTGGATTTCACAAAATCCACTTTTGGCCTCCTCTCTGCCTGAAACGCACTTTAAGAGCATAAAAATTTGAAAATGCCAGTAAAGTGCTGAAAGTTGCAGATATTCATGAAAATGACATCAGACTGTGAAATCAACTATCCTGAGCCACTTTTCTGAAGAAAATCTTTGAAACTATGTTTATTTCACAAAATCCACTTTTGGCCTCCTCTCTGCCTGAAACGCACTTTAAGAGCATAAAAAATTTTGATTTCACAGTCTGATGTCATTTTCATGAATATCTGCAACTTTCAGCACTTTACTGGCATTTTCAATTTTTTATGCTCTTAAAGTGCGTTTCAGGCAGAGAGGAGGCCAAAAGTGGATTTTGTGAAATCCACATAGTTTCAAAGATTTTCTTCAGAAAAGTGGCTCAGGATAGTTGATTTCACAGTCTGATGTCATTTTCATGAATATCTGCAACTTTCAGCACTTTACTGGCATTTTCAATTTTTTATGCTCTTAAAGTGCGTTTCAGGCAGAGAGGAGGCCAAAAGTGGATTTTGTGAAATCCACATAGTTTCAAAGATTTTCTTCAGAAAAGTGGCTCAGGATAGTTGATTTCACAGTCTGATGTCATTTTCATGAATATCTGCAACTTTCAGCACTTTACTGGCATTTTCAATTTTGTTATGCTCTTAAAGTGCGTTTCAGGCAGAGAGGAGGCCAAAAGTGGATTTGTGAAATCCACATAGTTTCAAAGATTTTCTTCAGAAAAGTGGCTCAGGATAGTTGATTTCACGAGTCTGATGTCATTTTCATGAATATCTGCAACTTTCAGCACTTTACTGGCATTTTCCAATTTTTTATGCTCTTAAAGTGCGTTTCAGGCAGAGAGGAGGCCAAAAAGTGGATTTTGTTGAAATCCACATAGTTTCAAAGATTTTCTTCAGAAAAGGTGGCTCAGGATAGTTGATTTCACAGTCTGATGTCATTTTCCTGAATATCTGCAACTTTCAGCACTTTACTGGCATTTTTCAATTTTTTATGCTCTTAAAGTGCGTTTCAGGCAGAGAGGAGGCCAAAGTGGATTTTGTGAAATCCACATAGTTTCAAAGATTTTCTTCAGAAAAGTGGCTCAGGATAGTTGATTTCACAGTTCTGATGTCATTTTCATGAATATCTGCAACTTTCAGCACTTTACTGGCATTTTCAATTTTTTTATGCTCTTAAAGTGCGTTTCAGGCAGAGAGGAGGCCAAAAGTGGATTTTGTGAAATCCACATAGTTTCAAAGATTTTCTTCAGAAAAGTGGCTCAGGATAGTTGATTCTACAGTCTGATGTCATTTTCATGAATATCTGCAACTTTCAGCACTTTACTGGCATTTTCAATTTTTTATGCTCTTAAAGTGCGTTTCAGGCAGAGAGGAGGCCAAAAGTGGATTTTGTGAAATTCCACATAGTTTCAAAGATTTTCTTCAGAAAAGTGGCTCAGGATAGTTGATTTCACAGTCTGATGTCATTTTCATGAATATCTGCAACTTTCAGCACTTTACTGGCATTTTCAATTTTTATGCTCTTAAAGTGCGTTTCAGGCAGAGAGGAGGCCAAAAGTGGATTTTGTGAAATCCACATAGTTTCAAAGATTTTCTTCAGAAAAGTGGCTCAGGATAGTTGATTTCACAGTCTGATGTCATTTTCATGAATATCTGCAACTTTCAGCACTTTACTGGCATTTTCAAATTTTTATGCTCTTAAAGTGCGTTTCAGGCAGAGAGGAGGCCAAAAGTGGATTTTGTGAAATCCACATAGTTTCAAAGATTTTCTTCAGAAAAGTGGCTCAGGATAGTTGATTTCACAGTCTGATGTCATTTTCATGAATATCTGCAACTTTCAGCACTTTACTGGCATTTTCAAATTTTTATGCTCTTAAAGTGCGTTTCAGGCAGAGAGGAGGCCAAAAGTGGATTTTGTGAAATCCACATAGTTTCAAAGATTTTCTTCAGAAAAGTGGCTCAGGATAGTTGATTTCACAGTCTGATGTCATTTTCATGAATATCTGCAACTTTCAGCACTTTACTGGCATTTTCAATTTTTTATGCTCTTAAAGTGCGTTTCAGGCAGAGAGGAGGCCAAAAGTGGATTTTGTGAAATCCACATAGTTTCAAAGATTTTCTTCAGAAAAGTGGCTCAGGATAGTTGATTTCACAGTCTGATGTCATTTTCATGAATATCTGCAACTTTCAGCACTTTACTGGCATTTTCAATTTTTTATGCTCTTAAAGTGCGTTTCAGGCAGAGAGGAGGCCAAAAGTGGATTTTGTGAAATCCACATAGTTTCAAAGATTTTCTTCAGAAAAGTGGCTCAGGATAGTTGATTTCACAGTCTGATGTCATTTTCATGAATATCTGCAACTTTCAGCACTTTACTGGCATTTTCAAATTTTTATGCTCTTAAAGTGCGTTTCAGGCAGAGAGGAGGCCAAAAGTGGATTTTGTGAAATCCACATAGTTTCAAAGATTTTCTTCAGAAAAGTGGCTCAGGATAGTTGATTTCACAGTCTGATGTCATTTTCATGAATATCTGCAACTTTCAGCACTTTACTGGCATTTTCAAATTTTTATGCTCTTAAAGTGCGTTTCAGGCAGAGAGGAGGCCAAAAGTGGATTTTGTGAAATCCACATAGTTTCAAAGATTTTCTTCAGAAAAGTGGCTCAGGATAGTTGATTTCACAGTCTGATGTCATTTTCATGAATATCTGCAACTTTCAGCACTTTACTGGCATTTTCAATTTTTATGCTCTTAAAGTGCGTTTCAGGCAGAGAGGAGGCCAAAAGTGGATTTTGTGAAATCCACATAGTTTCAAAGATTTTCTTCAGAAAAGTGGCTCAGGATAGTTGATTTCACAGTCTGATGTCATTTTCATGAATATCTGCAACTTTCAGCACTTTACTGGCATTTTCAAATTTTTATGCTCTTAAAGTGCGTTTCAGGCAGAGAGGAGGCCAAAAGTGGATTTTGTGAAATCCACATAGTTTCAAAGATTTTCTTCAGAAAAGTGGCTCAGGATAGTTGATTTCACAGTCTGATGTCATTTTCATGAATATCTGCAACTTTCAGCACTTTACTGGCATTTTCAATTTTTATGCTCTTAAAGTGCGTTTCAGGCAGAGAGGAGGCCAAAAGTGGATTTTGTGAAATCCACATAGTTTCAAAGATTTTCTTCAGAAAAGTGGCTCAGGATAGTTGATTTCACAGTCTGATGTCATTTTCATGAATATCTGCAACTTTCAGCACTTTACTGGCATTTTCAAATTTTTATGCTCTTAAAGTGCGTTTCAGGCAGAGAGGAGGCCAAAAGTGGATTTTGTGAAATCCACATAGTTTCAAAGATTTTCTTCAGAAAAGTGGCTCAGGATAGTTGATTTCACAGTCTGATGTCATTTTCATGAATATCTGCAACTTTCAGCACTTTACTGGCATTTTCAAATTTTTATGCTCTTAAAGTGCGTTTCAGGCAGAGAGGAGGCCAAAAGTGGATTTTGTGAAATCCACATAGTTTCAAAGATTTTCTTCAGAAAAGTGGCTCAGGATAGTTGATTTCACAGTCTGATGTCATTTTCATGAATATCTGCAACTTTCAGCACTTTACTGGCATTTTCAATTTTTATGCTCTTAAAGTGCGTTTCAGGCAGAGAGGAGGCCAAAAGTGGATTTTGTGAAATCCACATAGTTTCAAAGATTTTCTTCAGAAAAGTGGCTCAGGATAGTTGATTTCACAGTCTGATGTCATTTTCATGAATATCTGCAACTTTCAGCACTTTACTGGCATTTTCAAATTTTTATGCTCTTAAAGTGCGTTTCAGGCAGAGAGGAGGCCAAAAGTGGATTTTGTGAAATCCACATAGTTTCAAAGATTTTCTTCAGAAAAGTGGCTCAGGATAGTTGATTTCACAGTCTGATGTCATTTTCATGAATATCTGCAACTTTCAGCACTTTACTGGCATTTTCAAATTTTTATGCTCTTAAAGTGCGTTTCAGGCAGAGAGGAGGCCAAAAGTGGATTTTGTGAAATCCACATAGTTTCAAAGATTTTCTTCAGAAAAGTGGCTCAGGATAGTTGATTTCACAGTCTGATGTCATTTTCATGAATATCTGCAACTTTCAGCACTTTACTGGCATTTTCAATTTTTATGCTCTTAAAGTGCGTTTCAGGCAGAGAGGAGGCCAAAAGTGGATTTTGTGAAATCCACATAGTTTCAAAGATTTTCTTCAGAAAAGTGGCTCAGGATAGTTGATTTCACAGTCTGATGTCATTTTCATGAATATCTGCAACTTTCAGCACTTTACTGGCATTTTCAAATTTTTATGCTCTTAAAGTGCGTTTCAGGCAGAGAGGAGGCCAAAAGTGGATTTTGTGAAATCCACATAGTTTCAAAGATTTTCTTCAGAAAAGTGGCTCAGGATAGTTGATTTCACAGTCTGATGTCATTTTCATGAATATCTGCAACTTTCAGCACTTTACTGGCATTTTCAAATTTTTATGCTCTTAAAGTGCGTTTCAGGCAGAGAGGAGGCCAAAAGTGGATTTTGTGAAATCCACATAGTTTCAAAGATTTTCTTCAGAAAAGTGGCTCAGGATAGTTGATTTCACAGTCTGATGTCATTTTCATGAATATCTGCAACTTTCAGCACTTTACTGGCATTTTCAAATTTTTATGCTCTTAAAGTGCGTTTCAGGCAGAGAGGAGGCCAAAAGTGGATTTTGTGAAATCCACATAGTTTCAAAGATTTTCTTCAGAAAAGTGGCTCAGGATAGTTGATTTCACAGTCTGATGTCATTTTCATGAATATCTGCAACTTTCAGCACTTTACTGGCATTTTCAATTTTTATGCTCTTAAAGTGCGTTTCAGGCAGAGAGGAGGCCAAAAGTGGATTTTGTGAAATCCACATAGTTTCAAAGATTTTCTTCAGAAAAGTGGCTCAGGATAGTTGATTTCACAGTCTGATGTCATTTTCATGAATATCTGCAACTTTCAGCACTTTACTGGCATTTTCAAATTTTTATGCTCTTAAAGTGCGTTTCAGGCAGAGAGGAGGCCAAAAGTGGATTTTGTGAAATCCACATAGTTTCAAAGATTTTCTTCAGAAAAGTGGCTCAGGATAGTTGATTTCACAGTCTGATGTCATTTTCATGAATATCTGCAACTTTCAGCACTTTACTGGCATTTTCAAATTTTTATGCTCTTAAAGTGCGTTTCAGGCAGAGAGGAGGCCAAAAGTGGATTTTGTGAAATCCACATAGTTTCAAAGATTTTCTTCAGAAAAGTGGCTCAGGATAGTTGATTTCACAGTCTGATGTCATTTTCATGAATATCTGCAACTTTCAGCACTTTACTGGCATTTTCAAATTTTTATGCTCTTAAAGTGCGTTTCAGGCAGAGAGGAGGCCAAAAGTGGATTTTGTGAAATCCACATAGTTTCAAAGATTTTCTTCAGAAAAGTGGCTCAGGATAGTTGATTTCACAGTCTGATGTCATTTTCATGAATATCTGCAACTTTCAGCACTTTACTGGCATTTTCAAATTTTTATGCTCTTAAAGTGCGTTTCAGGCAGAGAGGAGGCCAAAAGTGGATTTTGTGAAATCCACATAGTTTCAAAGATTTTCTTCAGAAAAGTGGCTCAGGATAGTTGATTTCACAGTCTGATGTCATTTTCATGAATATCTGCAACTTTCAGCACTTTACTGGCATTTTCAAATTTTTATGCTCTTAAAGTGCGTTTCAGGCAGAGAGGAGGCCAAAAGTGGATTTTGTGAAATCCACATAGTTTCAAAGATTTTCTTCAGAAAAGTGGCTCAGGATAGTTGATTTCACAGTCTGATGTCATTTTCATGAATATCTGCAACTTTCAGCACTTTACTGGCATTTTCAAATTTTTATGCTCTTAAAGTGCGTTTCAGGCAGAGAGGAGGCCAAAAGTGGATTTTGTGAAATCCACATAGTTTCAAAGATTTTCTTCAGAAAAGTGGCTCAGGATAGTTGATTTCACAGTCTGATGTCATTTTCATGAATATCTGCAACTTTCAGCACTTTACTGGCATTTTCAAATTTTTATGCTCTTAAAGTGCGTTTCAGGCAGAGAGGAGGCCAAAAGTGGATTTTGTGAAATCCACATAGTTTCAAAGATTTTCTTCAGAAAAGTGGCTCAGGATAGTTGATTTCACAGTCTGATGTCATTTTCATGAATATCTGCAACTTTCAGCACTTTACTGGCATTTTCAAATTTTTATGCTCTTAAAGTGCGTTTCAGGCAGAGAGGAGGCCAAAAGTGGATTTTGTGAAATCCACATAGTTTCAAAGATTTTCTTCAGAAAAGTGGCTCAGGATAGTTGATTTCACAGTCTGATGTCATTTTCATGAATATCTGCAACTTTCAGCACTTTACTGGCATTTTCAAATTTTTATGCTCTTAAAGTGCGTTTCAGGCAGAGAGGAGGCCAAAAGTGGATTTTGTGAAATCCACATAGTTTCAAAGATTTTCTTCAGAAAAGTGGCTCAGGATAGTTGATTTCACAGTCTGATGTCATTTTCATGAATATCTGCAACTTTCAGCACTTTACTGGCATTTTCAAATTTTTATGCTCTTAAAGTGCGTTTCAGGCAGAGAGGAGGCCAAAAGTGGATTTTGTGAAATCCACATAGTTTCAAAGATTTTCTTCAGAAAAGTGGCTCAGGATAGTTGATTTCACAGTCTGATGTCATTTTCATGAATATCTGCAACTTTCAGCACTTTACTGGCATTTTCAAATTTTTATGCTCTTAAAGTGCGTTTCAGGCAGAGAGGAGGCCAAAAGTGGATTTTGTGAAATCCACATAGTTTCAAAGATTTTCTTCAGAAAAGTGGCTCAGGATAGTTGATTTCACAGTCTGATGTCATTTTCATGAATATCTGCAACTTTCAGCACTTTACTGGCATTTTCAAATTTTTATGCTCTTAAAGTGCGTTTCAGGCAGAGAGGAGGCCAAAAGTGGATTTTGTGAAATCCACATAGTTTCAAAGATTTTCTTCAGAAAAGTGGCTCAGGATAGTTGATTTCACAGTCTGATGTCATTTTCATGAATATCTGCAACTTTCAGCACTTTACTGGCATTTTCAAATTTTTATGCTCTTAAAGTGCGTTTCAGGCAGAGAGGAGGCCAAAAGTGGATTTTGTGAAATCCACATAGTTTCAAAGATTTTCTTCAGAAAAGTGGCTCAGGATAGTTGATTTCACAGTCTGATGTCATTTTCATGAATATCTGCAACTTTCAGCACTTTACTGGCATTTTCAAATTTTTATGCTCTTAAAGTGCGTTTCAGGCAGAGAGGAGGCCAAAAGTGGATTTTGTGAAATCCACATAGTTTCAAAGATTTTCTTCAGAAAAGTGGCTCAGGATAGTTGATTTCACAGTCTGATGTCATTTTCATGAATATCTGCAACTTTCAGCACTTTACTGGCATTTTCAATTTTTATGCTCTTAAAGTGCGTTTCAGGCAGAGAGGAGGCCAAAAGTGGATTTTGTGAAATCCACATAGTTTCAAAGATTTTCTTCAGAAAAGTGGCTCAGGATAGTTGATTTCACAGTCTGATGTCATTTTCATGAATATCTGCAACTTTCAGCACTTTACTGGCATTTTCAAATTTTTATGCTCTTAAAGTGCGTTTCAGGCAGAGAGGAGGCCAAAAGTGGATTTTGTGAAATCCACATAGTTTCAAAGATTTTCTTCAGAAAAGTGGCTCAGGATAGTTGATTTCACAGTCTGATGTCATTTTCATGAATATCTGCAACTTTCAGCACTTTACTGGCATTTTCAATTTTTATGCTCTTAAAGTGCGTTTCAGGCAGAGAGGAGGCCAAAAGTGGATTTTGTGAAATCCACATAGTTTCAAAGATTTTCTTCAGAAAAGTGGCTCAGGATAGTTGATTTCACAGTCTGATGTCATTTTCATGAATATCTGCAACTTTCAGCACTTTACTGGCATTTTCAAATTTTTATGCTCTTAAAGTGCGTTTCAGGCAGAGAGGAGGCCAAAAGTGGATTTTGTGAAATCCACATAGTTTCAAAGATTTTCTTCAGAAAAGTGGCTCAGGATAGTTGATTTCACAGTCTGATGTCATTTTCATGAATATCTGCAACTTTCAGCACTTTACTGGCATTTTCAATTTTTATGCTCTTAAAGTGCGTTTCAGGCAGAGAGGAGGCCAAAAGTGGATTTTGTGAAATCCACATAGTTTCAAAGATTTTCTTCAGAAAAGTGGCTCAGGATAGTTGATTTCACAGTCTGATGTCATTTTCATGAATATCTGCAACTTTCAGCACTTTACTGGCATTTTCAAATTTTTATGCTCTTAAAGTGCGTTTCAGGCAGAGAGGAGGCCAAAAGTGGATTTTGTGAAATCCACATAGTTTCAAAGATTTTCTTCAGAAAAGTGGCTCAGGATAGTTGATTTCACAGTCTGATGTCATTTTCATGAATATCTGCAACTTTCAGCACTTTACTGGCATTTTCAAATTTTTATGCTCTTAAAGTGCGTTTCAGGCAGAGAGGAGGCCAAAAGTGGATTTTGTGAAATCCACATAGTTTCAAAGATTTTCTTCAGAAAAGTGGCTCAGGATAGTTGATTTCACAGTCTGATGTCATTTTCATGAATATCTGCAACTTTCAGCACTTTACTGGCATTTTCAAATTTTTATGCTCTTAAAGTGCGTTTCAGGCAGAGAGGAGGCCAAAAGTGGATTTTGTGAAATCCACATAGTTTCAAAGATTTTCTTCAGAAAAGTGGCTCAGGATAGTTGATTTCACAGTCTGATGTCATTTTCATGAATATCTGCAACTTTCAGCACTTTACTGGCATTTTCAAATTTTTATGCTCTTAAAGTGCGTTTCAGGCAGAGAGGAGGCCAAAAGTGGATTTTGTGAAATCCACATAGTTTCAAAGATTTTCTTCAGAAAAGTGGCTCAGGATAGTTGATTTCACAGTCTGATGTCATTTTCATGAATATCTGCAACTTTCAGCACTTTACTGGCATTTTCAATTTTTATGCTCTTAAAGTGCGTTTCAGGCAGAGAGGAGGCCAAAAGTGGATTTTGTGAAATCCACATAGTTTCAAAGATTTTCTTCAGAAAAGTGGCTCAGGATAGTTGATTTCACAGTCTGATGTCATTTTCATGAATATCTGCAACTTTCAGCACTTTACTGGCATTTTCAAATTTTTATGCTCTTAAAGTGCGTTTCAGGCAGAGAGGAGGCCAAAAGTGGATTTTGTGAAATCCACATAGTTTCAAAGATTTTCTTCAGAAAAGTGGCTCAGGATAGTTGATTTCACAGTCTGATGTCATTTTCATGAATATCTGCAACTTTCAGCACTTTACTGGCATTTTCAATTTTTATGCTCTTAAAGTGCGTTTCAGGCAGAGAGGAGGCCAAAAGTGGATTTTGTGAAATCCACATAGTTTCAAAGATTTTCTTCAGAAAAGTGGCTCAGGATAGTTGATTTCACAGTCTGATGTCATTTTCATGAATATCTGCAACTTTCAGCACTTTACTGGCATTTTCAAATTTTTATGCTCTTAAAGTGCGTTTCAGGCAGAGAGGAGGCCAAAAGTGGATTTTGTGAAATCCACATAGTTTCAAAGATTTTCTTCAGAAAAGTGGCTCAGGATAGTTGATTTCACAGTCTGATGTCATTTTCATGAATATCTGCAACTTTCAGCACTTTACTGGCATTTTCAAATTTTTATGCTCTTAAAGTGCGTTTCAGGCAGAGAGGAGGCCAAAAGTGGATTTTGTGAAATCCACATAGTTTCAAAGATTTTCTTCAGAAAAGTGGCTCAGGATAGTTGATTTCACAGTCTGATGTCATTTTCATGAATATCTGCAACTTTCAGCACTTTACTGGCATTTTCAAATTTTTATGCTCTTAAAGTGCGTTTCAGGCAGAGAGGAGGCCAAAAGTGGATTTTGTGAAATCCACATAGTTTCAAAGATTTTCTTCAGAAAAGTGGCTCAGGATAGTTGATTTCACAGTCTGATGTCATTTTCATGAATATCTGCAACTTTCAGCACTTTACTGGCATTTTCAAATTTTTATGCTCTTAAAGTGCGTTTCAGGCAGAGAGGAGGCCAAAAGTGGATTTTGTGAAATCCACATAGTTTCAAAGATTTTCTTCAGAAAAGTGGCTCAGGATAGTTGATTTCACAGTCTGATGTCATTTTCATGAATATCTGCAACTTTCAGCACTTTACTGGCATTTTCAAATTTTTATGCTCTTAAAGTGCGTTTCAGGCAGAGAGGAGGCCAAAAGTGGATTTTGTGAAATCCACATAGTTTCAAAGATTTTCTTCAGAAAAGTGGCTCAGGATAGTTGATTTCACAGTCTGATGTCATTTTCATGAATATCTGCAACTTTCAGCACTTTACTGGCATTTTCAAATTTTTATGCTCTTAAAGTGCGTTTCAGGCAGAGAGGAGGCCAAAAGTGGATTTTGTGAAATCCACATAGTTTCAAAGATTTTCTTCAGAAAAGTGGCTCAGGATAGTTGATTTCACAGTCTGATGTCATTTTCATGAATATCTGCAACTTTCAGCACTTTACTGGCATTTTCAAATTTTTATGCTCTTAAAGTGCGTTTCAGGCAGAGAGGAGGCCAAAAGTGGATTTTGTGAAATCCACATAGTTTCAAAGATTTTCTTCAGAAAAGTGGCTCAGGATAGTTGATTTCACAGTCTGATGTCATTTTCATGAATATCTGCAACTTTCAGCACTTTACTGGCATTTTCAAATTTTTATGCTCTTAAAGTGCGTTTCAGGCAGAGAGGAGGCCAAAAGTGGATTTTGTGAAATCCACATAGTTTCAAAGATTTTCTTCAGAAAAGTGGCTCAGGATAGTTGATTTCACAGTCTGATGTCATTTTCATGAATATCTGCAACTTTCAGCACTTTACTGGCATTTTCAAATTTTTATGCTCTTAAAGTGCGTTTCAGGCAGAGAGGAGGCCAAAAGTGGATTTTGTGAAATCCACATAGTTTCAAAGATTTTCTTCAGAAAAGTGGCTCAGGATAGTTGATTTCACAGTCTGATGTCATTTTCATGAATATCTGCAACTTTCAGCACTTTACTGGCATTTTCAAATTTTTATGCTCTTAAAGTGCGTTTCAGGCAGAGAGGAGGCCAAAAGTGGATTTTGTGAAATCCACATAGTTTCAAAGATTTTCTTCAGAAAAGTGGCTCAGGATAGTTGATTTCACAGTCTGATGTCATTTTCATGAATATCTGCAACTTTCAGCACTTTACTGGCATTTTCAAATTTTTATGCTCTTAAAGTGCGTTTCAGGCAGAGAGGAGGCCAAAAGTGGATTTTGTGAAATCCACATAGTTTCAAAGATTTTCTTCAGAAAAGTGGCTCAGGATAGTTGATTTCACAGTCTGATGTCATTTTCATGAATATCTGCAACTTTCAGCACTTTACTGGCATTTTCAAATTTTTATGCTCTTAAAGTGCGTTTCAGGCAGAGAGGAGGCCAAAAGTGGATTTTGTGAAATCCACATAGTTTCAAAGATTTTCTTCAGAAAAGTGGCTCAGGATAGTTGATTTCACAGTCTGATGTCATTTTCATGAATATCTGCAACTTTCAGCACTTTACTGGCATTTTCAAATTTTTATGCTCTTAAAGTGCGTTTCAGGCAGAGAGGAGGCCAAAAGTGGATTTTGTGAAATCCACATAGTTTCAAAGATTTTCTTCAGAAAAGTGGCTCAGGATAGTTGATTTCACAGTCTGATGTCATTTTCATGAATATCTGCAACTTTCAGCACTTTACTGGCATTTTCAAATTTTTATGCTCTTAAAGTGCGTTTCAGGCAGAGAGGAGGCCAAAAGTGGATTTTGTGAAATCCACATAGTTTCAAAGATTTTCTTCAGAAAAGTGGCTCAGGATAGTTGATTTCACAGTCTGATGTCATTTTCATGAATATCTGCAACTTTCAGCACTTTACTGGCATTTTCAAATTTTTATGCTCTTAAAGTGCGTTTCAGGCAGAGAGGAGGCCAAAAGTGGATTTTGTGAAATCCACATAGTTTCAAAGATTTTCTTCAGAAAAGTGGCTCAGGATAGTTGATTTCACAGTCTGATGTCATTTTCATGAATATCTGCAACTTTCAGCACTTTACTGGCATTTTCAAATTTTTATGCTCTTAAAGTGCGTTTCAGGCAGAGAGGAGGCCAAAAGTGGATTTTGTGAAATCCACATAGTTTCAAAGATTTTCTTCAGAAAAGTGGCTCAGGATAGTTGATTTCACAGTCTGATGTCATTTTCATGAATATCTGCAACTTTCAGCACTTTACTGGCATTTTCAAATTTTTATGCTCTTAAAGTGCGTTTCAGGCAGAGAGGAGGCCAAAAGTGGATTTTGTGAAATCCACATAGTTTCAAAGATTTTCTTCAGAAAAGTGGCTCAGGATAGTTGATTTCACAGTCTGATGTCATTTTCATGAATATCTGCAACTTTCAGCACTTTACTGGCATTTTCAAATTTTTATGCTCTTAAAGTGCGTTTCAGGCAGAGAGGAGGCCAAAAGTGGATTTTGTGAAATCCACATAGTTTCAAAGATTTTCTTCAGAAAAGTGGCTCAGGATAGTTGATTTCACAGTCTGATGTCATTTTCATGAATATCTGCAACTTTCAGCACTTTACTGGCATTTTCAAATTTTTATGCTCTTAAAGTGCGTTTCAGGCAGAGAGGAGGCCAAAAGTGGATTTTGTGAAATCCACATAGTTTCAAAGATTTTCTTCAGAAAAGTGGCTCAGGATAGTTGATTTCACAGTCTGATGTCATTTTCATGAATATCTGCAACTTTCAGCACTTTACTGGCATTTTCAATTTTTATGCTCTTAAAGTGCGTTTCAGGCAGAGAGGAGGCCAAAAGTGGATTTTGTGAAATCCACATAGTTTCAAAGATTTTCTTCAGAAAAGTGGCTCAGGATAGTTGATTTCACAGTCTGATGTCATTTTCATGAATATCTGCAACTTTCAGCACTTTACTGGCATTTTCAAATTTTTATGCTCTTAAAGTGCGTTTCAGGCAGAGGAGGCCAAAAGTGGATTTTGTGAAATCCACATAGTTTCAAAGATTTTCTTCAGAAAAGTGGCTCAGGATAGTTGATTTCACAGTCTGATGTCATTTTCATGAATATCTGCAACTTTCAGCACTTTACTGGCATTTTCAAATTTTTATGCTCTTAAAGTGCGTTTCAGGCAGAGAGGAGGCCAAAAGTGGATTTTGTGAAATCCACATAGTTTCAAAGATTTTCTTCAGAAAAGTGGCTCAGGATAGTTGATTTCACAGTCTGATGTCATTTTCATGAATATCTGCAACTTTCAGCACTTTACTGGCATTTTCAAATTTTTATGCTCTTAAAGTGCGTTTCAGGCAGAGAGGAGGCCAAAAGTGGATTTTATGAAATCCACATAGTTTCAAAGATTTTCTTCAGAAAAGTGGCTCAGGATAGTTGATTTCACAGTCTGATGTCATTTTCATGAATATCTGCAACTTTCAGCACTTTACTGGCATTTTCAAATTTTTTATGCTCTTAAAGTGCGTTTCAGGCAGAGAGGAGGCCAAAAGTGGATTTTGTGAAATCCACATAGTTTCAAAGATTTTCTTCAGAAAAGTGGCTCAGGATAGTTGATTTCACAGTCTGATGTCATTTTCATGAATATCTGCAACTTTCAGCACTTTACTGGCATTTTCAATTTTTTATGCTCTTAAAGTGCGTTTCAGGCAGAGAGGAGGCCAAAAGTGGATTTTGTGAAAGTACACATAGTTTCAAAGATTTTCTTCAGAAAAGTGGCTCAGGATAGTTGATTTCACAGTCTGATGTCATTTTCATGAATATCTGCAACTTTCAGCACTTTACTGGCATTTTCAATTTTTTATGCTCTTAAAGTGCGTTTCAGGCAGAGAGGAGGCCAAAAGTGGATTTTATGAAATCCACATAGTTTCAAAGATTTTCTTCAGAAAAGTGGCTCAGGATAGTTGATTTCACAGTCTGATGTCATTTTCATGAATATCTGCAACTTTCAGCACTTTACTGGCATTTTCAATTTTTTATGCTCTTAAAGTGCGTTTCAGGCAGAGAGGAGGCCAAAAGTGGATTTTGTGAAATCCACATAGTTTCAAAGATTTTCTTCAGAAAAGTGGCTCAGGATAGTTGATTTCACAGTCTGATGTCATTTTCATGAATATCTGCAACTTTCAGCACTTTACTGGCATTTTCAAAAATTTTATGCTCTTAAAGTGCGTTTCAGGCAGAGAGGAGGCCAAAAGTGGATTTTGTGAAATCCACATAGTTTCAAAGATTTTCTTCAGAAAAGTGGCTCAGGATAGTTGATTTCACAGTCTGATGTCATTTTCATGAATATCTGCAACTTTCAGCACTTTACTGGCATTTTCAAATTTTTATGCTCTTAAAGTGCGTTTCAGGCAGAGAGGAGGCCAAAAGTGGATTTTGTGAAATCCACATAGTTTCAAAGATTTTCTTCAGAAAAGTGGCTCAGGATAGTTGATTTCACAGTCTGATGTCATTTTCATGAATATCTGCAACTTTCAGCACTTTACTGGCATTTTCAATTTTTTATGCTCTTAAAGTGCGTTTCAGGCAGAGAGGAGGCCAAAAGTGGATTTTGTGAAAGTAAACATAGTTTCAAAGATTTTCTTCAGAAAAGTGGCTCAGGATAGTTGATTTCACAGTCTGATGTCATTTTCATGAATATCTGCAACTTTCAGCACTTTACTGGCATTTTCAATTTTTTATGCTCTTAAAGTGCGTTTCAGGCAGAGAGGAGGCCAAAAGTGGATTTTGTGAAATCCACATAGTTTCAAAGATTTTCTTCAGAAAAGTGGCTCAGGATAGTTGATTTCACAGTCTGATGTCATTTTCATGAATATCTGCAACTTTCAGCACTTTACTGGCATTTTCAAATTTTTATGCTCTTAAAGTGCGTTTCAGGCAGAGAGGAGGCCAAAAGTGGATTTTGTGAAATCCACATAGTTTCAAAGATTTTCTTCAGAAAAGTGGCTCAGGATAGTTGATTTCACAGTCTGATGTCATTTTCATGAATATCTGCAACTTTCAGCACTTTACTGGCATTTTCAAAATTTTTATGCTCTTAAAGTGCGTTTCAGGCAGAGAGGAGGCCAAAAGTGGATTTTGTGAAAGTAAACATAGTTTCAAAGATTTTCTTCAGAAAAGTGGCTCAGGATAGTTGATTTCACAGTCTGATGTCATTTTCATGAATATCTGCAACTTTCAGCACTTTACTGGCATTTTCAAAATTTTTATGCTCTTAAAGTGCGTTTCAGGCAGAGAGGAGGCCAAAAGTGGATTTTGTGAAATCCACATAGTTTCAAAGATTTTCTTCAGAAAAGTGGCTCAGGATAGTTGATTTCACAGTCTGATGTCATTTTCATGAATATCTGCAACTTTCAGCACTTTACTGGCATTTTCAAATTTTTATGCTCTTAAAGTGCGTTTCAGGCAGAGAGGAGGCCAAAAGTGGATTTTGTGAAATCCACATAGTTTCAAAGATTTTCTTCAGAAAAGTGGCTCAGGATAGTTGATTTCACAGTCTGATGTCATTTTCATGAATATCTGCAACTTTCAGCACTTTACTGGCATTTTCAATTTTTTATGCTCTTAAAGTGTGTTTCAGGCAGAGAGGAGGCCAAAAGTGGATTTTGTGAAATCCACATAGTTTCAAAGATTTTCTTCAGAAAAGTGGCTCAGGATAGTTGATTTCACAGTCTGATGTCATTTTCATGAATATCTGCAACTTTCAGCACTTTACTGGCATTTTCAAAATTTTTATGCTCTTAAAGTGCGTTTCAGGCAGAGAGGAGGCCAAAAGTGGATTTTGTGAAATCCACATAGTTTCAAAGATTTTCTTCAGAAAAGTGGCTCAGGATAGTTGATTTCACAGTCTGATGTCATTTTCATGAATATCTGCAACTTTCAGCACTTTACTGGCATTTTCAAAATTTTTATGCTCTTAAAGTGCGTTTCAGGCAGAGAGGAGGCCAAAAGTGGATTTTGTGAAAGTAAACATAGTTTCAAAGATTTTCTTCAGAAAAGTGGCTCAGGATAGTTGATTTCACAGTCTGATGTCATTTTCATGAATATCTGCAACTTTCAGCACTTTACTGGCATTTTCAATTTTTTATGCTCTTAAAGTGCGTTTCAGGCAGAGAGGAGGCCAAAAGTGGATTTTGTGAAATCCACATAGTTTCAAAGATTTTCTTCAGAAAAGTGGCTCAGGATAGTTGATTTCACAGTCTGATGTCATTTTCATGAATATCTGCAACTTTCAGCACTTTACTGGCATTTTCAATTTTTTATGCTCTTAAAGTGCGTTTCAGGCAGAGAGGAGGCCAAAAGTGGATTTTATGAAATCCACATAGTTTCAAAGATTTTCTTCAGAAAAGTGGCTCAGGATAGTTGATTTCACAGTCTGATGTCATTTTCATGAATATCTGCAACTTTCAGCACTTTACTGGCATTTTCAATTTTTTATGCTCTTAAAGTGCGTTTCAGGCAGAGAGGAGGCCAAAAGTGGATTTTGTGAAATCCACATAGTTTCAAAGATTTTCTTCAGAAAAGTGGCTCAGGATAGTTGATTTCACAGTCTGATGTCATTTTCATGAATATCTGCAACTTTCAGCACTTTACTGGCATTTTCAAAATTTTTATGCTCTTAAAGTGCGTTTCAGGCAGAGAGGAGGCCAAAAGTGGATTTTGTGAAATCCACATAGTTTCAAAGATTTTCTTCAGAAAAGTGGCTCAGGATAGTTGATTTCACAGTCTGATGTCATTTTCATGAATATCTGCAACTTTCAGCACTTTACTGGCATTTTCAATTTTTTATGCTCTTAAAGTGCGTTTCAGGCAGAGAGGAGGCCAAAAGTGGATTTTGTGAAATCCACATAGTTTCAAAGATTTTCTTCAGAAAAGTGGCTCAGGATAGTTGATTTCACAGTCTGATGTCATTTTCATGAATATCTGCAACTTTCAGCACTTTACTGGCATTTTCAATTTTTTATGCTCTTAAAGTGCGTTTCAGGCAGAGAGGAGGCCAAAAGTGGATTTTGTGAAATCCACATAGTTTCAAAGATTTTCTTCAGAAAAGTGGCTCAGGATAGTTGATTTCACAGTCTGATGTCATTTTCATGAATATCTGCAACTTTCAGCACTTTACTGGCATTTTCAATTTTTTATGCTCTTAAAGTGCGTTTCAGGCAGAGAGGAGGCCAAAAGTGGATTTTGTGAAATCCACATAGTTTCAAAGATTTTCTTCAGAAAAGTGGCTCAGGATAGTTGATTTCACAGTCTGATGTCATTTTCATGAATATCTGCAACTTTCAGCACTTTACTGGCATTTTCAAAATTTTTATGCTCTTAAAGTGCGTTTCAGGCAGAGAGGAGGCCAAAAGTGGATTTTGTGAAATCCACATAGTTTCAAAGATTTTCTTCAGAAAAGTGGCTCAGGATAGTTGATTTCACAGTCTGATGTCATTTTCATGAATATCTGCAACTTTCAGCACTTTACTGGCATTTTCAAAATTTTTATGCTCTTAAAGTGCGTTTCAGGCAGAGAGGAGGCCAAAAGTGGATTTTGTGAAATCCACATAGTTTCAAAGATTTTCTTCAGAAAAGTGGCTCAGGATAGTTGATTTCACAGTCTGATGTCATTTTCATGAATATCTGCAACTTTCAGCACTTTACTGGCATTTTCAATTTTTTATGCTCTTACAGTTTTTCTCAATTGCTAAAACACTAAAACCCATTGGCTGAACAAAGTTCTCAGTTGCCTGAACTCATTTAGCTAATTGTGCAGTCTGTTGTCAATACCTTAAACTGTTTCACATGGTAAAACACAATTTGCAGATCTCACTTAGACTTTTCAGCAAAACTCTAAACACATTCTCAGTCTCAAAACACATTCTGCACTCTAATGCACATGTCATCCATACTGGTAAACACAAGTGGCAACAATCAAATACAAATAGAGAACACATGTCATTGATTAAACACAATCACTCAAAATTGATTTCACTTGTATCAAATGATGTGACACAACCAATATAAGCCAGTTTAGAGAGCAAACAGGTGGTTGAAGGTGATGTCGACGAAGTGCTCTGGCCTGACCCAGCCCAAAGACAAGAAGAAGCACATTGATGATATGTTGACTCCTTTGATTTTTGTCCCTTTTACTGTAGTATTGTATACTGTAGTAGGCCTACAGTGCATTGTAGGCTGTATAATGTACAATAAACAAATTGTATGGCCTTGACCATCGTGCTTTCTATTTGTTACAGTAACAGTACTGACTGCTCAATCGATTTTGACTGGTTGCAGGTTCATATCAACAAAGAACAAGAATTCCAGTATCACAGAGACAAAGGACACGTTTGTGAGATGCAGGGTACAGTACTGTAAAAATAGGGGTACAAGGAGGAGGAAAAACAAAAGAAATTGCAAAGAGCAAAGCACAGTAGTCATTTCTGATCAATTTTGAGCTACTGTAATAGAACATGTTTTTGTTCATATGAAATTTGTTTTGAGATAAAAAATCTACTTCTCCCTGAGAACTATATGTTTTGAACAATGTGTTTTCTATTTATTGGTGTATTGTTTACTGACTGCTTGATAGTGTATATTATTTTGATCACTTTGTTTATGATTTGAGAGCAGTGTTTGATTTTGAGCACAGGTAAAACTGTTTTGAGGCGAAAGTTTCATTTTGCAAGAGGATTCAGAGGTTTTGTAAATAGTGCTTGAAGATGAGGTTTTGTGTTTACAGTTTTGAGAGAATGGGTGACCGTTTCAGGAAATGTGTCTTAGCAATCGAGAAAAACTGTAAAGTGCGTTTCAGGCAGAGAGGAGGCCAAAAGTGGATTTTGTGAAATCCACATAGTTTCAAAGATTTTCTTCAGAAAAGTGGCTCAGGATAGTTGATTTCACAGTCTGATGTCATTTTCATGAATATCTGCAACTTTCAGCACTTTACTGGCATTTTCAATTTTTTATGCTCTTAAAGTGCGTTTCAGGCAGAGAGGAGGCCAAAAGTGGATTTTGTGAAAGTAAACATAGTTTCAAAGATTTTCTTCAGAAAAGTGGCTCAGGATAGTTGATTTCACAGTCTGATGTCATTTTCATGAATATCTGCAACTTTCAGCACTTTACTGGCATTTTCAATTTTTTATGCTCTTAAAGTGCGTTTCAGGCAGAGAGGAGGCCAAAAGTGGATTTTATGAAATCCACATAGTTTCAAAGATTTTCTTCAGAAAAGTGGCTCAGGATAGTTGATTTCACAGTCTGATGTCATTTTCATGAATATCTGCAACTTTCAGCACTTTACTGGCATTTTCAATTTTTTATGCTCTTAAAGTGCGTTTCAGGCAGAGGAGGCCAAAAGTGGATTTTGTGAAATCCACATAGTTTCAAAGATTTTCTTCAGAAAAGTGGCTCAGGATAGTTGATTTCACAGTCTGATGTCATTTTCATGAATATCTGCAACTTTCAGCACTTTACTGGCATTTTCAAAATTTTTATGCTCTTAAAGTGCGTTTCAGGCAGAGAGGAGGCCAAAAGTGGATTTTGTGAAATCCACATAGTTTCAAAGATTTTCTTCAGAAAAGTGGCTCAGGATAGTTGATTTCACAGTCTGATGTCATTTTCATGAATATCTGCAACTTTCAGCACTTTACTGGCATTTTCAATTTTTTATGCTCTTAAAGTGCGTTTCAGGCAGAGAGGAGGCCAAAAGTGGATTTTATGAAATCCACATAGTTTCAAAGATTTTCTTCAGAAAAGTGGCTCAGGATAGTTGATTTCACAGTCTGATGTCATTTTCATGAATATCTGCAACTTTCAGCACTTTACTGGCATTTTCAATTTTTTATGCTCTTAAAGTGCGTTTCAGGCAGAGAGGAGGCCAAAAGTGGATTTTGTGAAATCCACATAGTTTCAAAGATTTTCTTCAGAAAAGTGGCTCAGGATAGTTGATTTCACAGTCTGATGTCATTTTCATGAATATCTGCAACTTTCAGCACTTTACTGGCATTTTCAATTTTTTATGCTCTTAAAGTGCGTTTCAGGCAGAGAGGAGGCCAAAAGTGGATTTTGTGAAAGTAAACATAGTTTCAAAGATTTTCTTCAGAAAAGTGGCTCAGGATAGTTGATTTCACAGTCTGATGTCATTTTCATGAATATCTGCAACTTTCAGCACTTTACTGGCATTTTCAATTTTTTATGCTCTTAAAGTGCGTTTCAGGCAGAGAGGAGGCCAAAAGTGGATTTTATGAAATCCACATAGTTTCAAAGATTTTCTTCAGAAAAGTGGCTCAGGATAGTTGATTTCACAGTCTGATGTCATTTTCATGAATATCTGCAACTTTCAGCACTTTACTGGCATTTTCAATTTTTTATGCTCTTAAAGTGCGTTTCAGGCAGAGAGGAGGCCAAAAGTGGATTTTGTGAAATCCACATAGTTTCAAAGATTTTCTTCAGAAAAGTGGCTCAGGATAGTTGATTTCACAGTCTGATGTCATTTTCATGAATATCTGCAACTTTCAGCACTTTACTGGCATTTTCAAAAATTTTATGCTCTTAAAGTGCGTTTCAGGCAGAGAGGAGGCCAAAAGTGGATTTTGTGAAATCCACATAGTTTCAAAGATTTTCTTCAGAAAAGTGGCTCAGGATAGTTGATTTCACAGTCTGATGTCATTTTCATGAATATCTGCAACTTTCAGCACTTTACTGGCATTTTCAAAATTTTTATGCTCTTAAAGTGCGTTTCAGGCAGAGAGGAGGCCAAAAGTGGATTTTGTGAAATCCACATAGTTTCAAAGATTTTCTTCAGAAAAGTGGCTCAGGATAGTTGATTTCACAGTCTGATGTCATTTTCATGAATATCTGCAACTTTCAGCACTTTACTGGCATTTTCAATTTTTTATGCTCTTAAAGTGCGTTTCAGGCAGAGAGGAGGCCAAAAGTGGATTTTGTGAAAGTAAACATAGTTTCAAAGATTTTCTTCAGAAAAGTGGCTCAGGATAGTTGATTTCACAGTCTGATGTCATTTTCATGAATATCTGCAACTTTCAGCACTTTACTGGCATTTTCAATTTTTTATGCTCTTAAAGTGCGTTTCAGGCAGAGAGGAGGCCAAAAGTGGATTTTGTGAAATCCACATAGTTTCAAAGATTTTCTTCAGAAAAGTGGCTCAGGATAGTTGATTTCACAGTCTGATGTCATTTTCATGAATATCTGCAACTTTCAGCACTTTACTGGCATTTTCAAAATTTTTATGCTCTTAAAGTGCGTTTCAGGCAGAGAGGAGGCCAAAAGTGGATTTTGTGAAATCCACATAGTTTCAAAGATTTTCTTCAGAAAAGTGGCTCAGGATAGTTGATTTCACAGTCTGATGTCATTTTCATGAATATCTGCAACTTTCAGCACTTTACTGGCATTTTCAAAATTTTTATGCTCTTAAAGTGCGTTTCAGGCAGAGAGGAGGCCAAAAGTGGATTTTGTGAAAGTAAACATAGTTTCAAAGATTTTCTTCAGAAAAGTGGCTCAGGATAGTTGATTTCACAGTCTGATGTCATTTTCATGAATATCTGCAACTTTCAGCACTTTACTGGCATTTTCAAAATTTTTATGCTCTTAAAGTGCGTTTCAGGCAGAGAGGAGGCCAAAAGTGGATTTTGTGAAATCCACATAGTTTCAAAGATTTTCTTCAGAAAAGTGGCTCAGGATAGTTGATTTCACAGTCTGATGTCATTTTCATGAATATCTGCAACTTTCAGCACTTTACTGGCATTTTCAAAATTTTTATGCTCTTAAAGTGCGTTTCAGGCAGAGAGGAGGCCAAAAGTGGATTTTGTGAAATCCACATAGTTTCAAAGATTTTCTTCAGAAAAGTGGCTCAGGATAGTTGATTTCACAGTCTGATGTCATTTTCATGAATATCTGCAACTTTCAGCACTTTACTGGCATTTTCAATTTTTTATGCTCTTAAAGTGTGTTTCAGGCAGAGAGGAGGCCAAAAGTGGATTTTGTGAAATCCACATAGTTTCAAAGATTTTCTTCAGAAAAGTGGCTCAGGATAGTTGATTTCACAGTCTGATGTCATTTTCATGAATATCTGCAACTTTCAGCACTTTACTGGCATTTTCAAAATTTTTATGCTCTTAAAGTGCGTTTCAGGCAGAGAGGAGGCCAAAAGTGGATTTTGTGAAATCCACATAGTTTCAAAGATTTTCTTCAGAAAAGTGGCTCAGGATAGTTGATTTCACAGTCTGATGTCATTTTCATGAATATCTGCAACTTTCAGCACTTTACTGGCATTTTCAAAATTTTTATGCTCTTAAAGTGCGTTTCAGGCAGAGAGGAGGCCAAAAGTGGATTTTGTGAAAGTAAACATAGTTTCAAAGATTTTCTTCAGAAAAGTGGCTCAGGATAGTTGATTTCACAGTCTGATGTCATTTTCATGAATATCTGCAACTTTCAGCACTTTACTGGCATTTTCAAAATTGTTATGCTCTTAAAGTGCGTTTCAGGCAGAGAGGAGGCCAAAAGTGGATTTTGTGAAATCCACATAGTTTCAAAGATTTTCTTCAGAAAAGTGGCTCAGGATAGTTGATTTCACAGTCTGATGTCATTTTCATGAATATCTGCAACTTTCAGCACTTTACTGGCATTTTCAATTTTTTATGCTCTTAAAGTGCGTTTCAGGCAGAGAGGAGGCCAAAAGTGGATTTTGTGAAATCCACATAGTTTCAAAGATTTTCTTCAGAAAAGTGGCTCAGGATAGTTGATTTCACAGTCTGATGTCATTTTCATGAATATCTGCAACTTTCAGCACTTTACTGGCATTTTCAAAATTTTTATGCTCTTAAAGTGCGTTTCAGGCAGAGAGGAGGCCAAAAGTGGATTTTGTGAAATCCACATAGTTTCAAAGATTTTCTTCAGAAAAGTGGCTCAGGATAGTTGATTTCACAGTCTGATGTCATTTTCATGAATATCTGCAACTTTCAGCACTTTACTGGCATTTTCAATTTTTTATGCTCTTAAAGTGCGTTTCAGGCAGAGAGGAGGCCAAAAGTGGATTTTGTGAAATCCACATAGTTTCAAAGATTTTCTTCAGAAAAGTGGCTCAGGATAGTTGATTTCACAGTCTGATGTCATTTTCATGAATATCTGCAACTTTCAGCACTTTACTGGCATTTTCAAAATTCTTATGCTCTTAAAGTGCGTTTCAGGCAGAGAGGAGGCCAAAAGTGGATTTTGTGAAATCCACATAGTTTCAAAGATTTTCTTCAGAAAAGTGGCTCAGGATAGTTGATTTCACAGTCTGATGTCATTTTCATGAATATCTGCAACTTTCAGCACTTTACTGGCATTTTCAATTTTTTATGCTCTTAAAGTGCGTTTCAGGCAGAGAGGAGGCCAAAAGTGGATTTTGTGAAATCCACATAGTTTCAAAGATTTTCTTCAGAAAAGTGGCTCAGGATAGTTGATTTCACAGTCTGATGTCATTTTCATGAATATCTGCAACTTTCAGCACTTTACTGGCATTTTCAAAATTTTTATGCTCTTAAAGTGCGTTTCAGGCAGAGAGGAGGCCAAAAGTGGATTTTGTGAAATCCACATAGTTTCAAAGATTTTCTTCAGAAAAGTGGCTCAGGATAGTTGATTTCACAGTCTGATGTCATTTTCATGAATATCTGCAACTTTCAGCACTTTACTGGCATTTTCAATTTTTTATGCTCTTAAAGTGCGTTTCAGGCAGAGAGGAGGCCAAAAGTGGATTTTGTGAAATCCACATAGTTTCAAAGATTTTCTTCAGAAAAGTGGCTCAGGATAGTTGATTTCACAGTCTGATGTCATTTTCATGAATATCTGCAACTTTCAGCACTTTACTGGCATTTTCAAAATTTTTATGCTCTTAAAGTGCGTTTCAGGCAGAGAGGAGGCCAAAAGTGGATTTTGTGAAATCCACATAGTTTCAAAGATTTTCTTCAGAAAAGTGGCTCAGGATAGTTGATTTCACAGTCTGATGTCATTTTCATGAATATCTGCAACTTTCAGCACTTTACTGGCATTTTCAATTTGTTATGCTCTTAAAGTGCGTTTCAGGCAGAGAGGAGGCCAAAAGTGGATTTTGTGAAAGTAAACATAGTTTCAAAGATTTTCTTCAGAAAAGTGGCTCAGGATAGTTGATTTCACAGTCTGATGTCATTTTCATGAATATCTGCAACTTTCAGCACTTTACTGGCATTTTCAATTTTTTATGCTCTTAAAGTGCGTTTCAGGCAGAGAGGAGGCCAAAAGTGGATTTTGTGAAATCCACATAGTTTCAAAGATTTTCTTCAGAAAAGTGGCTCAGGATAGTTGATTTCACAGTCTGATGTCATTTTCATGAATATCTGCAACTTTCAGCACTTTACTGGCATTTTCAATTTTTTATGCTCTTAAAGTGCGTTTCAGGCAGAGAGGAGGCCAAAAGTGGATTTTGTGAAATCCACATAGTTTCAAAGATTTTCTTCAGAAAAGTGGCTCAGGATAGTTGATTTCACAGTCTGATGTCATTTTCATGAATATCTGCAACTTTCAGCACTTTACTGGCATTTTCAATTTTTTATGCTCTTAAAGTGCGTTTCAGGCAGAGAGGAGGCCAAAAGTGGATTTTGTGAAATCCACATAGTTTCAAAGATTTTCTTCAGAAAAGTGGCTCAGGATAGTTGATTTCACAGTCTGATGTCATTTTCATGAATATCTGCAACTTTCAGCACTTTACTGGCATTTTCAATTTTTTATGCTCTTAAAGTGCGTTTCAGGCAGAGAGGAGGCCAAAAGTGGATTTTGTGAAATCCACATAGTTTCAAAGATTTTCTTCAGAAAAGTGGCTCAGGATAGTTGATTTCACAGTCTGATGTCATTTTCATGAATATCTGCAACTTTCAGCACTTTACTGGCATTTTCAAAATTTTGATGCTCTTAAAGTGCGTTTCAGGCAGAGAGGAGGCCAAAAGTGGATTTTGTGAAATCCACATAGTTTCAAAGATTTTCTTCAGAAAAGTGGCTCAGGATAGTTGATTTCACAGTCTGATGTCATTTTCATGAATATCTGCAACTTTCAGCACTTTACTGGCATTTTCAATTTTTTATGCTCTTAAAGTGCGTTTCAGGCAGAGAGGAGGCCAAAAGTGGATTTTGTGAAATCCACATAGTTTCAAAGATTTTCTTCAGAAAAGTGGCTCAGGATAGTTGATTTCACAGTCTGATGTCATTTTCATGAATATCTGCAACTTTCAGCACTTTACTGGCATTTTCAAAATTTTTATGCTCTTAAAGTGCGTTTCAGGCAGAGAGGAGGCCAAAAGTGGATTTTGTGAAATCCACATAGTTTCAAAGATTTTCTTCAGAAAAGTGGCTCAGGATAGTTGATTTCACAGTCTGATGTCATTTTCATGAATATCTGCAACTTTCAGCACTTTACTGGCATTTTCAAAATTTTTATGCTCTTAAAGTGCGTTTCAGGCAGAGAGGAGGCCAAAAGTGGATTTTGTGAAATCCACATAGTTTCAAAGATTTTCTTCAGAAAAGTGGCTCAGGATAGTTGATTTCACAGTCTGATGTCATTTTCATGAATATCTGCAACTTTCAGCACTTTACTGGCATTTTCAACTTTTTTATGCTCTTAAAGTGCGTTTCAGGCAGAGAGGAGGCCAAAAGTGGATTTTGTGAAAGTAAACATAGTTTCAAAGATTTTCTTCAGAAAAGTGGCTCAGGATAGTTGATTTCACAGTCTGATGTCATTTTCATGAATATCTGCAACTTTCAGCACTTTACTGGCATTTTCAATTTTTTATGCTCTTAAAGTGCGTTTCAGGCAGAGAGGAGGCCAAAAGTGGATTTTGTGAAATCCACATAGTTTCAAAGATTTTCTTCAGAAAAGTGGCTCAGGATAGTTGATTTCACAGTCTGATGTCATTTTCATGAATATCTGCAACTTTCAGCACTTTACTGGCATTTTCAATTTTTTATGCTCTTAAAGTGCGTTTCAGGCAGAGAGGAGGCCAAAAGTGGATTTTGTGAAATCCACATAGTTTCAAAGATTTTCTTCAGAAAAGTGGCTCAGGATAGTTGATTTCACAGTCTGATGTCATTTTCATGAATATCTGCAACTTTCAGCACTTTACTGGCATTTTCAATTTTTTATGCTCTTAAAGTGCGTTTCAGGCAGAGAGGAGGCCAAAAGTGGATTTTGTGAAATCCACATAGTTTCAAAGATTTTCTTCAGAAAAGTGGCTCAGGATAGTTGATTTCACAGTCTGATGTCATTTTCATGAATATCTGCAACTTTCAGCACTTTACTGGCATTTTCAAAATTTTTATGCTCTTAAAGTGCGTTTCAGGCAGAGAGGAGGCCAAAAGTGGATTTTGTGAAATCCACATAGTTTCAAAGATTTTCTTCAGAAAAGTGGCTCAGGATAGTTGATTTCACAGTCTGATGTCATTTTCATGAATATCTGCAACTTTCAGCACTTTACTGGCATTTTCAAAATTTTTATGCTCTTAAAGTGCGTTTCAGGCAGAGAGGAGGCCAAAAGTGGATTTTATGAAATCCACATAGTTTCAAAGATTTTCTTCAGAAAAGTGGCTCAGGATAGTTGATTTCACAGTCTGATGTCATTTTCATGAATATCTGCAACTTTCAGCACTTTACTGGCATTTTCAAAATTTTTATGCTCTTAAAGTGCGTTTCAGGCAGAGAGGAGGCCAAAAGTGGATTTTGTGAAATCCACATAGTTTCAAAGATTTTCTTCAGAAAAGTGGCTCAGGATAGTTGATTTCACAGTCTGATGTCATTTTCATGAATATCTGCAACTTTCAGCACTTTACTGGCATTTTCAAAATTTTTATGCTCTTAAAGTGCGTTTCAGGCAGAGAGGAGGCCAAAAGTGGATTTTGTGAAATCCACATAGTTTCAAAGATTTTCTTCAGAAAAGTGGCTCAGGATAGTTGATTTCACAGTCTGATGTCATTTTCATGAATATCTGCAACTTTCAGCACTTTACTGGCATTTTCAACTTTTTTATGCTCTTAAAGTGCGTTTCAGGCAGAGAGGAGGCCAAAAGTGGATTTTGTGAAAGTAAACATAGTTTCAAAGATTTTCTTCAGAAAAGTGGCTCAGGATAGTTGATTTCACAGTCTGATGTCATTTTCATGAATATCTGCAACTTTCAGCACTTTACTGGCATTTTCAATTTTTTATGCTCTTAAAGTGCGTTTCAGGCAGAGAGGAGGCCAAAAGTGGATTTTGTGAAATCCACATAGTTTCAAAGATTTTCTTCAGAAAAGTGGCTCAGGATAGTTGATTTCACAGTCTGATGTCATTTTCATGAATATCTGCAACTTTCAGCACTTTACTGGCATTTTCAATTTTTTATGCTCTTAAAGTGCGTTTCAGGCAGAGAGGAGGCCAAAAGTGGATTTTGTGAAATCCACATAGTTTCAAAGATTTTCTTCAGAAAAGTGGCTCAGGATAGTTGATTTCACAGTCTGATGTCATTTTCATGAATATCTGCAACTTTCAGCACTTTACTGGCATTTTCAATTTTTTATGCTCTTAAAGTGCGTTTCAGGCAGAGAGGAGGCCAAAAGTGGATTTTGTGAAATCCACATAGTTTCAAAGATTTTCTTCAGAAAAGTGGCTCAGGATAGTTGATTTCACAGTCTGATGTCATTTTCATGAATATCTGCAACTTTCAGCACTTTACTGGCATTTTCAAAATTTTTATGCTCTTAAAGTGCGTTTCAGGCAGAGAGGAGGCCAAAAGTGGATTTTGTGAAATCCACATAGTTTCAAAGATTTTCTTCAGAAAAGTGGCTCAGGATAGTTGATTTCACAGTCTGATGTCATTTTCATGAATATCTGCAACTTTCAGCACTTTACTGGCATTTTCAAAATTTTTATGCTCTTAAAGTGCGTTTCAGGCAGAGAGGAGGCCAAAAGTGGATTTTGTGAAATCCACATAGTTTCAAAGATTTTCTTCAGAAAAGTGGCTCAGGATAGTTGATTTCACAGTCTGATGTCATTTTCATGAATATCTGCAACTTTCAGCACTTTACTGGCATTTTCAAAATTTTTATGCTCTTAAAGTGCGTTTCAGGCAGAGAGGAGGCCAAAAGTGGATTTTATGAAATCCACATAGTTTCAAAGATTTTCTTCAGAAAAGTGGCTCAGGATAGTTGATTTCACAGTCTGATGTCATTTTCATGAATATCTGCAACTTTCAGCACTTTACTGGCATTTTCAAAATTTTTATGCTCTTATGGGGCGTTCACACCGGTCGCGTTGATTTTTTGACGCGCGTCGAGATTACATACAAAGTCTATGCACAGACGCGATGAGACTGGCGCGCCGCGATTTTGCGATGGCGCGGCGCGTTGGACGCGTTATTGCAGTGCGGTGGACGCGGTGGACGCGTTGGACGCCGCAAAATCGATTTCACAAAATCCACTTTTGGCCTCCTCTCTGCCTGAAACGCACTTTAAGAGCATAAAAATTTTGAAAATGCCAGTAAAGTGCTGAAAGTTGCAGATATTCATGAAAATGACATCAGACTGTGAAATCAACTATCCTGAGCCACTTTTCTGAAGAAAATCTTTGAAACTATGTGGATTTCACAAAATCCACTTTTGGCCTCCTCTCTGCCTGAAACGCACTTTAAGAGCATAAAAAATTGAAAATGCCAGTAAAGTGCTGAAAGTTGCAGATATTCATGAAAATGACATCAGACTGTGAAATCAACTATCCTGAGCCACTTTTTTGAAGAAAATCTTTGAAACTATGTGGATTTCACAAAATCCACTTTTGGCCTCCTCTCTGCCTGAAACGCACTTTAAGAGCATAAAAAATTGAAAATGCCAGTAAAGTGCTGAAAGTTGCAGATATTCATGAAAATGACATCAGACTGTGAAATCAACTATCCTGAGCCACTTTTCTGAAGAAAATCTTTGAAACTATGTGGATTTCACAAAATCCACTTTTGGCCTCCTCTCTGCCTGAAACGCACTTTAAGAGCATAAAAAATTGAAAATGCCAGTAAAGTGCTGAAAGTTGCAGATATTCATGAAAATGACATCAGACTGTGAAATCAACTATCCTGAGCCACTTTTCTGAAGAAAATCTTTGAAACTATGTGGATTTCACAAAATCCACTTTTGGCCTCCTCTCTGCCTGAAACGCACTTTAAGAGCATAACAAATTGAAAATGCCAGTAAAGTGCTGAAAGTTGAAGATATTCATGAAAATGACATCAGACTGTGAAATCAACGATCCTGAGCCACTTTTCTGAAGAAAATCTTTGAAACTATGTGGATTTCACAAAATCCACTTTTGGCCTCCTCTCTGCCTGAAACGCACTTTAAGAGCATAAAAATTTTGAAAATGCCAGTAAAGTGCTGAAAGTTGCAGATATTCATGAAAATGACATCAGACTGTGAAATCAACTATCCTGAGCCACTTTTCTGAAGAAAATCCACTTTTGGCCTCCTCTCTGCCTGAAACGCACTTTAAGAGCATAAAAAATTGAAAATGCCAGTAAAGTGCTGAAAGTTGCAGATATTCATGAAAATGACATCAGACTGTGAAATCAACTATCCTGAGCCACTTTTCTGAAGAAAATCTTTGAAACTATGTGGATTTCACAAAATCCACTTTTGGCCTCCTCTCTGCCTGAAACGCACTTTAAGAGCATAAAAATGTTGAAAATGCCAGTAAAGTGCTGAAAGTTGCAGATATTCATGAAAATGACATCAGACTGTGAAATCAACTATCCTGAGCCACTTTTCTGAAGAAAATCTTTGAAACTATGTGGATTTCACAAAATCCACTTTTGGCCTCCTCTCTGCCTGAAACGCACTTTAAGAGCATAAAAAATTGAAAATGCCAGTAAAGTGCTGAAAGTTGCAGATATTCATGAAAATGACATCAGACTGTGAAATCAACTATCCTGAGCCACTTTTCTGAAGAAAATCTTTGAAACTATGTGGATTTCACAAAATCCACTTTTGGCCTCCTCTCTGCCTGAAACGCACTTTAAGAGCATAACAAATTGAAAATGCCAGTAAAGTGCTGAAAGTTGAAGATATTCATGAAAATGACATCAGACTGTGAAATCAACGATCCTGAGCCACTTTTCTGAAGAAAATCTTTGAAACTATGTGGATTTCACAAAATCCACTTTTGGCCTCCTCTCTGCCTGAAACGCACTTTAAGAGCATAAAAATTTTGAAAATGCCAGTAAAGTGCTGAAAGTTGCAGATATTCATGAAAATGACATCAGACTGTGAAATCAACTATCCTGAGCCACTTTTCTGAAGAAAATCCACTTTTGGCCTCCTCTCTGCCTGAAACGCACTTTAAGAGCATAAAAAATTGAAAATGCCAGTAAAGTGCTGAAAGTTGCAGATATTCATGAAAATGACATCAGACTGTGAAATCAACTATCCTGAGCCACTTTTCTGAAGAAAATCTTTGAAACTATGTGGATTTCACAAAATCCACTTTTGGCCTCCTCTCTGCCTGAAACGCACTTTAAGAGCATAAAAATGTTGAAAATGCCAGTAAAGTGCTGAAAGTTGCAGATATTCATGAAAATGACATCAGACTGTGAAATCAACTATCCTGAGCCACTTTTCTGAAGAAAATCTTTGAAACTATGTGGATTTCACAAAATCCACTTTTGGCCTCCTCTCTGCCTGAAACGCACTTTAAGAGCATAAAAAATTGAAAATGCCAGTAAAGTGCTGAAAGTTGCAGATATTCATGAAAATGACATCAGACTGTGAAATCAACTATCCTGAGCCACTTTTCTGAAGAAAATCTTTGAAACTATGTGGATTTCATAAAATCCACTTTTGGCCTCCTCTCTGCCTGAAACGCACTTTAAGAGCATAAAAAATTGAAAATGCCAGTAAAGTGCTGAAAGTTGCAGATATTCATGAAAATGACATCAGACTGTGAAATCAACTATCCTGAGCCACTTTTCTGAAGAAAATCTTTGAAACTATGTTTACTTTCACAAAATCCACTTTTGGCCTCCTCTCTGCCTGAAACGCACTTTAAGAGCATAACAAATTGAAAATGCCAGTAAAGTGCTGAAAGTTGCAGATATTCATGAAAATGACATCAGACTGTGAAATCAACTATCCTGAGCCACTTTTCTGAAGAAAATCTTTGAAACTATGTTTACTTTCACAAAATCCACTTTTGGCCTCCTCTCTGCCTGAAACGCACTTTAAGAGCATAACAAATTGAAAATGCCAGTAAAGTGCTGAAAGTTGCAGATATTCATGAAAATGACATCAGACTGTGAAATCAACTATCCTGAGCCACTTTTCTGAAGAAAATCTTTGAAACTATGTGGATTTCACAAAATCCACTTTTGGCCTCCTCTCTGCCTGAAACGCACTTTAAGAGCATAAAAAATTGAAAATGCCAGTAAAGTGCTGAAAGTTGCAGATATTCATGAAAATGACATCAGACTGTGAAATCAACTATCCTGAGCCACTTTTCTGAAGAAAATCTTTGAAACTATGTGGATTTCACAAAATCCACTTTTGGCCTCCTCTCTGCCTGAAACGCACTTTAAGAGCATAAAAAATTGAAAATGCCAGTAAAGTGCTGAAAGTTGCAGATATTCATGAAAATGACATCGGACTGTGAAATCAACTATCCTGAGCCACTTTTCTGAAGAAAATCTTTGAAACTATGTGGATTTCACAAAATCCACTTTTGGCCTCCTCTCTGCCTGAAACGCACTTTAAGAGCATAAAAAATTGAAAATGCCAGTAAAGTGCTGAAAGTTGCAGATATTCATGAAAATGACATCAGACTGTGAAATCAACTATCCTGAGCCACTTTTCTGAAGAAAATCTTTGAAACTATGTTTACTTTCACAAAATCCACTTTTGGCCTCCTCTCTGCCTGAAACGCACTTTAAGAGCATAAAAAATTGAAAATGCCAGTAAAGTGCTGAAAGTTGCAGATATTCATGAAAATGACATCAGACTGTGAAATCAACTATCCTGAGCCACTTTTCTGAAGAAAATCTTTGAAACTATGTGGATTTCACAAAATCCACTTTTGGCCTCCTCTCTGCCTGAAACGCACTTTAAGAGCATAAAAAATTGAAAATGCCAGTAAAGTGCTGAAAGTTGCAGATATTCATGAAAATGACATCAGACTGTGAAATCAACTATCCTGAGCCACTTTTCTGAAGAAAATCTTTGAAACTATGTGGATTTCACAAAATCCACTTTTGGCCTCCTCTCTGCCTGAAACGCACTTTAAGAGCATAAAAATTTTGAAAATGCCAGTAAAGTGCTGAAAGTTGCAGATATTCATGAAAATGACATCAGACTGTGAAATCAACTATCCTGAGCCACTTTTCTGAAGAAAATCTTTGAAACTATGTGGATTTCACAAAATCCACTTTTGGCCTCCTCTCTGCCTGAAACGCACTTTAAGAGCATAAAAAATTGAAAATGCCAGTAAAGTGCTGAAAGTTGCAGATATTCATGAAAATGACATCAGACTGTGAAATCAACTATCCTGAGCCACTTTTCTGAAGAAAATCTTTGAAACTATGTGGATTTCATAAAATCCACTTTTGGCCTCCTCTCTGCCTGAAACGCACTTTAAGAGCATACAAAATTGAAAATGCCAGTAAAGTGCTGAAAGTTGCAGATATTCATGAAAATGACATCAGACTGTGAAATCAACTATCCTGAGCCACTTTTCTGAAGAAAATCTTTGAAACTATGTGGATTTCATAAAATCCACTTTTGGCCTCCTCTCTGCCTGAAACGCACTTTAAGAGCATAAAAAATTGAAAATGCCAGTAAAGTGCTGAAAGTTGCAGATATTCATGAAAATGACATCAGACTGTGAAATCAACTATCCTGAGCCACTTTTCTGAAGAAAATCTTTGAAACTATGTGGATTTCATAAAATCCACTTTTGGCCTCCTCTCTGCCTGAAACGCACTTTAAGAGCATAAAAAATTGAAAATGCCAGTAAAGTGCTGAAAGTTGCAGATATTCATGAAAATGACATCAGACTGTGAAATCAACTATCCTGAGCCACTTTTCTGAAGAAAATCTTTGAAACTATGTGGATTTCATAAAATCCACTTTTGGCCTCCTCTCTGCCTGAAACGCACTTTAAGAGCATAAAAAATTGAAAATGCCAGTAAAGTGCTGAAAGTTGCAGATATTCATGAAAATGACATCAGACTGTGAAATCAACTATCCTGAGCCACTTTTCTGAAGAAAATCTTTGAAACTATGTTTACTTTCACAAAATCCACTTTTGGCCTCCTCTCTGCCTGAAACGCACTTTAAGAGCATAAAAAATTGAAAATGCCAGTAAAGTGCTGAAAGTTGCAGATATTCATGAAAATGACATCAGACTGTGAAATCAACTATCCTGAGCCACTTTTCTGAAGAAAATCTTTGAAACTATGTGGATTTCACAAAATCCACTTTTGGCCTCCTCTCTGCCTGAAACGCACTTTAAGAGCATAACAATTTTGAAAATGCCAGTAAAGTGCTGAAAGTTGCAGATATTCATGAAAATGACATCAGACTGTGAAATCAACTATCCTGAGCCACTTTTCTGAAGAAAATCTTTGAAACTATGTGGATTTCACAAAATCCACTTTTGGCCTCCTCTCTGCCTGAAACGCACTTTAAGAGCATAAAAATTTTGAAAATGCCAGTAAAGTGCTGAAAGTTGCAGATATTCATGAAAATGACATCAGACTGTGAAATCAACTATCCTGAGCCACTTTTCTGAAGAAAATCTTTGAAACTATGTGGATTTCACAAAATCCACTTTTGGCCTCCTCTCTGCCTGAAACGCACTTTAAGAGCATAAAAAATTGAAAATGCCAGTAAAGTGCTGAAAGTTGCAGATATTCATGAAAATGACATCAGACTGTGAAATCAACTATCCTGAGCCACTTTTCTGAAGAAAATCTTTGAAACTATGTGGATTTCACAAAATCCACTTTTGGCCTCCTCTCTGCCTGAAACACACTTTAAGAGCATAAAAAATTGAAAATGCCAGTAAAGTGCTGAAAGTTGCAGATATTCATGAAAATGACATCAGACTGTGAAATCAACTATCCTGAGCCACTTTTCTGAAGAAAATCTTTGAAACTATGTGGATTTCACAAAATCCACTTTTGGCCTCCTCTCTGCCTGAAACGCACTTTAAGAGCATAAAAAATTGAAAATACCAGTAAAGTGCTGAAAGTTGCAGATATTCATGAAAATGACATCAGACTGTGAAATCAACTATCCTGAGCCACTTTTCTGAAGAAAATCTTTGAAACTATGTGGATTTCACAAAATCCACTTTTGGCCTCCTCTCTGCCTGAAACGCACTTTAAGAGCATAAAAATTTTGAAAATGCCAGTAAAGTGCTGAAAGTTGCAGATATTCATGAAAATGACATCAGACTGTGAAATCAACTATCCTGAGCCACTTTTCTGAAGAAAATCTTTGAAACTATGTTTACTTTCACAAAATCCACTTTTGGCCTCCTCTCTGCCTGAAACGCACTTTAAGAGCATAAAAAATTGAAAATGCCAGTAAAGTGCTGAAAGTTGCAGATATTCATGAAAATGACATCAGACTGTGAAATCAACTATCCTGAGCCACTTTTCTGAAGAAAATCTTTGAAACTATGTGGATTTCACAAAATCCACTTTTGGCCTCCTCTCTGCCTGAAACGCACTTTAAGAGCATAAAAAATTGAAAATGCCAGTAAAGTGCTGAAAGTTGCAGATATTCATGAAAATGACATCAGACTGTGAAATCAACTATCCTGAGCCACTTTTCTGAAGAAAATCTTTGAAACTATGTGGATTTCACAAAATCCACTTTTGGCCTCCTCTCTGCCTGAAACGCACTTTAAGAGCATAAAAATTTTGAAAATGCCAGTAAAGTGCTGAAAGTTGCAGATATTCATGAAAATGACATCAGACTGTGAAATCAGCTGAAAGTTGCAGATATTCATGAAAATGACATCAGACTGTGAAATCAACTATCCTGAGCCACTTTTCTGAAGAAAATCTTTGAAACTATGTGGATTTCATAAAATCCACTTTTGGCCTCCTCTCTGCCTGAAACGCACTTTAAGAGCATAAAAAATTGAAAATGCCAGTAAAGTGCTGAAAGTTGCAGATATTCATGAAAATGACATCAGACTGTGAAATCAACTATCCTGAGCCACTTTTCTGAAGAAAATCTTTGAAACTATGTTTACTTTCACAAAATCCACTTTTGGCCTCCTCTCTGCCTGAAACGCACTTTAAGAGCATAACAAATTGAAAATGCCAGTAAAGTGCTGAAAGTTGCAGATATTCATGAAAATGACATCAGACTGTGAAATCAACTATCCTGAGCCACTTTTCTGAAGAAAATCTTTGAAACTATGTGGATTTCACAAAATCCACTTTTGGCCTCCTCTCTGCCTGAAACGCACTTTAAGAGCATAAAAATTTTGAAAATGCCAGTAAAGTGCTGAAAGTTGCAGATATTCATGAAAATGACATCAGACTGTGAAATCAACTATCCTGAGCCACTTTTCTGAAGAAAATCTTTGAAACTATGTGGATTTCACAAAATCCACTTTTGGCCTCTCTGCCTGAAACGCACTTTAAGAGCATAAAAATTTTGAAAATGCCAGTAAAGTGCTGAAAGTTGCAGATATTCATGAAAATGACATCAGACTGTGAAATCAACTATCCTGAGCCACTTTTCTGAAGAAAATCTTTGAAACTATGTGGATTTCACAAAATCCACTTTTGGCCTCCTCTCTGCCTGAAACGCACTTTAAGAGCATAAAAATTTGAAAATGCCAGTAAAGTGCTGAAAGTTGCAGATATTCATGAAAATGACATCAGACTGTGAAATCAACTATCCTGAGCCACTTTTCTGAAGAAAATCTTTGAAACTATGTGGATTTCACAAAATCCACTTTTGGCCTCCTCTCTGCCTGAAACGCACTTTAAGAGCATAAAAATTTGAAAATGCCAGTAAAGTGCTGAAAGTTGCAGATATTCATGAAAATGACATCAGACTGTGAAATCAACTATCCTGAGCCACTTTTCTGAAGAAAATCTTTGAAACTATGTGGATTTCACAAAATCCACTTTTGGCCTCCTCTCTGCCTGAAACGCACTTTAAGAGCATAAAAAATTGAAAATGCCAGTAAAGTGCTGAAAGTTGCAGATATTCATGAAAATGACATCAGACTGTGAAATCAACTATCCTGAGCCACTTTTCTGAAGAAAATCTTTGAAACTATGTGGATTTCACAAAATCCACTTTTGGCCTCCTCTCTGCCTGAAACGCACTTTAAGAGCATAAAAATTTGAAAATGCCAGTAAAGTGCTGAAAGTTGCAGATATTCATGAAAATGACATCAGACTGTGAAATCAACTATCCTGAGCCACTTTTCTGAAGAAAATCTTTGAAACTATGTGGATTTCACAAAATCCACTTTTGGCCTCCTCTCTGCCTGAAACGCACTTTAAGAGCATAAAAATTTTGAAAATGCCAGTAAAGTGCTGAAAGTTGCAGATATTCATGAAAATGACATCAGACTGTGAAATCAACTATCCTGAGCCACTTTTCTGAAGAAAATCTTTGAAACTATGTGGATTTCACAAAATCCACTTTTGGCCTCCTCTCTGCCTGAAACGCACTTTAAGAGCATAAAAATTTGAAATGCCAGTAAAGTGCTGAAAGTTGCAGATATTCATGAAAATGACATCAGACTGTGAAATCAACTATCCTGAGCCACTTTTCTGAAGAAAATCTTTGAAACTATGTGGATTTCACAAAATCCACTTTTGGCCTCCTCTCTGCCTGAAACGCACTTTAAGAGCATAAAAAATTTGAAAATGCCAGTAAAGTGCTGAAAGTTGCAGATATTCATGAAAATGACATCAGACTGTGAAATCAACTATCCTGAGCCACTTTTCTGAAGAAAATCTTTGAAACTATGTGGATTTCACAAAATCCACTTTTGGCCTCCTCTCTGCCTGAAACGCACTTTAAGAGCATAAAAATTTGAAAATGCCAGTAAAGTGCTGAAAGTTGCAGATATTCATGAAAATGACATCAGACTGTGAAATCAACTATCCTGAGCCACTTTTCTGAAGAAAATCTTTGAAACTATGTGGATTTCACAAAATCCACTTTTGGCCTCCTCTCTGCCTGAAACGCACTTTAAGAGCATAAAAATTGAAAATGCCAGTAAAGTGCTGAAAGTTGCAGATATTCATGAAAATGACATCAGACTGTGAAATCAACTATCCTGAGCCACTTTTCTGAAGAAAATCTTTGAAACTATGTGGATTTCACAAAATCCACTTTTGGCCTCCTCTCTGCCTGAAACGCACTTTAAGAGCATAAAAAATTTGAAAATGCCAGTAAAGTGCTGAAAGTTGCAGATATTCATGAAAATGACATCAGACTGTGAAATCAACTATCCTGAGCCACTTTTCTGAAGAAAATCTTTGAAACTATGTGGATTTCACAAAATCCACTTTTGGCCTCCTCTCTGCCTGAAACGCACTTTAAGAGCATAAAAATTTGAAAATGCCAGTAAAGTGCTGAAAGTTGCAGATATTCATGAAAATGACATCAGACTGTGAAATCAACTATCCTGAGCCACTTTTCTGAAGAAAATCTTTGAAACTATGTGGATTTCACAAAATCCACTTTTGGCCTCCTCTCTGCCTGAAACGCACTTTAAGAGCATAAAAAATTTGAAAATGCCAGTAAAGTGCTGAAAGTTGCAGATATTCATGAAAATGACATCAGACTGTGAAATCAACTATCCTGAGCCACTTTTCTGAAGAAAATCTTTGAAACTATGTGGATTTCACAAAATCCACTTTTGGCCTCCTCTCTGCCTGAAACGCACTTTAAGAGCATAAAAATTTGAAAATGCCAGTAAAGTGCTGAAAGTTGCAGATATTCATGAAAATGACATCAGACTGTGAAATCAACTATCCTGAGCCACTTTTCTGAAGAAAATCTTTGAAACTATGTGGATTTCACAAAATCCACTTTTGGCCTCCTCTCTGCCTGAAACGCACTTTAAGAGCATAAAAATTTGAAAATGCCAGTAAAGTGCTGAAAGTTGCAGATATTCATGAAAATGACATCAGACTGTGAAATCAACTATCCTGAGCCACTTTTCTGAAGAAAATCTTTGAAACTATGTGGATTTCACAAAATCCACTTTTGGCCTCCTCTCTGCCTGAAACGCACTTTAAGAGCATAAAAATTTTGAAAATGCCAGTAAAGTGCTGAAAGTTGCAGATATTCATGAAAATGACATCAGACTGTGAAATCAACTATCCTGAGCCACTTTTCTGAAGAAAATCTTTGAAACTATGTGGATTTCACAAAATCCACTTTTGGCCTCCTCTCTGCCTGAAACGCACTTTAAGAGCATAAAAATTTGAAAATGCCAGTAAAGTGCTGAAAGTTGCAGATATTCATGAAAATGACATCAGACTGTGAAATCAACTATCCTGAGCCACTTTTCTGAAGAAAATCTTTGAAACTATGTGGATTTCACAAAATCCACTTTTGGCCTCCTCTCTGCCTGAAACGCACTTTAAGAGCATAAAAATTTGAAAATGCCAGTAAAGTGCTGAAAGTTGCAGATATTCATGAAAATGACATCAGACTGTGAAATCAACTATCCTGAGCCACTTTTCTGAAGAAAATCTTTGAAACTATGTGGATTTCACAAAATCCACTTTTGGCCTCCTCTCTGCCTGAAACGCACTTTAAGAGCATAAAAATTTTGAAAATGCCAGTAAAGTGCTGAAAGTTGCAGATATTCATGAAAATGACATCAGACTGTGAAATCAACTATCCTGAGCCACTTTTCTGAAGAAAATCTTTGAAACTATGTGGATTTCACAAAATCCACTTTTGGCCTCCTCTCTGCCTGAACGCACTTTAAGAGCATAAAAATTGAAAATGCCAGTAAAGTGCTGAAAGTTGCAGATATTCATGAAAATGACATCAGACTGTGAAATCAACTATCCTGAGCCACTTTTCTGAAGAAAATCTTTGAAACTATGTGGATTTCACAAAATCCACTTTTGGCCTCCTCTCTGCCTGAAACGCACTTTAAGAGCATAAAAATTTGAAAATGCCAGTAAAGTGCTGAAAGTTGCAGATATTCATGAAAATGACATCAGACTGTGAAATCAACTATCCTGAGCCACTTTTCTGAAGAAAATCTTTGAAACTATGTGGATTTCACAAAATCCACTTTTGGCCTCCTCTCTGCCTGAAACGCACTTTAAGAGCATAAAAATTGAAAATGCCAGTAAAGTGCTGAAAGTTGCAGATATTCATGAAAATGACATCAGACTGTGAAATCAACTATCCTGAGCCACTTTTCTGAAGAAAATCTTTGAAACTATGTGGATTTCACAAAATCCACTTTTGGCCTCCTCTCTGCCTGAAACGCACTTTAAGAGCATAAAAATTTGAAAATGCCAGTAAAGTGCTGAAAGTTGCAGATATTCATGAAAATGACATCAGACTGTGAAATCAACTATCCTGAGCCACTTTTCTGAAGAAATCTTTGAAACTATGTGGATTTCACAAAATCCACTTTTGGCCTCCTCTCTGCCTGAAACGCACTTTAAGAGCATAAAAATTTGAAAATGCCAGTAAAGTGCTGAAAGTTGCAGATATTCATGAAAATGACATCAGACTGTGAAATCAACTATCCTGAGCCACTTTTCTGAAGAAAATCTTTGAAACTATGTGGATTTCACAAAATCCACTTTTGGCCTCCTCTCTGCCTGAAACGCACTTTAAGAGCATAAAAATTTTGAAAATGCCAGTAAAGTGCTGAAAGTTGCAGATATTCATGAAAATGACATCAGACTGTGAAATCAACTATCCTGAGCCACTTTTCTGAAGAAAATCTTTGAAACTATGTGGATTTCACAAAATCCACTTTTGGCCTCCTCTCTGCCTGAAACGCACTTTAAGAGCATAAAATTTTGAAAATGCCAGTAAAGTGCTGAAAGTTGCAGATATTCATGAAAATGACATCAGACTGTGAAATCAACTATCCTGAGCCACTTTTCTGAAGAAAATCTTTGAAACTATGTGGATTTCACAAAATCCACTTTTGGCCTCCTCTCTGCCTGAAACGCACTTTAAGAGCATAAAAATTTTGAAAATGCCAGTAAAGTGCTGAAAGTTGCAGATATTCATGAAAATGACATCAGACTGTGAAATCAACTATCCTGAGCCACTTTTCTGAAGAAAATCTTTGAAACTATGTGGATTTCACAAAATCCACTTTTGGCCTCCTCTCTGCCTGAAACGCACTTTAAGAGCATAAAAAATTGAAAATGCCAGTAAAGTGCTGAAAGTTGCAGATATTCATGAAAATGACATCAGACTGTGAAATCAACTATCCTGAGCCACTTTTCTGAAGAAAATCTTTGAAACTATGTGGATTTCACAAAATCCACTTTTGGCCTCCTCTCTGCCTGAAACGCACTTTAAGAGCATAAAAATTTTGAAAATGCCAGTAAAGTGCTGAAAGTTGCAGATATTCATGAAAATGACATCAGACTGTGAAATCAACTATCCTGAGCCACTTTTCTGAAGAAAATCTTTGAAACTATGTGGATTTCACAAAATCCACTTTTGGCCTCCTCTCTGCCTGAAACGCACTTTAAGAGCATAAAAATTTGAAAATGCCAGTAAAGTGCTGAAAGTTGCAGATATTCATGAAAATGACATCAGACTGTGAAATCAACTATCCTGAGCCACTTTTCTGAAGAAAATCTTTGAAACTATGTGGATTTCACAAAATCCACTTTTGGCCTCCTCTCTGCCTGAAACGCACTTTAAGAGCATATAAAAATTTTGAAAATGCCAGTAAAGTGCTGAAAGTTGCAGATATTCATGAAAATGACATCAGACTGTGAAATCAACTATCCTGAGCCACTTTTCTGAAGAAAATCTTTGAAACTATGTGGATTTCACAAAATCCACTTTTGGCCTCCTCTCTGCCTGAAACGCACTTTAAGAGCATAAAAAATTGAAAATGCCAGTAAAGTGCTGAAAGTTGCAGATATTCATGAAAATGACATCAGACTGTGAAATCAACTATCCTGAGCCACTTTTCTGAAGAAAATCTTTGAAACTATGTGGATTTCACAAAATCCACTTTTGGCCTCCTCTCTGCCTGAAACGCACTTTAAGAGCATAAAAAATTGAAAATGCCAGTAAAGTGCTGAAAGTTGCAGATATTCATGAAAATGACATCAGACTGTGAAATCAACTATCCTGAGCCACTTTTCTGAAGAAAATCTTTGAAACTATGTGGATTTCACAAAATCCACTTTTGGCCTCCTCTCTGCCTGAAACGCACTTTAAGAGCATAAAAAATTGAAAATGCCAGTAAAGTGCTGAAAGTTGCAGATATTCATGAAAATGACATCAGACTGTGAAATCAACTATCCTGAGCCACTTTTCTGAAGAAAATCTTTGAAACTATGTGGATTTCACAAAATCCACTTTTGGCCTCCTCTCTGCCTGAAACGCACTTTAAGAGCATAAAAATTGAAAATGCCAGTAAAGTGCTGAAAGTTGCAGATATTCATGAAAATGACATCAGACTGTGAAATCAACTATCCTGAGCCACTTTTCTGAAGAAAATCTTTGAAACTATGTGGATTTCACAAAATCCACTTTTGGCCTCCTCTCTGCCTGAAACGCACTTTAAGAGCATAAAAATTTGAAAATGCCAGTAAAGTGCTGAAAGTTGCAGATATTCATGAAAATGACATCAGACTGTGAAATCAACTATCCTGAGCCACTTTTCTGAAGAAAATCTTTGAAACTATGTGGATTTCACAAAATCCACTTTTGGCCTCCTCTCTGCCTGAAACGCACTTTAAGAGCATAAAAAATTGAAAATGCCAGTAAAGTGCGAAAGAAGTTGCAGATATTCATGAAAATGACATCAGACTGTGAAATCAACTATCCTGAGCCACTTTTCTGAAGAAAATCTTTGAAACTATGTGGATTTCACAAAAATCCACTTTTGGCCTCCTCTCTGCCTGAAACGCACTTTAAGAGCATAAAAAATTGAAAATGCCAGTAAAGTGCTGAAAGTTGCAGATATTCATGAAAATGACATCAGACTGTGAAATCAACTATCCTGAGCCACTTTTCTGAAGAAAATCTTTGAAACTATGTGGATTTCACAAAATCCACTTTTGGCCTCCTCTCTGCCTGAAACGCACTTTAAGAGCATAAAAAATTGAAAATGCCAGTAAAGTGCTGAAAGTTGCAGATATTCATGAAAATGACATCAGACTGTGAAATCAACTATCCTGAGCCACTTTTCTGAAGAAAATCTTTGAAACTATGTGGATTTCACAAAATCCACTTTTGGCCTCCTCTCTGCCTGAAACGCACTTTAAGAGCATAAAAAATTGAAAATGCCAGTAAAGTGCTGAAAGTTGCAGATATTCATGAAAATGACATCAGACTGTGAAATCAACTATCCTGAGCCACTTTTCTGAAGAAAATCTTTGAAACTATGTGGATTTCACAAAATCCACTTTTGGCCTCTCTCTGCCTGAAACGCACTTTAAGAGCATAAAAAATTGAAAATGCCAGTAAAGTGCTGAAAGTTGCAGATATTCATGAAAATGACATCAGACTGTGAAATCAACTATCCTGAGCCACTTTTCTGAAGAAAATCTTTGAAAACTATGTGGATTTCAACAAAATCCACTTTTGGCCTCCTCTCTGCCTGAAACGCACTTTAAGAGCATAAAAATTTTGAAAATGCCAGTAAAGTGCTGAAAGTTGCAGATATTCATGAAAATGACATCAGACTGTGAAATCAACTATCCTGAGCCACTTTTCTGAAGAAAATCTTTGAAACTATGTGGATTTCACAAAATCCACTTTTGGCCTCCTCTCTGCCTGAAACGCACTTTAAGAGCATAAAAAATTGAAAATGCCAGTAAAGTGCTGAAAGTTGCAGATATTCATGAAAATGACATCAGACTGTGAATCAACTATCCTGAGCCACTTTTCTGAAGAAAATCTTTGAAACTATGTGGATTTCACAAAATCCACTTTTGGCCTCCTCTCTGCCTGAAACGCACTTTAAGAGCATAAAAAATTGAAAATGCCAGTAAAGTGCTGAAAGTTGCAGATATTCATGAAAATGACATCAGACTGTGAAATCAACTATCCTGAGCCACTTTTCTGAAGAAAATCTTTGAAACTATGTGGATTTCACAAAATCCACTTTGGCCTCCTCTCTGCCTGAAACGCACTTTAAGAGCATAAAAAATGAAAATGTCCAGTAAAGTGCTGAAAGTT
>JAFEUB010000287.1:395000-450673 GCA_024529925.1 Ophthalmolycus amberensis | reverse complement strand
TCCCAAAGCAACAGAAACGGCCATTTAATTAGATATCCAAGTATTTTTTTCAGGATATCGGACTCTGACGGTGTAACGTCTAATGGCGACAACAATCCGGAGGAGAGCAACGCGACGTTAAAACGTTAAAAGAGAAGAAGAAGCAACAGGAGGCTCAGACATGGCGGACAGGTCTCCACCTATCAAATAAAGACACCAAGCAAAGCGGAAACCGAGGAGGAGAGCCGGCTTTTTGTTGTTGTTGTTTATTCTAATGTTGCCCGAATAGCCGGGGCTTTTCCTCAGGACTGTAAGCCTGCATGGCGTCCACTCCAGTCCGGCTCGGCCCGCAGGCCTTAGCGGTGCTTGATGTGGTCCTGAGAGTTCCGTGTATCTTTATTATCGACGCCATTTTTAACTCGTACTACGACCCGGGTTCGGGATGGACCGGTACGATGGCGAAGGTGTTGGTGAGAGTCATGGGTAAGTTTTGGGTTTTTAAAGTCCAGTACAGGAGCCTGAACAACTCGTGTCAAACTGACAGCTAACGTTAGCTTAGCCGTGACGTTAGCAGTCAGCAGAGTGACGCTATGTCACCTGTCACACCTGAATAAAGCCGATTTAACCACCGCTAATAACATCAATACAAGCCGGTTTATCTGACACAGTGCTGGCTCTTCTGCCTCAAACATAATTCAGTCTGAAATTTAAATTTTGATGCTAACAACTCGCCATCTCTCTCTAGCTAACCGCTAAAGTCAGGTATTATTCTCTCTCTAGCTAACCGCTAAAGTCAGATATTATTCATCCCAGGTGTTGTGATACATAATGTATCCCTAGAATCCTACGGTTGTCCTTAAAGTAAGTTTTAGGCCTTTTAGGCAGCCTGACATTCTGCCTGTCAAGATATATCTCTAGCCTATAAAAGCTGTTATGTTATATCAATCATGGTCTGAACTCTGTCAGAACACAGTTAATATTTCAGTCGTAACCACAAGAGCTAAACTATATTTATCATTCTCGAAAATAGTGAAAATGCACAATTTCCCAAGTTTACTTACGTTGACGCTTTGTTTAGTCTGACTAATAGTGCAGAACTTAAATATAATATCAATACATTAACATAGACGAGAATGAAAACCTATTTTCAAAACTAGAACCATTAAAAGTTTCAATTTTTTGTTTTTAAAATGACTTGAAAATCAATTAAAAAATGACCAGATTATTCATTTTGTTGCAGTTTAACTTTATTTCGATGAACTACTCGAATAGTCAACAATCATGTGACCTCTAATAGCCCCATCATCATATCATATATGAGTTGAGTGTTCATAATCTCAAAGGCCTTGTTTGCATTTTTACAGTCTGATATGCGGTTTCAGTTTTCTTTTACACAACTCATAAAACACATCATTTAAACTAGCATTTAATTATTGCGTCACATGATTCTTGACTAACATGTCCATGTTTCTGTGGCATTTGACAGACAAAGCTATTCAGTGTCTTGATCCTAGTGTACGTTAACCACAGCTGCTGTTATTCTCCCCACACAGAACAATGTGGTGGAAGAGAACATTGTAGACAAACAACGACCCGGTTGCATAACTCTCCGTTTGTTCAGGTTACCTTTGAACGGCTCCATGAAAGTCCTCTCGGTGTTGGCCAAGAGCTCTGTGTTTTGGAGAGGAGTCAGCCAACAGTCTGATGACTCTTCGACCCACTTTTTAATAATGTTTAGTGCCAGCAAGTAAAGCTAGTAATGTTTACCTGATGTCAAAACTAAAACAAGACTTCAGAAAAGTGCTCAAAGGCGATGCAAATCAACATAATGCGCACTATTATTTGAAGTAGAAGACGTCCACAAACAGCCCTTTAAGTCCATTTAGTCACTCTTTACAAAGCTGGTCCGAGATTAAATTCGGCACTGACTGAAGCTGCTCTCTGTTAGAGGTGAATGTTGTTCAGGAGACAAAGAATCCATATAATCAACTAATGAACATGGTGCAGGAGAGATGACGATAACCGTGATATGTAAAAATGAGATGTTGATATCATGTTCGTTAAAACTAATTGTGATAATATCTACCGGTGTGTGTATATATTCTCTCTCTGTTTGCTTTGTTGCTTGGTCAACATTTGACTCGTCAGGATTATCAGCTGACTGCTGACCTCTTAATCTCGTTTGTGTTGATATTGTTTCATCAGAGAAACTTAAGAAGCTTCAGTCAGTGACACTCCTGTGTTCACTTTCTACAACATCACATTTATTGTTTGGACATTAATAATGATAACAACAAATGAGTATATGAATAAGATATGAAGCTGTTTACCTCATCACCAAATCCTGATGCTCCATCTGATAGCGAGACAGAGAGAGAGAGACAGACAGACAGACAGACATTGTGATAGGAGACGGTTCCGTCCCTCTAACGTCTCCCCGTTGTGTGTCAGGTGTGCTCGTCTCCAGCTTGGTGCTGCTGCTCTCCCAGAAGGCCTTGTTAAGTTCTACACCCTCTTCTCCGCCGTCCTCCTCGGCATGGCGGCGGTGCTCATCAACTACTACGCCACCTCCCACATAGACTTCTACAGCGCCTACTACAAAGCGGCGCTGGGCTTCCGGCTGCTGCCCAGAAATGGGCCGACGCTGTGGCTGGGCGTGGCGGCGGTGCAGCTGGTGTTCGGCGTGGGCTACGTGTTCCTGCTCGACCTCCAGTCGGTGTTCGCCGCGCTGGTGGTCCTGGACATCATGATCCCTCTGTGGGGGCTGATGATCGAGCTGCCCGCCGACGTCCGGCAGATGGTGGCCGTGTTCTCGGGCCTGGCGCTGGCTCTGAACACGGCCGTGTGCCTGGCCGCCAGGCTCAAGTGGTTCTACTACTCGTGCCGGTACGTCTACCTGCTCGTGCGGCACATGTACCGGATCTACGGGCTCCAGCTGCTGCTCGAGGACACGTGGAAGAGGATCCGGTTCCCCGACGTGCTGCGGGTCTTCTGGCTGACCCGGTTCACCGCGCAGGCGCTGATCCTGGTCTACGTGGTGCGCGCAGTGAGGAGGGAGAGCGGAGACGGAGGCACCGACTCACAGGTGAGATCAGAACCGCCGAGTCTGCTTTTAATCAGGGTGTCTGACACTGAATCCAGTTCCTCTAAAAGGCCTCGGAGGGTGATTCCCTGACAAAGGTCTTGATAATTAGTTTTTCCTTCTGTAGATGGTAACGTTAGTTCTAAATATATTTATTTTGTGTGGTTGTGAGCTGCTGCGGGAGATATTGCACATCTATAAACTGAAAGTGTGACTGCAGGATTAATCAAATAGAAGTCCTTCTTATATGCAGCTGGAAAGTACTGACAAAAATGTAAAATAAATTCCCTAAATTCATGTACTTGATGAATACTAATCGGCCGTATCGTCGCCACTGGTTTTCCATTATTCTTTGACCTGTTTGATCGTTAAAAACATATTTTATTGCATTCTGTCTGACATCAAAAAGGTCTTAAAATGTGTGTAATCGTTGTGTATAAATGTAAAAGGGAGCTTTAAATAAGGGTGACTGTGTTTCAGGGCTTCCTGCTGAGCTGGGACGTGTTCTGGGATCTCACCAGTAACCTCATCATCTCCGGCTGTGACTCCACGCTCACCGTGCTGGGGATGAGCGCCGTCATCTCCTCCGTCGCTCACTACCTGGGCCTCAGCATCCTGGCCTTCATAGGTGTGTGCGTGTGCGGGTGGTACAAACTTTCCTTTAATCGATTTCATTCATAAGGATTCTGGAGTTCAGCGTCTTGTTTTGACCCTCTGCAGGTTCGACGGAGGAGGAGGATAAGCGTTTAGGCTTCGTGGCTCCGGTTCTGTTCTTCATCCTGGCTCTGCAGACCGGCCTCAGCAGCCTGGACCCCGAGGAACGCCTGGTACTTATCGTAGCTAGAAGCTGTAAAAAAACGTCATTATCATCAGATTTTCATCTTTCTGACGGTCCTTAAACTCATCGTGTGCGACGAACGCTTCAGTCAGGAATAGTAAACAAAACAAAGCTTAAAATTGTGGTTTTTAAAATGCCGCCCAGATGAACCGTTTACTCTCATCACGTACTGTAAAACATATTGAATCCTGAGCTCCTCAGCACAACTAGGAAGCCATGATTGAAAAAATCTATTGTATGAGGTAATAAGCTACAATGTAAGCTAATATGTTGCACACCTGTATGACACATTACTACACAAACTACTTAATCCTTTATTCTCTGAGACTCTCAACTGGCAGACGTTGCTGACCTCTAATCTTAGACTTAAAGTCTTATTTTGACTTGTAATTGGCATTAAATGAGTCTTAAACTCTTAAGTCTAAGTTGATGGAAGTTGGAGGCACCTTGAACCGAACACCTTGTTGATTTGCCGACTTCTTAGAAAGATAGTGTGCAGTATTGCTTGCTGTTAAACGCTAGCAGAGGTTGTGTTTTTAACTTTATGCATCAGTGACTGAGAGCCTCTCTCGCTTTTATTTTGAAGGTCCGCCTGAGCCGGAACATGTGCCTCCTGCTGACGGCCATCCTGCACTTCGTCCACGGCATGACGGACCCCGTCCTCATGTCGCTGAGCGCCTCCCACGTCTCCTCCGTCCGCCGCCACTTCCCAGTCCTGCTGGTGTCGCTGGCGCTCTTCGTGCTCCCCGTGGCGCTCAGCTACGCCCTCTGGCACCACTACGCCCTCAACACCTGGCTGTTCGCCGTCACCGCCTTCTGCGTGGAGCTCTGCCTCAAGGTGAGGACGGAGAACCCGTCGGGTCTCACCGGTCTGTGAGGCTCTCGTGATAGAAGATGCACCTTCTCCTGCTTCCCTCTGACATGTTGTTTCCTGCTTTTAAAGCTGAAAACTGTTTCCAGAATGTCTTTTGAAGGTATCAAGAGCGTGGAGATGGTAATGGGTCATCTGTGGATCACATAGGTGGAGACAGAAAGCGTGGCTTACGTAGAGAACAAGGTCTTTGAAGTTCCCCTTCCTTGTCTCCCTCCAGGTGGTGGTGTCACTGACGGTCTACGGCCTCTTCATGGTGGACGGCTTCTCCAACGTCCTGTGGGAGAAGCTGGACGACTACGTCTACTACGTGCGCTCCACGGGCAACATCATCGAGTTCCTGTTCGGCGTCATCATGTTCGGAAACGGCGCCTACACCATGATGTTCGAGTCGGGCAGCAAGATCCGCGCGTGCATGATGTGCCTGCACGCCTACTTCAACATCTACCTGCAGGCCAAGAACGGCTGGAAGACCTTCATCAACCGCCGCACCGCCGTCAAGAAGATCAACTCGCTGCCGGAGATGCGCGGCGACCAGCTGACGAACATCGAGGACGTGTGCGCCATCTGTTACCAGGAGTTCTCCACGTCGGCGCGCATCACGCCCTGCCACCACTACTTCCACGCGCTGTGCCTGAGGAAGTGGCTCTACATCCAGGACACGTGTCCCATGTGCCACCAGAGAGTGTACGTGGAGGACGAGAGCCGGGACCGAGCCGCCTTTTCTAATAACAACGGGGGCTACGCGGCGCCGCAGGACGTCGCCGCCGCGGGAGACCCGGCGGCTCCGGACGCCGAGCTGCCGGGCGACGATGGGGCGGCGGCCGGCGGCGTCCAGGCGGCGGAAGGACCGGGGGGGCTCGACAACGAGCTGCTGGAGGACAACGACAGCATAGAGTACGACGAGGACGAGTGGGGGACTCAACATGGCAGCTCGCCAGTAGAAGAAGACTATATCAACGACGACACAGACTCCACCGAGGACTGACAGGAAGAGATCTATAGAAGAGAAATATACGTATATATCTTTATTATATTTAAGTTAATAATTATAATTATAAAAAACACAACAGCATCTTAATTTGTTCTTGAAAAATGTCAGGGATGTCATGCTTTTTCTTTTTTTTCTTTTTGATTTTGAGTTTTACTCTAAAAGGGCTCGAGGAAAGATTAACTGCTGCTCTGTGTGTGTGCGCGTGCGTGTGTGTGCACGCCGAGGCTGCATGATGTAGACCAAAAACTCATACTTATTATTTTATAACTATTGTAATAACCTAAATTTTGCAATGTGTGCACAGCTGTCTCTGCACGGTTTATTAGCTGATCACACATCAGTAAGTTCATGCACAGATTCTCTGCTATATATATATATATATATATATATATATATATATATATATATATATATATGTATATATATATGTATATGTCTATGTCTGCCCATTATAAGTTGAAGCACACTGTGGAAATGTAGTTTTGCTTCCAGAGAAAAGAAAAGCAACACTTAGGTCACATGACTTTGTTTAGATTTTGTCATGTAAGCAGCCCCAATGTGTGTGTGTGCGCGTGTGTGCGCGTGTGTGCGTGTGTGCGTGTGTGTGTGTGCTGACATGTAATGTGCTCAGACGATGTCTGGAGATGCAGTTGAAGCTCTCCAGCAGTGTTAGTTCATTATCGACGAAGAACCGGAGCGATTAAACAGATTCGAGCTTCAATCGACGTGCAAAGTCAGGTTTCTTTTGGGAGTTTTAAGAAAGTTTAGAGCGTGAAAACTGCTGTTATTACTTCCTCCAGCTGTTATTTTTTGCCATAAATGATTGGTTGACAGTGTGTGTGGCTCAAAGCATCAGTTCCGCTCACTTTCTCTTGATATGTGTTCTCTTAAATCCTGACTTGATTGATCTCAGCTCGGGTTTCATGCACGCATGCTCGACGTTTTTTGTCGCTAACCAACATAACCATAACCGACTTGTTGAAGCAGAGATTTGGTGAATGTGTCCGGAGGGAGAAGGAGAGTGAAGCCGTTTTCTATCCGCTCTGCACCGACCAGAGAACCTGAGAGGTGTGTCTGACTTTTACAAAGTGACTCGCTACTGAAATCACTGAAATACCTCTCGTCACGACTTACTACTGGTCTCTTGTGCGACCTCGCTTACATTTGTGTACGTTATTGTACATCTAATAAAACAAACACCATTAGGATGAGATGTTCTTTCAATAATGCATATTTCCTCTTCACGTGAATCAGTATTTAGTTCGGTGAATAGCGGCGCTGGTGTTCGGGTGAGATGATTATTTCTCTAAGTGTCACAATAATACAGTATGAGAAGGTGCCACTTGTTTTCTCTACGAAGTACTTTGCATTTCTTTCAAAGGGAAGAAAAAAAGCGTACCATAATTACTTTTTTTTGTGTTATTAGTCGCGTTGTAAGAGCTGATTTTCGCTCATATCACTCAGTAAATGCACCTTTTTATGTTTTCTAATCACTGGTCCACACAGGAGTCCAACAGGCTCGCACTGTGCTTCTAGTCTCAGGGTTCCTGTCTGCAGGCCTGAAAGAAATGTCACCAAGTCAGGCTCCTTGTTTGTGTAACGTACTTGGGCAATAAAAGGTTCTGAAATCTTACGGAGCGGCAGAAAACTGTCTGGAAGTCACAGAAAACGCTGTCATTGCTCACAATTTGTGATATTTATTCTTCTGTTTGGAGCTACAAGGAAGATGTCCGACTAAACACTGATGCTTAAACTACTGGAACAAAAGAACAGCCCAGAAATCAATCAGGAGACGTGTTTCCAAATTGTTATTTCATTTAGACGATACCGATCACAGAGGTCTTCATTGTGACTTTGTATTAAACCGCTTTGAAGCACAACTCCTCCCGAGTATTACACTGTTTAGACTTCCACAGCCTGAACGTCTCAAAGGGTTTGACTACAAACTCCTGTTCATTACTGTTGTAATCGCTGGTCGCAGAAAAATAAGCTGCAAGGAATCCGTGAAGTTCTTGTTGACGATGAGAGAGCGAGGCGGGAGGTCTGATGTGTGATTAGAAAGCTGTGCTTTTTGACATGTTTCTCAGCTGTGAAGGACTCTTGATTATTGGTTTGATTGATTGTTCTGGAAGCTTTTTGAAAAAGGTAAAAGCTGTTAATTTTTGCCTTTTGTTTTAAAAAGAGTTTTATGTAAATAAAATCATCTTTGACATTGCATTTGGACCCGTGTCTCCGATATATACATTAAAGGGACTCAAAACAATCCACACACCTTGTTGTGAACAGTTTCTTGTGGTTGCAAGAAAATAGATCCGACATGAAACTGTCCAAAACAAACTAAATTGATAAATAGCACTACACATAATAGGAAAAAAACAGATTTTTTATTTTGGGGTGAGCTGTCCCTTTAAATGACTTTGTCGAGTACATATTTGGCACACATAGAAATACATTGAGACTGCTGAACTGCAGTGAATATCATGCAGTGGACTCATTGGTCCTGTAGATGGAGCTATTTCTCCATTTATGCTTTTAAAGTCGCAGTTCGCAGGTGATTCATTGAGTAGTTTACCTGCAATACTGCAACACTGTGGTAACGAAGAAAATATAAAATATAGAGTACACTTAACAGTATATTTATATTGTATTCATTTTTATTTCGTTATATATATTTATTTATATATATATATTTTATTTTTGTATTTATTTATATTTATTTATTTATACATGTGTATATATATATATATATTTATATTATATTAATTTGTATATTTATTATATATTATATATATTTATATTATATTAATTTGTATATTTATTATATATTATATATATTTATGTTTGGACACCAAAGACCAAAAACCTCATTGCTGCTACTACTCAAGTTTATTTTGAAAGGTTCCAGCAGCAGAGCGAATGTTTGATGCTGCATTTTTTAAAACATAACAATGGTAGCGATGGATCATGTGACCTGTCTGTGCTTGTTTTGTTTATTCATTTGTTTTTGTTTTTCGATCCCTAGCGCTGTGATTCACCAGACATTCATAGCACAATCTGACGTGCCTCATAATTGATATTTTACGACCCTGAGACAGATTTTATTTGACTCAGTTCTCACAGTGTGACGCACCATTAATCTGCCCGGATCTCTGCCATGGCACAGTGTGAAGGGCCATGAAGACTGAGAAAGGTGACCCGGTATGAATCAAACAAGTCTCACCTGCAGGAGGAGACTACTCTCGCTGAAAGGGACATTTATGGAACATTTCAAGGTGAAGGTACTAACGTGCTACTGGTCCTGGACTTCAGTATTTGATTCATTCTGGAGATGAAGAGAGGCCTTCAAGAAGCCCCCTCTACACAGTTATTATACATAATACTATTGAACAACATACACAATATTACTGGATGCCATCAAAGTAAATCAGCGATGACGGTAATGTATTCAGACGAGAGTGAAGTTGCTGTAATATGAAGGAAACAAATAACAAACAAACATAAGATTTGGTTTGCAGATACTTTATGTTAAAAGATACATAAACGATTTACGATTACAGAGAGGCAGTTACTGGCCATGAAAGTTGTTGATCTATAGGCTTCTGACAAGGATACTCATTAAATATGTATAAAAAGAAAAACAAGCCAAGAAAAATGTGAAGTTAATATAGAGGGATGAAATGTAACATATTATATATATATTTGTGATAGAAAGGTGAACAATAATTGCAAAATGAATAAACTGTACTGGAAACAGAAATGTAAATGTATATGAAAAGTGGTGTATATATATATATATATGCTACTTGTCGTTATGCCCTTTTATTATATATGTTTAAATGATAGTTTATCAATTTTATAATTATTGTGTATATATATATATATATATATATATATATATATACACAATAATAATATATATATATATATATAGTAAAACAGTAAGTATTTTAGTAATTCGTAGTGAAGGCATTATTTATAATGTATATTCTTTGCCAGTGGATTTAACATGAAATGTGTGACCGGAAGCACCACGTCTTATTTTGAAAAGCTTCTGCCGGAAATCAGTGTTTTTAATTCCGGCTTGATGCTGTTTAGTTCTTGTTCGGCTTTAGCTTGAACTTCATGTGCATTAACTCCTCCTGTCCGCTGAGTCTCAATGGATCATGAGACGAAGGAGAAGACATGTACATGAAAGTTAACTCGAGTTCTAGAGAAACGGCCATTAAAAGTCTTCGCGAGCTCGAATCTAGCTAGAAAGTACTTCTAAGCTCGCGTGCCAGCCGTTTGTTGCTGGGAGCCGACGGTTGAGACGACGGCGGAGCTCTGCGCTTAAAGAAGCGTTAATAATAAACTGGTTTAGTAGTGCTTTATTTATTTCGCCATAATGCTCAAGATTTGCCTACAGAGAGTCCTCCGACCGGTTGGACAGAAGTTACCGTCGGGATTGAGGCAACCGCCACCATCAACGGCTGCGGTGATATTGCCGGGGCTGCCGGGAAATGGGCGACAGATGGGAACACACGGCGCGAGGAACGAGCCGAGAGAGCCGCTGAACTCTCCGATGAGAGCCAAAGACTTTATTTACCACCTCCAGCCGACGGAGAGGACGTGTCTACTGCACGAGCTGCAGAGTTTCGAGTCCATAGCCATTGTTCAAGGTGAGAATTATTAAACAAGCTCCCGACATGTGAATGAGAAATCCCCAGGCGCGAGACATGCACCGATATTTTCCCATATTGACCGATATTGATGTGCAAACTATGGCCAGTATACATCTGTCACCTTAGCAGCTTGTGTTTTAACTGATGGGTCCTTTATCTCCACTTGAATGAGTGTGAGTCAATGGGTGGAGTCTTTGAATGAATGATAGTTGGCCCTCAAAGGCATGTGAGCCACACCTGAGACAGGTACAAGTGTAGTAATCTGTAAAACATGTGCCTCTTTGGTAACTATGGCAGCTGGAGAGACCGCAACAACATTGAAGAGGGTGTCTCCTTCTACAGCCTGCATTCTCTCTACTGACCATCAGGGGGCGACTCCTCTGGTTGTATAGAAGTCTATGAGAAAATGACTCTACTTCGCTCTTGATTTATCACCTCAGTAAACATTGTAAACATGAGTTTATGGTCTCAATCTCTAGTTTCAACTCTTCTTCAGTACAGCATTTAGCAAATTTATAGTCAAACAGACCATAAAGCAGGGGATGCTTTAGGGCGGGGCTTACTGTGATTGACAGGTCGCTGCCGCTATTGTATTTCAAGTGGTTTCTCTTGGTTTGATCCAAATAAAAAGGTATTTTACTGTCTCTGGCAATAAGACTTTTGTGTGTGTGTGTGTGTGTGTGTGTCATCAGAGGGTATTTTCTGTTTGGTTTTGATTCATGTTGAAGCATTTTTTCCAAGCAGAGTGACTCATCTTCGGACTAAAATAGTAAAACCAGCTGCTGAATCAGGAGTGCACATATTTGAGTCGGGAGTAACGTCTCTTTGTCACAGAGATCTTAGTCTCATGGAGACAAAATGTAGATTCAACTATGAAAGGTGCTCTCAATAGAGTCCAGATCTCCACCAGGTGTGTCTCCAACATTATATTGTCCCTGTACAAGACCTGTAAAGAAAGAAGTTAAGTATTAAAAGCATTATAAAGAAACAAAGGCTGAACATCCTGAAAACTATTTGATTTGGCTGCAAAATATTTACTTAAATTAAGGTTTTTAAGACCTGTTTTTAAAGCATTTAAAAGCGAATTGGCCTCCTCTGTATGAGCCCCAGATATGTAAATAGTGTTTATATCACAAAATGATGTGGCAAGGAGGTTTACAAAACCACAAAAGGTTTACTAAGTGCATGCCTTGTCTACCATTTTATAGAGAAGTTAGTCACAATGTTACAATGGGACGATGTACAGTGGCGGCGGTGTACTCCGCAGTGTTTGTACTGCTAGTTCTGTTAGCTGTTAGCCAATCACACCATCCAAAACAATAACAGTGAGTAAACTGATTTCCCCATAGACGGTCTGTGGTTTGTACCCCACTGTGTGTGTGTTTGGTCTCAGAGCAGTGCCTGATGCACTCATCTGTGTTATGACTTGCTATCAGCTGGTTGATCAGCAGGCAGTCAGTATTAAAAAACGGGCAATAAAAGTTGACGGCAACCACGAGAGGTCCTTGAGCATGCAGCCGTAACTGGCCACCCGAAATATTATGCGGTTAATGCGGCCTAGTGGAGAGCATTTATGGGAATCTCCACATCTGTGCAAAAGGCCTCCAAAATTCAGGAAAAACCTTCGTAATAGATTTATAGTTTTCTGTTATTAGCACTCTGCACCCAAACTGCTGATTAATTTTGTTTCCCTTTTCTGGCTGCTAATCTATCCGCCTATCATGCAACAGTATTTTTGTTCATCTTTTAACACACTAAAAGGGATTAGGAAATGTATTTGCAGCATTGCATAACCTGTAGTTTCAAGCAAAATGAAGAAAGAGAGCCAGAGACCCGGCTGTGGATCCACACCCACACATTTCGTTAGAGCAACTGTTGTGTGTGTAGGAATGTGGCTTCCTCAAGTTTCTGTACAGGTATGGAAGATTTTGAAGAGTGGACATCTTTTATTCTTTAAAGGACAAGTATCCTCTCAAAACAGAAACATTCCCCAGTACTAATCTGAGGATGAAAGGACAGAAGTGTATCATGTTGTGAGGCTCAATGTTAAGCTGCAGTGGGTAATGATAATGATGATCCCACTGAGTGTCCATTCTTTGAGCCCTCGCAAAGTTTTATAGGTCACACGAATGTGTTGATGTTTTTGTTTTATCCCGTAGAAACAGTGGCAGCAAAGAGCTTTGAGTTCCCCTCCAGAGAGTTCCACCCAAACAACTGATTTCTCGTCTGTATTCAGCGATGCGTCGCAGATTAATATATTATCCTCATTATTTTCTTCCTCTCTCATGATCCCTAAACATCGTCCGGGATTGGAAGCTTTGACTCGGCGAGCAAAACATTTTCTTTTCTGTACGAGTACTACTTAAGAGGCAGACGTATTATTATATCATGGAGATTTAGTTTTTGTTGCTACTTTTACAGCCTGAAACTAGTCTTAATAAACGTTACTCGCGGCGGACCATTTGTGGTTATTTGCTTTAGACGTGCCGGAGAGGGGGCGTGGCTTATCGCCCTGGAAGCCGTTATGAACTCAAGCCATTTATTTCCGCCATCAACCGTGGAAGAAATAACCTCTATTTCTGCTTAGTACTTGTTGTGGAAGTCCCAGATATCACGGGAAACTAAACGCCTTCGTGTCTGGGTTCATAACATCATCCGGAGGAGCTCCGTGGATTTCATCGAGGTTTATTCACTGGTTCTAGCAAGACACACGTCTGCTGTTTACTACAGCTGTAGTTATACAGCAATTATAAACTAAGCTCCAGTCTCGATGTCACGGGCTAAAGGAACCTTTGTAGTTCCTTGAAAAGTAGTCCCGACTTAAATTACTGTGAACTTCTTGCTCATGCCGCCACTTTCTCAGATTTTCCTGCCTTTACCTGACTCCTCACAGTTTCTTCTGTGTAAAAGTCAGTCGTATTTATGTCTGAGCTCAGACTATTTGGTGTATTTTTAAGTGGGACAGTGCAGAGTCGACCATATTAACTAGACGGCCCAGTCAGTGCAGGAATGACGCTGAGTCTTCTCTAATAATAAGCTACTGTACACCCCCCCCATCTTTACTTTTACCACTAATGAGCTAAAAGAACAATGAGAGAATCTGAAGCGTTCCCAGTGAGTTGGTGTGACAGCGAGCTGAGCTGCTGGCTCATTAAAACACGACATCTCCATTTCAAGCATTTAGAGACGCTCCTAAGAGGCTCCCAGTGAATGTGAAGAGAGAGAACATTACATTTAGCTGAGATTAAAGGCGTCGGTGCAGCAGATGTGGTTGACGGGTGTAACTTAACATAAATATATGTTAGAATATATAACATATATAAATATGTTTCAGTCAGTGTTTCACTGGAATGGCGACATTCCTAAATGTTATGGGCTCATTGTTTGTGTGAGGAATTAGAAACTGTTTTTAAATCTCCCTCAAACATAAGAAACCCTTATCTATTGTGTTTATGTAAAAAAAAAAAAAAAAATTATTTTTAAAACTCATAGGATTGTTTTCGACTCAAGAAATTCCTAATCGACTAACACTCGTACGATTCTGTCGACTAATCAATCAGTTGCTTTAATAAAACTTAGTTTCTCTGCAGAGAATCATGCAAAACGGCATAAAAAACACAACTAATCAACTAAACGAATCTCGGTCGACTAAAACCAAAACAACGATTAGTGGACTAAGAGGAGCCGACTAACAAATATCTATGCTGGTGTCACCTCCAATAACGTATTGATTTAGTCGTACTAAACATGTCCAGAGCTGATCCAAAGTATTTGTATCGGAGCAGATTTCGGGGCATAGTTTGAAGGATTGATATGGTTTTATTTTCTACGTCGGCCTGCTAAGTGTATTTGTGTTTCCAGACTAACTGATTTTTAACACTCGATTTGACAAGACTTCATTTAAAGCTGAATATACCTGAGAAGAGGCTGGTTTAACATTGAGTTCGTGACATTAACTGTCTATGAACTCGTGTTTCTTTCGTCATTTGTGTGACATGTCGCGCTGCTAATACGTTGATCTCACTCGCGGTGCTCCAGAGATCGGCTGGCTTTTCGTATGATTGATTTGGCGATCGATGCTGTCGTCATGAGGTGACTAGTGAAGAGCAGAGTAGACTCAGGGCTCCAGTCATTGGTTCATCCACACAAATATGAGCCTGTTAAAACCTGTTAGATCCTGGGGTACTTCTGGCCCGATACGGGGCTACTTACTGACTCAGCTCTCTATTAAAAGATTGTCGAGCTGGTGTTCTTGCGAGGGAACTCGCCTGGCTCCGCTAACTGCCGTTACTCCCGACGTCTACCCTGCTTCCTCCGGTCTGAGTGCACTCGGCCGAGAGGCCAGCCTGGCCCCTGGCGCTCCTTCCGGTCGCGTCAGTTATGGCAGCTTCCCTCTTCTGGATCCGTGCTCTTGGTAAATGCCAGGTTAGGTTTTAACGGCTAGGATTACTTCTAAAACCGTAAGGGATTGTTAAGTGGATTCGGTCTCTAGGATAACCTTATAGAACTCAGTTGTTAGACATACAATAGATTTAACCTTTTACTGCCACGAGGAACATCTACTACTTAAGCAAATAAATGCACTTGAGAAAATTACTTTAAATGCAGATTAGATATTTATTGCAGGTTATATTTAGTTAGTTAGCAAGGGTTAAGCTACAGCTCACATAAAATGTTACTACACTTGATTCGATTCGTTATAATTTTCTTCTTAGATTATACTCATTAGTTTCTTAAGTTGTCGAGACGGCGGTTGGAGCTGGATTTAAAAGGTCAGATGAAAAGGTTCTTTTGGAGTTGTTAGGAGCGAAGGTCTGGCCAGACCCTCGGTCCTCCTGCTCTGCAGCGGAGTCCGTTCAACAGTCCTCAAGGCTCAGTACAAAGTCTTTCTAGGACTGCTGCGTTTCTCCGTTGTTCAGTTGTTAGAGTCGAGCAGTGGGGAGAGGAAAATCTCCGTCTTTCAATCTTTGTCCACGAACAGCGGTCTTCTTTCCGTGAACAGAGACGAAGTCCTCGAATACTTCAGTTGCGATCGTCCGTATCTTCTTCTCAGAGCGTCTGGACAGCTCCCGTGTAGAAATCCCGTCTTGCTGTTTGCAAGTTACTTCTTTTATAACACTTTTGGGCTGCCTCTCGCGTCTCTCCCCCCTCTTCCTCAACACGGCCTCCCTCAGCCCATGATTAACATGACATCATTGATTTGGTGCATGTGCTTCGAAAAGTACCTACATTTTGTGTGTGTGTGCATGACGAAATCACCCCAACTTCCCTGTCTGGGCGCTTACTTAATCAAGCTCTGCGCGTGTCTGGGTGTTCAACATCTGTTGCACTTCCCCTTTTCCTACACTCACACATTTCTAACACAGATTAGTTATCATAATCACAGTTACAGTTGTTATAATCAGTTACAGTTATTATAATCAGTTACAGTTGTTAATCGCTTTATTCAGCACGCGCTTGCTTTTAAAACACTTATTAGATTTTTCTCTCCTTCTCTCTGCAGCCGTTATTTTCTTAAGGCCTGCACTCAGCTCACTTCCTCTTTCTCCGTACTTTCTACACACAGACTGCACTATACTCAGATACACATATTATTATTATTATCAGGTTTACATTTGTTAAATCACTCTATGTATTAAACATTCGTTATGTAACGATCATACACTTTAACTATTGATTTCTGAGTATATGCTTTATGCTTTTTATATCCTGACCTTCCCCTGATCGTGTAGTATGTATCCAAGGCGGCATTCTCTGTGAGCTCAACTCTTCTCGACAAACCCTACAATGTATTTTAGCCAATGCATCGATATCTACGATGTATAGAACTATATCTTAATGTGACTTCAGGGTCGTCCATGTTTTATTTTTACCCCATTAAAAAGGAGAACATTCAGTCACTTTATTTTCCCTCCGGTAACGGTGTAATCATCTCAGAAGTGGCTTCTAAGAAGAGGAAACACTGATGTTCAGTATTGAGGAACTTTTGGCTGGAACAGTTCTTTGAAGCTGTGATTTAAAGTGATTTCTTTTTTTTAAATCGAGTTTCATGAGGCCAGTTGGCAACACAAACCTCTCCGTGCATAAGGAACCTGAATCAGTTCTGTGCAACTAATTACACCAACACCCCCCTAAAGAAGGGAATACATATAAATATAAACGTTTATATTCAGTATAAACACCATATATATTGTTTCTGTGATACTCATCATATGTAAGGCTGTCCTGGATCCTTTTCTGGGTCTTCAAAGCAATACTGAAGAATATTCAAACACAAGCTGTCAATCTTTCCTCAAACTTGTGGCCGTTATTTACTTCTATTGTAACTTTACTGTCTAATGAGAGATGAGGAGCATTTTCCTTTTTTATTGAAACAAAAACGACTACAAAATGTGCAACAATCAAATAAATCACAGCTCCGGGTGCTCCGATCAGGACTTTCAGGGCCGATTATTGGAAGCAGAATTCCAACAATATGCCGATCGGTTCACTGTGAGACTCATATTCCCTTATTTCATGAGCTATTTTTGGGGTAATGCATAGCCTATATTAGTTGGTATCCATTTAGCTGTTTACTTAAATTTTTTAATTCCCCAATTTATGGCAACGTTAATGACAAATTCCTATTTTCAGGTAATTATATGTGAAAGAAAACAGATCCCCCTAAATTCTACACTGTTGCACACAGTCTCTGTAAAGCAAAGCATGCTGGGTGAAAATGATACCTCGCTCTTGTAGATCAATGACTTAAATCAGGCAGTTTGTCATGATTAGTGAAATTGAAAACCTGGCCGACCACACATATATTTATTTAACTCAAATAGTGCTTCCCCACATCAGCAGACCTTTCTGCAGCAGCTGAACAGGATCTGTGACTCTAAATATAGATTTTTACCCAAAGTTTAGTGGGCATATAAATACTGTATTGAGTCTGGGATTGATAGTATTTTATCAAATCCAGAAGGTTTAGCTTTTAACATTTTACAGCAAACCAAAGCTGCGAATATAAAGTCAGAGATTAACGCTTGTTGGCTGAGAAGGTTTTTCAGTTGCAGCCGAATAAAATGTTGACGACCTGAAAGTGAGCCGAGCGACAGAAGATGGAACATGTTGGTTTACGTACTCGCTTCATACTAAGTCCTGATTCAGCATTATCATGTTGAGCTAAAAACATTTAATATGCATGAAATCCGCTCGTTACTTTCTTTAAAGAAGACTCTCAGTCCAGTCTAGACGATGTTTGGCGTACAGACGAGGGTTACAGAAAGAAAATGAACCAGAACGCAGCTCAAATCTTTCAGTTACAGCTGAACAGAGCTGCTGCAGCAAATGTTTGCAATATTTTTATTGACAAAAGCATAGGTCAATGCCGACTGGAAATGAGGTTTCTGCAACACCAAATGATTTCTAAATTGCTCTTTGCTCATAAAAAAGAAAGGACATTGAAACCCAGCTCTGCTTAGTGTTGTTTTTCAAATATAATGAATGAATGACCTGAAAGTTTAAAGGACCAGTTGCTCATTAAAGGTTCAGTGTGTGACTAAACATTGGGCAGACTCTTACACACCAAGTAAACTCATCCAAATTAAAATGAGATTAAATATATCTTCTTTTAATTTAAGATGCTGTGGCTCAACATTTCAGCATCACATCAAGAAGGACGGGACGTTGTGAGGTGACATTCTTGCTCCAGTTACTCGGTGCTGCTGTTTGTAGTGGTGCGGATCACCGCCCACCTGAGGGGTAGAGCTCACCTGTACACTTCACTACAGCTCATAATGAACCACCTGAGACACACCCAGTGAAGCCGCATGTAGTCCACACTGCAGGTTAAACGTTAGCTCTGACTGTGTGCACTTCAACCTTTTTATCTTTCAGACAAAGTGTTTTTGAGTCGGCAATGAAACTGTTACGTAAAGTACTTCTGGGTCCAGAATCTGCACACGTTTCTCTTATTTCAACCAGGAAATGAGTCAGCAATTTATACACTTCCGGTTCTGTTTCGAACATTAGCTTCTTACTTCTGCTGATTGTATTCACGCTTTAATAAATCATAAAAGTGGTGTTGGAACAAAACGTGTTAGCTTCATTAACGGCATTATTATCTGCAATAATCCAATTTAAGAATCCCTTTGATGTTTTGTGCAGGGAACCATGTGTGGCGTTAACTTCCTGTTCTGCAGCAATACATCTTACCTTCAGCGCTCTATTCAAAATATAAATGTACCTTTTGAATGTTTAAGATGTGCAGTGTGTTAATATAGTGCAGGGTATTCTCTACAACTACGAACTTTAAAAGATATAAAGGCCCAAACCCTTAAAGTGAGCGTGCAGTGCTGTAGTTGAGACTAAACTGATGCGTGAGCTTTCATTTCATATCACAACAAAACTAAATCACTTTTAGCGGTTTCCCTCTTGGCTCCTGTGCAGGTATAACAATCATTCTGAGGGCTGGAGAAGGTTTCCTCTTCCAGGTCTGATCTCTGTGCAGAGAACATTCTGCACCAGCGACACGAACAGACGCCGGACGTTAATTCAGATAAATAGTACAAATCTACGGGGCATTCATCAGTGGGAATAGTTTGCTCATAAATCCAGTAGAGATAGAAGTTCAGAGCCGTGTGAAGTAAACGGTGATTGACTTGCTGCTCAGTATTCTCAACAAAGAGCTGCAGGCGTCCGATGGATGAAAACATGAGGCTAGAAAGAGAGAGACAAACCTGATGAAGGATGAATTCAGGTTCTTTGAAATGGTCAAAATGTCAAACCCCGACGTAAAGCACTTCTCTACGTGTCCTCCATTTATAGAACATAGTAAATACTGCTGCCACACACAGAAACATGAGAGCTCTCAGTCATCACACCTCAGGAACTCGTCCATCTCATCGAGTGCTTTCAATCTGTTGAAGAAGTGGTTTGAGGCGCTCGGCAGCACTTTGTGTCGTTTGATTGGCACATAAACGACGCCTTCGCTTCAGAGCTTGAGCTGTTCAATCAGAGCCCGGCAGGTCGAAGGGCGGCGCATCATCGCTTTCAGAAAAGTGCTGAGTCATGCATCTCAGAGCTGACCATTCTATATATGAACAGGTGCAGAGGGAGACGAGCACCGATCGGTCTTCATAGGAACCACCGATCGATATACTGAAAAACCGTTGATGTCTGCAGAGCCTGTTAGCCTGTGAATCCTGAGGTTTCTGTCTTTGTGTTTGAAGCACAGAACCCAAATCTGAATGTCTGTCACATTATAGTCACCAGCTTAAACTCCTGGCAGCGTCTCCGCTCCGTGTCCTCTTGTTGACTCCTGCTGTCCTACAGCTGTGATGTCTTTTGTGCTGTTTCCTCTCCAAGTGGAGCCTCCAAAGGAACGGAAGTGTCAGCGTTCTGCACAGGTCTGAAGTAGTCTTTAAAATAACAAAAGGATCGACGTAGGAAAAAATAACCTGCAGAGGCACAAATTATGTATTTCACTCGTTTGAGACAAACTGCAGTTTGTGTCAGCAGCTCTTCACACGAGCTGTTAACCTTTTTACTGTCGCATTTAGCAGGTTCACTTCGTGTGCATGAGAGAGAGAGAGAGAGAGAGAGAGAGAGAGAGAGAGAGAGAGAGAGAGAGAGAGAGAGAGAGAGAGAGAGAGAGAGAGAGAGAGAGAGAGAGAGAGAGAGAGAGAGAGAGAGAGAGAGAGAGAGAGAGAGAGAGAGAGAGAGAGAGAGAGAGAGAGAGAGAGAGAGAGAGAGAGAGAGAGAGAGAGAGAGAGAGAGAGAGAGAGAGAGAGAGAGAGAGAGAGAGAGAGAGAGAGAGAGAGGTGTTTGTAAAGTTAGGGAACTATGACATCACAGCTCTGAGGTTTTTACAACTCCGATGTTGCATCTCTCCAGATTGCAGATTGAATGAAGAGAGAGAGCAGATCTCGATCTCTCTACTGGAGATATGATTAATAATTGATCATATTTGTTGTGCAATACATTGAAATTTGAGCTAGAAGCTGTTCTGGCAGCAGGACTTCTAACCTACAGCAACTACAATACAAACAATATCATACCACTATGTATGTAATACTATATATTCATAGTTATAAGTACATGAACAACAGGTATGTGCACACAAATACCACCAAAAACAATGAAGACTAGTTTGCTATGTGTTCCCCGGTGAAGTAGAACAGCGGCGGCCATACTTCTGTGGACCGATGATGCTGCGACTGCTGTTGCAGGATAACTTCTCTGTAATCACTGAGGTGAGGTTGTGAGTTCGACTCCTTTCCTGTTTCAACATGACGACGCTCCCTGAAGCTATACTAGTCCAACGTATGGACAGGATAGTTCGTTTCATGATGTCAAACTTCATATTCACAAATGCATCATCCATCACAATTATACGTTGTTTTCAGAGCACCGCTCTCATCACAGTGAGAGACATTCATCTCGGGAGGACCTGAGGTCTGGAGGTCTGGAGGACCTCAGGTCTGGAGGACCTCAGGTCTGGAGGACCTGAGGTCTGGAGGACCTGAGGTCTGGAGGACCTGAGGTCTGGAGGACCTGAGGTCTGGAGTGTGATGAACACTAACTAGGAGACAGTGACGGGTGTTAGAGCTCAAGGTGCCGACAGTGACACAGTTTGGGTTCCACAGTTGTTAATATGAAGAAGACGTGAAGCCAATGGTTTCTATGTGTTCTTGTTGCATTTAGTCTTATTTTTCCTTCACATATCTTTGAATATTAACATCTTCAGTAGGAACCAATGGACTCCACCTACGGATGTTCAAAATGTCAAAATAAATGTCACGTTTCCCACATTTGAATGTATTTAGTTTCCTCAAATCCTTCAGTAATAAATCAGGACAGATGCTCAGAGTACGACGGTGTGATGGCTGAATGCAGATTGGTTTCATGGTGACGTATCAGCCTCTTTGCTGGTGATTTATTTTGGAATATTCTCTTTATAATCATGTAAAGCCTGAAACTCTGGCGTGTTGTTGGCGTGCGTCCTCAGTTGTGTAGTTTAGGGTTGCAGCAAGCGGTTCCACTCTGTTAATCTGGCAGCAGACGGATCACACAGCATCTGCTGATGTCTAATTATATTTATAGAAACACACGGAGTATTCAAGCACACACTGACATACGGGCTGTGTTGGACTCTGAGATATTCTCCTTCTCGTCTGCGTTTACTCATCTGACTCCAGATCTGCCTCCTCTGGCAGGTTGTGCTCTGATCATCGGGCGTATTTCTGGACACCTTTTCCCGGGAGTCTCTGTGTTTGTGCTCACACTGCAGTCAGGGTGGAAATGGGTCATTCCCACCGCGTGTGGCCCGCTTATATATTCATATGTTCTCAGCAGCGCATTTTGAAATGAATATTCTTCTTTCCACAAGAGGAGGAAGTCAGCAGCCACTCTGAGGCTGTGACGCTGATGATGAGACTCCTGGATGGTGAGGGAAGAATTCCTTCTTTCATTTCACAGGATTTCATTTCACTTCATTGAACTACGTTTACACCAAATATTCAGTTTTTATTTCACACATGGCTAATATTCCTGTTTACATGAAGCCGTTCATATCCGTATCAACCTACGACACCATGCCGCCATTTTGCTTCTTTGTGTCAAAATATGTATTGTTTTTTTACGTTTTCCACTGGTGATGGTCTTGTGATGATCGGCCTTTATAGATATTATTTCTGTTACGTGAAGTAGTAAAAACGGGAGATATTCTCGTCTTAGACTCCTGCATCCTGGAATAGAACCTGACCTTTTCACCACGTATGCTTTGAAAGATCACACACACACACACACACAGATGTTATTCCTGGGCTCTTGACATCGCTCTGTTGGCAGAGACACACATGACGGTCAGAGAGCGATGGACTCGACCTATTCCTGTAGTTGCTCTCTCCCCGTGTCCCACAATGCACTCTGCTCCAGTGACCCACTTCTCCAGAGGCAGCTCGGTGTCTCCTCGGGGTGCTCGACACACCAGCTCCTCCTCCTCTCGTACCGTTTAATGTCCCAGGATGTGAAATGACTGAATGTCTTTCATGTGACGCAGACGCATGAAGCTCCTCCCGTCCTTCGTTTCACACAGATCAGCACTTTTTAGATCTAGTTTTGGTCAGAGCTCCAGAAGGCAGGTTATGACTCGTAAAGTCCAGCCATAGAAACTCATTTTTAATAAATGTCTTCATGTCTCGTGTAACAAAGTGAATCATGTTTGTCCGACACATGCGATGTCTTCGGTGGTGTAACTGTGATGAGTTCTTCTGACGTTTAAAAACATTGATTGGCATAATGAGGACGCATAATTAGAGGTCAGAACAGAAACAACACATCTGATCTGATGTTGGAGGAACTTTAAAAAGATCAACGTGGTGGTTTGTTGATGACTGTGATGAGTTCTCCTTGAAGTCAAAGCTCAGCATTTAATGAGCAAACCTCTGATGTGTCTTTGATGTTTCTTCTTCTCCTCAGAGACTCTGGAGCCTTCGCCGCTGACTTCAGACCAGATCCGATACAGTGAGAGATTAAATCTGACTCACAGACACAGATCTTCTGTATGTTATTACAGACATCACAGCCTGAAACTCATGTCAGCAGTTCTGCTGCTGCTGTGTCTACTGACCACACTGTAGTCAGCTCGTTTATCTTCCAACGGTCTGAACAGCCGAGATGTTGGATAGTTTCTATAGAATATAGAAATGCTGTATTATATACATGATACTGTATACTGTACTATCCCATCTGTTGTATTTAAAACAAGTGAGCCACAACATTGTACAAACACTAAAGCATACAAAGATAAGAATAGATAATAGCTTTTAATGTTAAGATGTCGGCCATGTTGCTCAGAGAGAAGAGAAGATGCAAATTCAGAAAATGCACCACAGGAAGTCACGACTGTTTTAGTTTTGTTGTACTTCATGCTGCATCAATGTGTTGCATAAGAACAGTAAACTGTCATTTTCTGATTATCAGAAAACATACAATATCGTAGTGTATATATACTGTGTGTGTGTGTGTATATATATATATATATATATATATATATATATATATATATATATATATATAGTTGCGATATAAAATGATCTGTATTCTGTTGGCTCAGCCCTAGTTTTGATACTTTCACAGTATTTTTGTCAACATGGGCCCTTTTAAACAATAACAGGCTTTATGAACTTGCTGGCTGCGGTTCGCGTGCTGGAGTTGGACGTGAGTCAGTGTGAATGTGTCGATCCGTCCTCTGATGGTCTTCTGTCTCTCTGTTTGTCTTCAGTCTTGTTCCACAACGCCGTCCCCTTCGTTGGCTTCGGGTTCCTGGATAACGCCATCATGATCGCAGCAGTGAGTGACTTTCATCTCGCGGGGATGAAGCTGCGTTTTACTGCAGTCAAACATCAATCGCTCACACTTCACTTTCTCTTCTGTGCTCCTGTGATGATGTCTCACCTCGTTGTCTTCCGTTCTCCAGGGAACTCAGATTGAACTCTCTATCGGAGTCACTCTGGGATCTCCACCATGGCCGGTAAGAACGTCCTCTGGTGGATTGAATATGAACATATGATCATATATGATCATATATGTACATATATATAGTTGATGTAACAGCTATAGTGGTTTCCACTTGAATCCTCTGAGCAGCAGCAACATGCTAATGGTCTCACTTCACACAGAACATCTACCGGCTCACGCTGCGATGACTCACCGGGTGTTTAGATTTCACTTCCTCTGCTTTCATTCTCCTTAATGTGAGAAAATGCTGCTTCTGTCTGTTTTTACATCATTTAAACCGCTTATATTTTGGGTTAGGAGAAGACGCTTCCAGAGATTTCTTTAATAAGTTTATTTGAGTTAAAGTGAGTTTCTACACAAAGAATCACAAACGGCAGCATTTCATATCGTGTGTTCAGCAGAGATGTGCTCACCAGCGTCTGGGAAATAAGTCAGTGAGCGATGAGAAGCTTGTGAGTGCAGAGTGAAGAGGTTTTCACATCAAATATATTCAATATCTCTGAAGCTTTTATGTGTCTTATAAAACGGGTTCGTGCTCTGAATTAAAGGATCGTAAACGTTTGTTTGTCACAGAGATTATTTTCTGCAATAATTCAAAATCCAATTAAAATATCTTATCGGCTTTTCGTTAAAGGAAACCAGTGCGATGCGAACTTCCTGGTTGGCCACTGAAAATACATCATTACCTCATCATTTATTGTCATAATGGTATAAATCAAACATGATGATTTATTAAGATCAAATCTAAAGTCATGGACAGAAATACAGACTTTTCCTGAGAGTGCTCTTGATATTCCTCCTAACGAGGGCATGACGGCGTCCTCTCTGGAAACACCTCGTCACCACGTGGTTCTCCTGGAACTTTCTTTGTGTTCTTGTGAACCAGTGAATGACGCTTTGGTTCTATAGATCTGCCTCCTCTTCCACCAGCCGGCGCCTGGAAGACGTTTTATATTCCTCGTACATCTCCGGTGTTTCCACCAGTCGTGCAGAGTTCCTGAATAACAGTCGGAGCTTCTTGCATCACGGCCTCGCTGTCATCACTGCTGCTGCCGGCGTCTCGTTTCCTCACTTTGTTCCGCTGTGATGACCCGTGAAGGAGCCGGACAGTCTCCTTCTCCTTTCCTCACCACTAGATGACTCAGTTTCCATGGATACTTGGCTCCAGCTGTGTCCTCGTCATCCGGGATGCTGAGCTCGTTACTGATTTACTTATTTAATTGTTCCAGCGTGCTCCTGTTTGATGGCTGTCGGACACCATCAGAGGTGTCTGGTTGTATTCTCACTTCATCGACGTGCAAAGACAACTCAGATTTGAAGACGAGTGCTCACCTTCTTCTACTTACGTAGGAAAGGTGTCGGGAGTTCTGTGAGCGTCTAAATCTGTCAGATTAACATCGCAGAAGAAGAAGTCGACACTGAGAGGAAAATGAAACGGATGGAAAGACGATGTTCTGTCAGAGGTTCAGGTGGATTACAGACACTTATTTATAGATACCTTTAATCAGCAGTCTTCTGTTCTTCGGACACTTGTCCGGGTTCAGGACGCTGTGGCCCGACGTCTTCGGCGATGTGGATCCACATTATTTCACATTTTCCTCAAACATACCAATATAAGTTCTACTTGGACCTTAAGAGGAGACGCCTGAAGCACCAATATAGTTTTCCTGCACTCATCACTTTAGAGATTTATGTTGATTTACCTTCTAGAACACGTCTTCCTTCAGACGAATGGAGAGAAAACATCATCAATACACATTTAGGAGTTTATTCTACTTCTTTGTCCCTTTGATCTGTAGACTTCTCCTAAATTCACCAAACGTTAGCATTATTATGCCTCATTTGCATATTTAAACACAACATTTCACCAAAACGTGTAATACAAACAACACTAGTCTTACTGTCAGTAATGAACTGAAGAAGTTTCATGTTGATATCTGAGTTAAATGCTTCAGGTTCCCCTGAGGTTTCTCATCTGAAGACGCTAAAACCACTTCAAACATTTAAAGCGTAGTTCTGTGTGTGAGCGTGTCATCGAAGCCCTCTTTGTGTGTTGCAGCGGCGGCGTGGGGCAACCTGGTGTCAGACTTGGCCGGTCTCGGGTAAGAAGCTTCTTCAACGCTCTCTGAGGGATCCGATTCATTTCAAGGTTTATCTGTTGAAAACAGTTCCAGTTCCAGTCGCTGTTCATGCATTTTTACAGTGAATGATTGTTAATATAGTGTGATTGTTATATCAGATGTAACTGCACACCTGTGTGTTTGTAGTCTTGCAGGTTATGTGGAGGCTCTGGCCTCTAAACTGGGGATGCAGGGTCCGGACCTGACCGCCAAACAGGCGGACATGTGGCAGACCAGAGTCAGCTCTCACATGGTCAGCTTCTCCTCCTCGTCATCATCATCATCATCATCATCATCTTTTCTGTGCGTTTTATTATGTTAACAGGAGAGAGGAGCGAGATGGGAGTGATGTGCAGTTTAACCCCCAAAGTTTAGTTTGTTTGTGCCATTAACAGCTCAACCATGAAGGTAGACACCAAACTAGGATGTTAGCTGAAATAAAGAAAGGGAAGTCTGCAGCCAGTAGAGGAGTCACATCAGGAGACACATCACCAGAGAAGAGGGAAGAGGTCGTCAGCTGAGAAATGAGTTTAGTTCTACAGTCTGAGAGGAGAACAGGTGAAGGGTTTAACTCATAACGATGACGATGCCCTTCTTCTCCTCCGGCAGGGCAAAGCCATCGGCGTCACCATCGGCTGTATTCTGGGATGTTCCCGCTGTTTTTCCTGGATGACGAGAAGGAGAAGAAGGAGAAGAAGAAGGAGAGAGAAGCACGACTCTGCAGCGACGCTCCGTCACAGTCTTCCTAACGAGCCACACCGAGGTCGACGTGAAGCAGTATTTCTACGGTGCGAGTCTCATCGTCTGCGTCTCAGGCAGCGTTCACACGTCTTCAGCCTCCAAACCCTCTGAAGCTGTTTGTTATAAGCGGTGATGTTCCCGAGCTCCGGCTCTCTGGTTCCTCTCACCGTCTGCATCGAGAGCGAGCCGTCTGTTTATTCAATATCTCCTCTTTAAAGGCGGCTCGTCTTAGATCATCCATTCTCTGATATGAATCCCGTTTTTCTCCCATACACCCGACGGTTCCGACGTTCCCGCTGTGGTTCGGTCACTTTTCCTCCGAGCAGCCGAGTGCGACACTAACGACGTCTTCCAGGAGAAACGTATTCATTTAATCTCCGTACCTTCAACTATGAATCTGTGTCTGTTTGTTGTTCGCTCATCTGATCTTCTTCACACTCGCTGGGTGTTTCTGCTCGACTGCTTTGATGAATTTGGTGCAGTTTGGACACGAGATATTCAATATTAAGATAAGATAAGATAAGATAAGATAATCCTTTATTAGTCCCTCAGTGGGGAAATTACAGGATTACAGCAGCATTGCTCACAAGTAATAAAAATCAAGATAAAAATCAAGTAATATAATAAACTAAACAGTAAACAGTAGAACAGTAATAAAATAAGACAGTAAGAAGAGTATTAGATATACTAAATATGCCAGTATATACAGAATATACAGAATATACAGAATATACAGGCGGATCAGGTAAATACTTAAACGTATTGGATATTGCACGGATTAGATAAGGTATTGCACCAGGTGAATGAATTAAAGTGTTCAGTGTGTGCAAAGTGTTCGTGTTCAAGTGTTCAAGTGTTAGTTGTCCACCGAGAGCAGTTTGTTGTGCAGCCTGACAGCAGCGGGGAGAAAGGACTTGCGGTACCTCTCCCTCAGACACCGGGGGTGAATCAGCCGGTGACTGAAGGAGCTGTGCAGAGCTGCCAGAGTGTCCTGCATGGGGTGGGAAGCGTGGCTCATCAGGGATGAGAGCTTCGCCATCATCCTCCTGTCTCCCACCACCTCCACAGTATCCAGTGGACATCCCAGCACGCTGCTGGCCTTCCTCACCAGTTTGTCCAGTCTCCTCCTGTCAGCTGCCGCGATGCTGCTGTTCCAGAAGACCACTCCATAGAAGATGGCTGATGCCACCACGGAGTCGAAGAAGGTCTTCAGGAGTGCTCCCTGCACCCCAAAAGACCTCAGTCTCCTCAGCAGAAAGAGTCTGCTCTGTCCTTTTTTATAAAGAGCGTGAGCGTGGTCAGTCCAGTCCAGTTTATTGTTCAAGTGAACACCCAGGTACTTATACGACTTCACGACCTCAATGTCCAGTCCCTGGATGCTCACCGGTGTCGGAGGAGGGCGTTTACCCCGGCGGAAGTCCACCACCAGCTCCTTGGTCTTGCTGGAGTTGATGTGGAGGCGGTTCCGCTGGCACCATCCTAAAAAGTCCTGGTTTAGTTCCCTGTATTCTCTGTCATCATCGGCGGAGATGAGGCCGACAATTGCAGAGTCGTCAGAGAACTTTTGCAGGTGGCAGTTTGCAGAGTTATGTTTGAAGTCCGAGGTGTAAATGGAGAAGAGGAATGGAGCTAGAACGGTTCCCTGTGGGGCCCCTGTGCTGCAGGACACCCGATCTGACTCACACTCCCGTATCCGCACATACTGTGGACGGTTGGTGAGGTAGTCCAGGATCCATGCAGTGAGGTGGTGGTCCACCCCGGTCTGCTCCAGCTTGTCCCTCAGAAGCAAAGGCTGGATGGTGTTGAAGGCACTGGAGAAGTCGTAGAACATGACTCTCACAGTGCTTCCAGCCTTTTCCAGGTGAGAGAGGCATCTCTGCAGCAGGAAGATGACGGCGTCATCCACCCCGATGCCGGACTGGTAGGCGAACTGAAGTGGGTTAATACACTTTGAATACATTAGTGAACAGTTCTCTGCGTCAACGTCGCAGCCAAACTCTTCTCCACTTCCCTGCAGAACCGTTCTACCCTAAAGTCAGCGTCGCCTTTTCAATCCTCAGTCTTCAGTAACGTGACCACATGTTTTGAACATGTCGTCCGTTCAGAATGAGACGCTTTAATCTTCTGTTTCCATCACTTCTTCTGACGCACAACTAATGTGTTGCTGTGAACGCTGCCTGAGAAGAGCTCAGCTGTCATCACCGTCAGACGACAGCTGTGCTTTAGGATTCATATGATAGAATCCACACACACACACACACACACACAGGGGGGATGTGAATCCAGAATGTCCCGTCCTGACGGTAGAAACACAAACGGCACAAAGTAGAAACCAGACGTCTCGTCCTGTAAGTTATCTAAAGAACATGAAACGTGTTTATGTTTCGGCAGCAGACACTTTATACGTTCGGAGACTTCTTCTCTAAAAACACTATTTTGTTTCTCGTAACTCGAGCTGAGCAGACTTTCCAGTCGTCGGTTAGTTTCTTTTTAAACTTTTACCAAAACAAAGTATAAAGAACATGAATCCTGTCCACTGCTACCTCTGAGGGAACGTGATGCGGCGCTATAATCCGACTTGTTATTGTTTTTTATAATGTGCTGGAGAATGTTCTGTTCGGGTGGACACACTACTTTAACACTGGAGTTCTATTTTCCGTCGTCTGCACCGTCTTGTTCGGTCTCTCCTCTCACGGTCTCCTGGGTCCCGCCGTCTGTGGAATTAGTCTTTTCCGGTTTTTCTTCTTCACACTTGAAGCTCCAGATGGTTTGGATTCTCGCTTCAGGTTGTTTTCAGTGACTCGAGCTCCTTCTTTGTCTCTCACACTGCAACTTTCAGCACGAACTCAAAGTGCTTTTTGTCACTTTGGTGAAACCAGTTGATCCTTTTCCTCCCGTTCACTGTTGGAGGCTAAAATCTAAATTCTCTACTTCTTCTTCTTCTCTACTTCCTGTGAACGAGTGTCCGAATGTTAAGGATTATGATCGACTTTGTTGATTTTTTTGTTTATGATCAAAGGATCAATCTTACATTCTTTAAGACGTGATAATAAATGTCAGCGAGCTCAGATGAACTCTTAAAGAGTTCTCTTTTCTTTTTTCACAAATATAGCCTCAAACACAAAGATACAAAGATGCTCGGCTTCTAAAATAGTAAAGCTTCACGTTTTAGAATCTGGAATGTTTATTTAAACGTCTCAGCACCGACTTCTTTATGCAACACTCAAAAATACCCACAATGCAACAAACAAGGAAGTGTTTTGCTGCTAACAAAGCACTGCGTCACATTTGATAGATGATAGATTGAAGCCGTACCACACCGGAGGCATGTTTGATGTGTTATTGGTTAATACGTGAGAACGTGAGAACGTGCTTCATGCGTCGCCTCGTTAAGACAGAATGATGAGTCTGCCGTTAATTAGCCCACGAATGTAAAGAATAAACTAAAGTTCTAAAGCTTCCGATCATTCAGAGTGCTGTGCTCTAAACATAAGATCATCAGTTTATTTCTACCACAGAGTTATCAAGTGTCTGTTATGAAGGAAGTAGTGGACGAGGGAACGAGGGAGTGACTTTGAGAAGCAGCCACTGGATCACACGAGCAAATCCACTTTCATCTCCTACAAACCTCCGAAAACGCACGGAAGGAAAACGGGTGTTTTTTTGCCTTGACAAGTTTAAAAATTGCCAAAACTTTAAAATATTGTAATCACGATTGTAATAATAATTGAGCTGTTATTGAAGAGATTGTGATGGTTGTTACGAGGAGGTGAAAGGTTCGTCTTTAGAGGGACGAGGGACGAACCTCTGAAACGTTGAATCTATATTTTAAGTGTTTGGACTGCAGAAGATATTTAAGATTAACTGGAAACTGGAAGTTAATAAGAAGCAACTCATTAATAAGTAATAATACATGTGTTGTTTCAGGATGCTGTTTTTGTAACATCTCATGTTTATGTCACGTTTTTGTATTTTAGCATGTGGCGATCAGATTTTATCTTTTTATTTGACCTCTTCTCTTCATATTTTGCATAATTTAATTCTCTGAAGTAGAAATAAAAATAGAAAAGAGAAGAGAGTTTGAAGCCTCTGAACAACAATATATATATGTATAATCTAAGGAATGCTGTGCTGCCATCTTGTGGACGTCTGGAACATGACGTGTGTGTACATGGAAGGATTGATCATGTACAATGTAAACTAATAATAAATGTGGGAGTGTTTCCCTCTGGCTCTGCCGGTGAAGATGAAGCTCTTTGTGTCCTCCAGGTTGTTCTCGGCTGCTCTCAGGTCAGATCTTAAGTCACATTCGGTGCTGAATGCTTCTTAAAGGCTCACAGAAGTTCTCCTGCAGGAAAGAACTTCTCTCTGAGTTTGAACCCTTTTGGTTGTTTCACATCATGAAGCAACGTTTGAACCACAATCTGGTGACGGTGTTGGTTTGTTGTTTTGGTTTGAGATCAATCATTTGACAGCTTCAGCATGATTCTGCTCACTGAAGCTCAAACATCTAAGACTCAAACATTTACATTAAAGGCACATTAAGCATAAATATGTTTTTAAAGGATTTTCTCCCAGGATGTTTTGAACATTGGGCAAAACAAAAAAAGAAAATGGTTTTTCAGAACCTCTAAACAATCAGAGTAATGAAATGGAGCATCGGTATTTTCCAATTAACAAAATTGGAAAATATGTTCAATTTGCAGCAGAAAACAGTTACAACCAAAATAATCCTGAAAAACCAAAATCACCGACCAAACGTTTCTTTACCTGGTGAAACTTACCCTCACCTGTCTCACAGATGGAGAGAAATAGAGAAATCATGAAGAGAAGACAAAGGACGAGCGTCTTTATTCAGATGCACATCGTCTGCTACCGTTTTATTATTGAGCTGCAAACAGCTGCTGTACATAGAAACATGAGACGGTGTTCAGGTGTTGGACAGAAGAGCAAGAGAATGAAACAACATGTTGCCTTCACTTCTACAACCACAGACAGGCCTGTAGTATTCTGATGCCTTCTGGGTAATGAAGTCTTTAAAGTATCCACCTGTTTAAATATGTAATAAAACCTGTCGGATGGATTCAGTGACACTTTTATCAGGAAAAGTTTTTCAGCAAATTAGACGGAAACATTTCTGTAATGGTTGCGGTGCGTTCAATGCCTGTGGGAAATTTGACAGTTGACTGTTCCAATATTTTACATTTGTGCCGTTTTGACCAAATGAAGTAAAACAAAGGAAACTTTATTAGTATAGAAGCTCACAAACAAACACTTGATCACGTAAGACGTGTTTCATTAATGTAGTTTAAAATGTTTCCATCGGCCAAATTATTACCCAAAAAACAGGAATTATGCTCAAATTAACAGACTTCATTCGTTGTTTTCTTCCCCATCAAAGAATATTTGACTATTTTTGACACAAGCAGCAATGTTTTATCTCAATTTCATTGATAAATGATGTATTTTATATAATATCAGGATGAGGGTTTCCTGTATTTTAATGTTCCAACCTTTTTGGCCACGCACTTTAGAGGAAAAAAATAAATGAACTCTTTCGAAGGACATCTAACTAAACACTAAAGAGCACCATGTGCACATATTTAATTGAGAACATTTTTGGTTCTTTGGAGCATTAATACTGTATTTGCTGAGTAACTGAAATGTCCTATTTCCATTAAATGCCCCTCCAGTATCATGACACTAGGTAGTATGACTTCAGGTACCGCAATTCAATCATAATTTAGATGTTGCCCACTTCAAAAAGTGTCATTTTAATATTTGGGGGATTTTTGTGGAGAGAAAGTAGCTTCATCGAAGGACGATCTGCCCCAGATTCAGCACCTTTAGTGAGAATAAGATGAATAAATCCAGGGCGCCGTTCAGCACATACTGCAGGACATTTGGCAACTTGTCTTCAAAGTAAAGTGTAAATGTCAAAGGGCAGAAACACACTGACTGCTGCTTTACTGACCGCTCGGAGACAGAAACAATAGATATCCACACACACACACACTGAGCACCGGACCAGCGATTAACTGTGTCTAACGTGTATATTTAATGTGATTCATTCATAATCACTCTTCTAATGCTCAGTGTGTTGGCGTCTCACACAGTTTAACCTCAGGCTCCAATGTTCAGCTTCATATGCTTGTTATCGCATCAGCTGCTCGATTGTGTTCAGTAACCTGACCTGGGAAATGAAACGGACTTCAGTCATCATACAGGCTGTCAAACTGCTGTCGCACAACAGATGAAACATCAATGACCTCGGCAGGAGATCATCTGAAATGCATTCTGGTCGCAGAACTGAGGAAAAAAACAAATCGTTCCAGTAGAAAAAAGCCGACGATTCAATCTTTAGTTCAACTAAAAATAAAATGAAAAGACAACATGCATATTAAATATATTTGTCAATATGTTTTATATGCTCAACAGGACAGTTGGGAGTTTAGAAACGTGTAAAGCCACAAAATAAAATGGCTGAAAACATTTAAATGAATAAATAACGTGACTCGTGATGACACTCTATTAACAGTTATTTAGTAGCAACAGGGAAGTTTCGTCTATTTCAGCTCGTTACGCTAATTACCTGCAAACACCAGCTCATCGGGCTATTTGACATTTAGTAATTACACAAGCTATTACAGGCTTATATGTGTGTCGCAGTTGTACATGAGTATCAGCGCTCGGCAGGTTCAGCTCGTGTTCTGTTGTGACCGTTAAACCTAAAAGAGGATTTTCAGTCGGCTTCACACAAAATAGATCTGGCGCCATAATGGAGGTCTACGTAGTTCAGGTTTGTGTTGTGATGCGTCTGTGGGAGCGTCTGGTAGCATTTCATCATGCTACAGAGCTAGCTTCTGCTTCTGCACAAATAGATCATTTAAAACAAAATATATTCATGTGAAGCTAACGAAATCAGAACAATACCTCGGTGTAAATACACACTTGCACTTTTACTTATGATCCAGTGACTGACTGATCATGTATCAGTTGGACAATAGTTTGTATTAATCATTTGGATTGTAGTGGAGTAGAATTATAAAGTAACAGAAAATAGAGTAAATGTACTTAGTTACATTCCACCACTGGCTACTATGATGGCTTCCACTAAGAGCTGTACATTAGCTATTCTCCAAATGATTCATTTAATCTACTAGTATATATTTATATTTAGCTAATAATTAGGCAGCAAATAAAAGATGAGCGCTGTTCTGGTACTCTGTTTTCCTTTCCAGATACAGATTCCGATACCTGAACTTGAGCATTGGCTGATACGAGTACTGATCCGTTAGCAGTGAGTTAAAAACAAGAAGTTAAAGAAGTCATTACTCTTTATTAATATTGATTTTATGTTGCCACAAAAACACATCCTTCAAACTATTGTATTTATTTAAGTTTCTCACCAAAAACTCTTTTCCAAGATAATACTTTGACACATTTTTTCCTTATTTCACTGAATGGATTGTGAACGTGTCATAATGTAATGCTACCTCCGTACGTTAGCGGTTAGCTCTGTTATTCAGCCAAGCAGCACTGTGCTGCCCACCAGCTGCTAACCGCTAACATTAACTAGCGCTTCTCCGGCTGGTTTCAGCATAGATTTGTTGCTCACAATGTAGCTTTATCAGGGCAACAATAGCATGTTTAACAACAGGTGTGTTGTACTAGTTTGCACATGTGCAGTACGCGTGTTCATCCAGCATTTTAGGCTGTGAAACGTCTTTTAAATTCTGTTAAAACAACCAAATCGCACATTGAAGGGATGTGACCAGCTGTGAGCTGTAGACCTCCAACATGGCTGCCAGAGTGTTGAAAACATCGCTCTGTATTGCGGACAGTTGGTGTTTGATGGCTAGTAAGCACAGATAGTTTAGGACCAAAGGAAGCGTGATCCCAGTCTATGAAGCGGTTCTCTTTCCAAACAGCGGACACGTCATAGCGGTGCCTGTGTTCATTCATCTCCGTCCCAACACTGAAGCTTTGACTCGTCCTCAACCGTTTACATCTGTGCCAAATAAACACAGCTCACCATCGGCACACTGGCTTCACTACAACGGACCAATCAACTGATTCACAGAACTCTAGCTAAGTAGTAACGACCTATTACTACCATGCACCTGGACGTGTATGCTAACACACAGCGGCTACGTACTGTAGCTGGTAGATCAGCAACATGTTGGAACCTGGAGGCCCACAAAGCTCACATCGTGTAGCTGTAAGAAAAACAATGTCGTTTCTTCTGTTTTGGATTTTCTTTGAAACATTTAAAGTGCTTTACGGAAGTGAAATGCTGTAAAAAGATCATTCAGCGAACGGCAGACTGCATCCAGCACCTTGTCGGCCTCCACAGTTCCTAAACCTCACAGTCAAACTGCTGGAAGTCACGGGTTTAACTGTCTGGTAAATCTAATTTAAAAGACAAAATGTTTGTTTATATTGAGGCAAAAAGAACATGCAGGTTAATCTACTGTGTGTGGGATGAATAACTAACGCACTAACATTTACAAATGATCTTTTCAGTTTGCGTAGAAGCTCAATTTGTCTTTTATTCTCTATCGAACACATCATTGTGTTTTTACAGAAAGAAAAAGTTCCAGCATAATTTCAATTAAATAAGAGAATATTTGAGCCCTCAGGCTTTTGGCACCTTGAGTGGAAACGGGAGACTAAGGGATGTCTGACAAAGAAAACGTACAAACACGTCAAAATATAAATATGTACATACAAATCATGATTTGATCTTTTGAAAATACTCCATCAACCCTTCCAGAATCGTACCGATCTGTCATTTCTTTCCAACACGACGCATTAATCTAAGAAGATGTTCTGTTCTTGTGTGCTGAAGTTGCCCAGCGTAACTGATGTCGGATCAGCACCAGTGTTAAGAAACCTCCAGTAAGTCAACGAGCAATACTGACGCTTTCTGTTTAAAGAGAGAAGCTTTTAGTTCTTTGCCGGAACAAGTCGATCGATACTTTACGAAAGGTCGAGATTCTTGTTGGATGAATTCTGAATCTAGACGAGAAACTTCGACTTCACCAACATTAGTTTGTGTCAGTTCAGAAAAGACATTCTTAAACTATGTGTGCGCTGAACTCTCTCAAATCCCTCGTTTAAACTATTTCCCTTTGGCCAAAAGGAAAGGTGACAGTGGCAAGTTTCTCAGCAAGTTCAGCATTTCTATCACTTAAATGGCAACGTTTTGTTAGCTAATTTCTAAACTGATCCTCGATTAGAGTCTCTGGGCAACTTCCTCCAAACCTCGGCGTCCATTTGATGCCAAAGCTCTAATTTGCGTGAACTTGTTAAATAACCATTTTGTGTCCCTTCAAGAGCCATACATATGATACATGATATGCAGACAGGGACGCAAAATGGCTCAAGTCAAACCGACCCTTCTCGTCTCAGTGAACACACGGCGCCGAACGGTCATTGGTCGACGTCTTCTTGAGCCTGACGCCTCGTCGGATAGCCACCAGAAAATCCTCCACCTCGCATACTTCCGATTCCTCCAGGAGCTCCGGGAGAGGCCGGCGCTCCCACTCTGACACCCGGCTGCCGGGCTGTGGTGGCGGGGTGGGAGGATCCGACCCCTGGCCCGGGTGCCGCGTCTCCCACGGGACGGATCTCGGTGACAGAGGGGTGGTGGCGGGGCTGAGCGGGGTTCGCGATGCGTTGCCGTCCTCCGATGCCGCCCTGCTGGGGAAACCTGGATGTTCAGGCACAGTGGGGGTCTTGACTGGGATCATGGGGGGCTTGATCGGTATGGGGCCCAAGCTAAGGCCCCCAGAGGGCCGTCGCAGGTTGGGTTTGGAGGATGGCGTCCGTCGGATGGTGGCGACTCCCGGGGTGATTATGGCAGCGGGGTTGGAGGGCAGCCCGGCAGTGGAGGCCGGGCGCTTGGACTGGAACATGCGGCGGTACGACTGACTGATGTCGCTGTTCCTGGGGATGGTGCAGGATTTATCAAAGTCTGACGTCTGCTGATGCTCGCCTTCGTGATCCGCTCCCACCGAGTAGTAGTCACAGTCTGATGCTGGAGGGAACAGAGAACAATCTCACGACTAGTGACACAGAATGACTCGCAGGTAACCTCAGCTCAATACTCACCTTTACATCATCTCGAAACAGTATTGAGTTAAATCGAACCTCTCTCCCTCCTTCTGTTGCTCTCTCTCCAGGGCCTTAAAGTATTCGTACAAGCTATTTTCCGAGGTATTACATTTTGTAGCTTATTTTCATTGTGTATATTTGTTCAAAGAGGTTTTCAGCTGAAGTTTGCATCAATGAATGATTGCGTAGGCGCCTTGTGGGATGTTTGTAGTTAATGTGTGGAAGACGAGCTTGTGCTCGTCTTGTGAGGGGATGGTGTCCTCTGAGCAGCAGGGTGTGTGTGTGTGTGTGTGTGTGTGTGTGTGTGTGTGTGTGTGTGTGCACCTTGTGAGGGGATGGTGTCCTCTGAGCAGCAGGGCGTGTGTGTGTGTGTGTGTGTGTGTGTGTGTGTGTGTGTGTGTGTGTGTGTGTGTGTGTGTGCACCTTGTGAGGGGATGGTGTCCTCTGAGCAGCAGGGCGTGTGTGTGTGTGTGTGTGTGTGTGTGTGTGTGTGTGTGTGTGTGTGTGTGTGTGTGTGTGTGTGTGTGTGTGTGTGTGTGCACCTTGTGAGGGGATGGTGTCCTCTGAGCAGCAGGGCGTGTTGGTCTGGCTGCTGTAGCCGCTCGATCCCTGCAGTGAGTCTCTGCTGGAGCCGTGGATGTCCAAGCGGAGGCCTCGGGCCAGCGCCCGGGCCAGCTCCTCATGGGTCTCCCTGTCCTCCTGCAGGGGGTCAACCAGCACACACACACAGGTTGACTTTGTTGGTTTGTTGTGTATTCTTTGATTCACCAGTTCAACAGCTAAACATCTGATATGTCACTTCAGAATCAGACACTGTTTATTGCCAAGTATGTTACACTTGGTGATTAATGCGTGACAATAAACACAGTGCAATAGTGAAAGACATCATCTAAAAACAGGAAAATGTACAAAAACATTTGATCAAAAAATAAAGAGAAAGAGTTATTAAAGTGTCAAGTTGTGTATAATCCCTTTACGGTCAGAATTTACACGTTTCTTTCCAATCAAAACGCTGCGAGTAAGTCATGTGACCCAATACGACCACCGTCTGACCCTGTGTGATGTCACAGCCTGGCTTCCTTTCACCCCCTGTGGCTCCTCCCCTGCCGTGGTGAGGTCAGCGCCGTGGTGGCTGCTGGGATCTGTAGTCTCTCTCCTGTCCCTGCTCCTCTTCAGGGTGTTGACCATCGACTGGTCGTACGGTCCTGGTTTGGCCCAGTCCTGCACACACAGACAATAAAGAACCACACGTTGCTGCTTTCAGCTACACTTTGTGTTGTTTGACTCTTTGGCTTTTGGAACTTTTGTTGCGAATTTGTAATTCAATTTGTAATTAGCTTTTACATTTTTATTAAACAACACAGTCAAATTAAAGTTGTTGTGGAAAACATTTTGGAGATAAAGTATTGTTTTTGACTCATTAATTAAAAACATAATATTTATAAATGTGTTGGATATTTAAATGATAATTTAATGTAAATCTTTGTTCAATTAGGATTCGACTCATTTTCTGTCAGTTCAGTCCAAACCTGGTTAGAGAAGCAAAAGTTATGAATTTAGGACAATGAAGTCCATTGTCATCACAGTGGAGAGCAGCGCTTTCTGTAAAGGCATGTTAGTGCTTCAAAGTTCTGCTTCATGAAACAAAACAGCATTTTGGTGAAATGTCTCCTTGAAGTGTTTGATTTCAAACTGAGCAAAGGAATGAAATACAGTTGAAAAGAAGAAAGCAAAAGATGAAAGGACACTAACGAGGACAGTGGAAGATAGAAGGATAAAGAAAGAGGTGAAGGAAGAGGACACGAGGGAGAATGAGGATCAAACCTTCCAGGACGGGACTCTGGATGTCGGGCTCAGTCCGAGCCCGGAGGGGCTGAGAGGCAGGAACTCTGCCGATTGGCCGGAGCCTGAACGGGACCACGGCCACGTGGGAGAGACAGACGAATAGGAGGGCGAGGAGATGGGTGAGGTGGTGGAGGAGGAGGAGGAGGTGAAGTATGGAGGGTGGAGGTGGGTGTCCTGGGCCTGCAGCGCCGCCCCGTGCAGACAGAGGGCAGCGTGATGGTCGAAACCATTTGACAACTGAAGGTGAGTGGATGGAGGGAGAAAAACAATTCAAGAAATCAAAAGATGGCGGTTATGGCTGTTGAGGAGGTGAAAACATACATGGAGCAGGAGGAGCTCAGATATAGTTCTCACTATTATTGATTGTGATTCATATCTGCATCAGCTTCTGTGTTTGTGTGTGTTTTCACGTGTAGACGTTCACCTGTTGCAGCCCAGATTGGGGCTCGTTGTGTGAGGGTGAGGAAGAGGAGGAAGAGGAAGGCTCCTCAGATAAAGGAGAGACACACGACTGCAGCAGAGCCATGCAAAGCACGCACACACACACACACACACACACACACACAGAGCCAGCGGCGCAGAGAGAAAGAGACAGAAGAAGAGCAGAAGCACGACACAGGTTAGTAAATAAAAACACAGAATCTCAGCGAACAAACAGCTCAAAGAAGAAGAGATGCATGAAGCAGCTTCAGCAGGTGGAATGAGAAGATAGAGGCTTCGACAACTGCACAGAATATAAATCATAAATAATATACCGAAATCCAGTCAGTTATCATTCAGTCAAACGTCGTTCTTTCCACATTTTTGTGAGTATTTCATGAGGTTTTAAAGCTACTACAACGAACGTTCATCTTGAGTTGATTCTGGCGGCCCCTGTGGACAACAGCGGTAGTGATCCCGAGCACCAGAGTCCCTTTACTTTACTGCAGCAGGTGACAGTCCTGGTTCCAATCCTAACAGGTCAACACGGTGACGTTAAGCAGCTGCTTCCCTCAACATAAAACATGAAATCTTCGGGTTACGATTTGTTGTTAAAGGGACAGTTCACCCCAAAATCTAAAATACATATCGTCCCTCTCACCGTTAGTTCTATTTATCAATCTAGTTCGTTTCAGTGTGCGTTGTCTGGTGTTGGAGATGTCTGCCTTCCCTCCAATGTGATGGGACATGACACTCGGCTTGTGGTGTCATGTAAAATCAACAGTAGTCTCCTTCCAGAGATCATGACTCAAGATAATCCACAGTATGTACATCTTACTTATACACGTTTTATTTATCATAATGTATCAAATAATGGCATAAAGTAGACTTTTAAATGAACATCTTGGAATTGAACATCTTAATAACAAAAACTAATATTTATAATAATTGCCAACAGCCAGAAAATGAATCAGAAGCTTTTTTGATAATTGGTTAATTTTTTCATGAATTTATTCATTTATTTACCAAAATATACCAAAGTGTTTTCTGGTTCCATCTTCTCCAGTGTGAGGATTTGTTTTATTTCTTTGTAAACTGAATATCTGAGTTATGGACTGCTGGTCGGACAGAACAGGACATTTAAAAGTGTCACCAAGGACGCAGTGAAACCGTGATATTCATTTTATAAATGGACAAATTCATCAATAATAGAAATAACTGATCTTTTCTAGAACTGATTTTAAGTGACTCTGTTTTCTGTTCCTGTGAATCTCTGCTGAGGAAACCCTGTCGTAGGCGATAAGTGAACATCGTCTGTTGCAGGCATGACTCAGCAAACACACACACACACACACACACACACACACACACACACACACACACACACACACACACACACACACAGTATCCTTGCAACCTGGAGGGCTTTTCCGACTGGATCGGTGTCTCTTTCCTCACCTGTGAGGTTTCCGGGGGCATGGGTGAGGGCGATTTGGACTGGAAGGCGTCCTGGGAGATGAAGCCGGAGTCGTGGGAGGAGATGGAAGAGAGGCGGGCCGGCGCCTGCTGGGGGAGCACCGAGGAGGACGAGGACGAGGAGGCGCGGTACCGGAAGTGGGAGGTGGGGGAGTGACAGTGAGAGCCGCTGGAGCGAGAGTCGCTGCTGTTCACGCTGTTCAGACTGCTGCAGGACGGAGAGGGGAGGAGATAGGAGAGAGGAGAGGAGATAGGAGATAGGAGAGGAGAGGAGAGGAGGAGAGGAGAGGGAAGGAGAGGAGAGGAGATAGGAGAGAGGAGAGGAGAGGGAAGGAGAGGAGAGGAGATAGGAGGAGAGGAGAGGGGAGGAGAGGAGGAGAGGAGAGGAGAGGAGGAGAGGAGAGGAGAGGGGAGAGGAGAGGAGAGGAGAGGAGAGGAGGAGAGGAGAGGGGAGGAGAGGAGGAGAGGAGAGGAGAGGAGGAGAGGAGAGGAGAGGAGGAGAGGAGAGGAGAGGAGGAGAGGAGAGGAGAGGAGAGGAGAGGAGAGGAGAGGAGAGGAGGAGAGGAGAGGGGAGAGGAGAGGAGAGAGGAGAGGAGAGAGGAGGAGAGGAGGCGAGGGAAGGAGCGGAGAGGAGAGGGATGAAATTGGAGTCAAGTTAACGAAGAAAGTATTGGAATAGTTCAACACCTCGATGACATATCTGGACTGTCAGAGAGTTTGACTTACTGACTAGACCTACACACTGACCGTCTGAATAACAATCCTGATCACAACTCCACAAGCTTGAAAAGAAAAGTATCAGCTGCAACTCTTCCTTCCCTCTTCTTACTAATACAACAGAAAATACTACTTGTCCTATTTAAAGAACCGAACATCTAAAAGCACAGAGCTGCAGTTCCCCCTTTGGACCACAGGGGGGCAGCAGAGTACAAGCAGGATAACAGACGAGCCGCGTCGGCGTATTGGGGGAGGTCTGCCAGGATGACAGGTAGTATCTGTGGACATGGAAACCAACCTGCACATGCTCGACTTCCTGGAGGTGCTCGGCGACGAGGGCGGAGTTTGGTAGGACCAGGTGCACTCGGAGCCCTTCAGGTCTACGATGACCTGCAGAGAGAGACGGAAAGAGGAGACCTCAGGGAAACGAACCTCCGTCAGCAGAACCTCTGCAGCGTGTGAACAGCCGTCCGCCTCCTGGATCAGAACCGGCTTCATCTGTTCAGATGGTCCTACCTGCTCGCTGGAGGCCGGCAGCTTGTGCGGGTCCATAGTTAGAGCCTTCAAGTCGTCGGTCAGAGTCTGGAGGTGAGTGATCTCCCCCAGCATGGACATCTCCTCCTCCTGACGACACACAAACACATCGACCGGCTCAGAACTCTGCAACAGAACGCTGCTGACCTGCATCAAACTTAATGAAAAGACACCCCTCAGGGCTGCAGGGTGATACTTTCAACGTCACAGCTGCTGTTCTTTTATTGGTTCTTATAAAAGCAGTGGTTTGGATGTGAGACTGACCACGACAGGCTTCAGCATGGAGACGAAGCAGCAGAAGCGACTCCTCTCCTCCACCAGGGCCTTCCTCACCGCCTGCTTCTCCGTCTCCTCCAGCAGCAGGTATTTATCGCTGACCTCCTGCATGGCAATGTCCAGCTGAGGCTGGAGGTCCCCGCGGCCTGGAGACACACACACACACACACACACGCACACACACACACACACACACACACACACACACACACAAACACACACACACACTTATAGTCACATGTTCTGGAGCAGAACATCAAAATCCAAACATGAGAAGAGCAGGCAGAAAGGAGAAACCTGTGAAATCTGATATCTTAAACACAACGTGCGTTCCAGAGAGAACATCCTGTTCTGAGACTACAAACACAACCGATCGCTTCAAAACAATCGTTAGAGCTTCTCACAAACCTTAAAACCCACAATTAAAAGAATTGAAGGAGTTTTCTCTCCAACGCCAGCGAAAAACAACCGCCGGCATCCAGCGAACACACACCAAACATTAGTAGTGGGCTCATTATCATCTGCAGACATTCGATTACAAAATACTAAATCATATGCAGAGATGTGAAGTAAGAGATCACGTTGTCTGTTTAACAATGATCAAGTGTTTTAACTCCTATTTGTTCTCTGTGATACATTCCCTCTCAAGAATAAGTCTGTTTTTTCTATATATTCTTCAATAAACTGTCAACAAAGACCACAAACTCAGTCACAAAATGTCGTTTACACGATTCCACAGAGCTAGAAATAAATCAACGATCACTCTGTAAACTCCTCGTCTGTTCTTCAGGACAGACACAAACATATCATTAAAGTCCTTAATTCCTCCAGTGAGATACGAGGCCAAGTTCTGCGGTTTACTCCAATTACACAGACGTTTTCTTGTTCACGAGGTTATTAGGGAATCAGATGACTGCTGAAAGCCGCCTCGGCTACTTCAGAGTAAATAAAAGCAGCTTTTCTTTAATGTCTCTCTTCATCTTCAATCACATTCAGAGGGATTACAAAGGGAACTCCTCCCTCATCACTCTCCTTTCACACTCGTTACAACTCAGCAGAGGTTTGTTTCCTCTCTCTCTCTCTCTCTCTCTCTCTCTCTCTCTCTCTCTCTCTCTCTCTCTCTCTCTCTCTCTCTCTCTCTCTCTCTCTCTCTCTCTCTCTCTCTCTCTCTCTCTCTCTCTCTCTCTCTCTCTCTCTCTCTCTCTCTCTCTCTCTCTCTCTCTCTCTAGAGGGAGTTTTCTCGTGTCGTAATAACAAGGCTGGAAAGTCTCGACCACATCTGAGGTTCCTCTGGGGTCGATCCTGGGTCCTGTTTACTTTGTCTTAGAAACGCTGGAAGCCACCGAGTGTCGTCCCAAACAACAAGCTCTTGTTTCTGCTCATAATAAGTCTCGTTTTAATGCGATGAATCAGACTCGGAACGATTTGTTCTGAAAGCAGACGACTTGTTTTGGTGTTTAGTTACGTTTCTTTGCAGCTAAGAGAGGAGAGAGAAGCATTCACTCTCATCACTCTAAATGTGACACATAAATGTGTATTTCAGGCTTTTTAAAAGTTATTATTCTGTGTTACATGTTGTGGTATCCTACTGTATGATGTGCTCTGCTATGTTACACACTAGCCTGTCATGCTATGCTAAGCTATTCAACAACATATCTGCTGTGAGCCGTTATGTTATGCTGTTATACTGCAGCTTAACAGAAGATTACATAACAATATCAATCTAAATGTTAGTACAGCGACTGTACTTTGAGCTAACATGCTAATGCTAAAGCAGGTGTAATGTTGAACATGATCACCATCTTAGTTTAGCATGTTAGCACGCTTGCTAATTAGCAGCAAACATGGAGTCACAGGAGTAAATGGTCTGGATGCAGTCTCACTTATTTATGTATTTACTTTTTATAAAATGTTTTCTGCATTTTGCTGTTTTATATTATCGTAAACAGTTGAAAAACAACATTGATACATATTTGTGGTAAAGATAATATGATTAGCTGAGTCATGTTACTGCGGTCGGTTACCCTGCTGTGTTTGGATTGCGTGACATGAAACCAGCTCTTTCCTTGAAGACTCTCGTTTCGCTCGACTCTGCTCTTTTGTTGTGTTCGAGGCTTCGGTTTTTGTGAGTCACACAAACATCTAAACCACGTGGGAACATATTTCAGCCGACCAAAGAGAGATGGATGTGAATTTAGGAAACACGGAGCACGAGAAGCTGTCAGAGAGACGGGACGTGTTTTCTGACTGGTAGGAAATAAAACATCTCCCTGTTGACACATCTGCTCTCCTCCACCTGCTACATTAATGTCAAAACCAGTCACAGTTATTTATTATTATTAGTAGTATTATTATTATTGCCACATTAAAACCAAACTAGACTAAAGACATGGGGGGGATTGTTCTGAAGGACTAGAATAAAAAGATGAGTTGTCGGTAGATAATAAAGTAATCCTGTGTCTTTTTGTGTATATATAATAGACAAGAAGTAAGAAAATGACTTACCAAATACATCAGCTGGACAGATGGACAGAGCAGTGCATGATGGGACATCACAGGATGAGAAGGAGGCAGATAAAAAACAAAAAAAACATTGACTTTCTTCAGAGGTGGAAAAAGTACTTTGATCTTAAAAGTACCGGTAGTACTAATACTACAAAAGTAATGGATTCAGAATCGTACTCCAGAATCGTACTCCAGTAGAAGTATCAGCATCATAATAGACTTAAAGTACCGACAGTATAAATACTCATTATACAGGATGATATATACTATATTACTGGATTATAATTAGCTTCCTGTGAGGAGCTGCTGACAGCTAGGGGGCGTGGCTTAGACTGCAGCTCCTAAAGAAGTTAGCGTAGCTGCTGCGTTAGCATCAATTCTATCAGAACTGGAGAGTTTTTCTTCATATAAAGAAGAGAAATATTTGTCTTGATGAGAAAAGAGTTTTTCTGCCGACGGGCTTCGGTTAGAGTTCGATTGACAGATCATCCAAAAGTATTTTATTTTACAAACACTTTCCAGTGACGGATTCTTTGGTGATTCTGTGATCTGGTGACACCTAGACTAGTTTTAATGAGCTCATCCTTAATGAACCTCTTCTGAGCAGATGTCTTATAGAAGCATTGAATCATGGGAAAAACATATTGTATATCTAAGTTTGGATGACAGGGATCGCCTTCATGCTACATCACTTTAATACCACGACTGAAGTAGTTATGAACACCACAATAACACCACTGCTCATCTAAACATGACTCACTCATACCCAACCATTCCCATTCTCTCCAACTCTTTGATGACAGTTTGTTATTACAAACGTCAACGTGATGTTGAGTGTTTGTGCAACTTGATAATAATCTCTCAGAAGTGATCAAAGCAGGAAGAGAAGCAAACCTTTCTTTGCTTTCTTCTGCAGCTTCAGAGTGTCTGAAGATCTCTTCTTGATCTCCTGACGGGCCTTCTTGTACTCTGTAGAGAAACACACACACACACACACACATAGAGATGGATGAACACACAGTGTGAGGTGTGCAAAGAAACATGTTTTATGGTTAGATGTGCAGAAAATATAGAGAGTCAATGACACAGATGTATCGTCGTGTACTCGGCGTCGTGTACTCGGCGTCGTGTACTCGGCGTCGTGTACTCGGCGTCGTTTACTCGGCGTCGTGTACTCGGCGTGGTGTACTCGGCGTGGTGTACTCTGCGTGGTGTACTCGGCGTGGTGTACTCTGCGTGGTGTACTCTGCGTGGTGTACTCGGCGTGGTGTACTCGGCGTCGTGTACTCGGCGTCGTTTACTCGGCGTCGTGTACTCTGCGTCGTTTACTCGGCGTGGTGTACTCTGCGTCGTGTACTCGGCGTCGTGTACTCGGCGTCGTGTACTCTGCGTCGTTTACTCGGCGTGGTGTACTCTGCTTCGTGTACTCGGCGTCGTGTACTCGGCGTCGTGTACTCGGCGTCGTGTACTCGGCGTCGTGTACTCGGCGTCGTTTACTCGGCGTCGTGTACTCGGCGTCGTGTACTCGGCGTCGTGTACTCGGCGTCGTGTACTCGGCGTGGTGTACTCTGCGTGGTGTACTCGGCGTGGTGTACTCGGCGTCGTGTACTCGGCGTCGTGAACTCGGCGTCGTGTACTCTGCGTCGTTTACTCGCCGTCGTTTACTCGGCGTCGTTTACTCGGCGTCGTTTACTCGGCGTCGTGTACTGGCCGTCGTGTACTCTGTGTTGTATACTCTGTGTTGTGTACTCGGTGTTGTGTACCTTTGGCGTGGTCTTTGTCCAGAGTGCTGGCGACTCTCTTCCAGTCCTCCGTCTGGTCCTGTAGAGGATTGATCAGACAGTCCAGAAACACCCTGCCAACACACACACACACACACACAGTCAGAAAACACAAGTCCACATAATCCGCTTCATAATCCACAATGTATTAATGTGGATGTAAAAGAAATATAGACCAAAATGTAGCCGGACTGACTATCTACTTACTTATTCTTTCACCCCCCGTTTTTCATAATTTGTATTTATTTATTTTAATAGTAAATAATGTATACTAATAATATTAATAGCTATAATTATTATTATTTAATGAAGAGGAGGAGGAGGAGGAGGAGGAGGAGGATCGAGTTGGGTTTAGGAGCAGACAAGGTAAATGAGGAAGAGGTGAAAGAAAAAGGAGGCCATGATAATGTGGTTAGACAGAAGCAAAGACTGAACGGGGAGCGAGCGAGATGGAGGATGGGAAGCTGACGCAGGCGGGAGAGGAGGAGCTGGATGCTACACCTGTTCAACACACACACACACACACACACACACACAGATCTACTCACATGGAGAACTGGCGGAGTTTGGCCTCGATGCTGCGGTGCCTCATGCACATCCTGGTGAGGGCTGAACCGATGTCTCTGGTGCCTCCTGAAAGCAGACGCAGAGACACAATCTGTCAAAGTGTGGCTGCAAAGATCTTTAAAAAACGGGTTCAAACACCTCAGAAGTAAAACTCAAACCCCACGATCAAAACATGTAAAAGAGCTGCAACGATAAGTTAATCCACAGAAAAATAATCGCCAAATATCTTGATAATCAATCACTCGTTGAAGTAATTTTTCATGCACAAATGCCAGAAACATGCTGTCTTCAGCCTCTAACATATGGAGATTTCTAAATGTAGTGGGAGATGACTGTACTTGTATCGCGCCTTTCTAGTCTTCAGACTATTCAAAGCGCTTTAACGCTGCATGTCATCGTTCACCCATTTACACACTGATGGCATCATGCAAGGTGCCCCCTCCCCATCAGGACCAACTTATCGTTCACACCAACATTCATACAGCGCAGGCACAACCTTTGACCTTTGGGAGCGATTCGGGGTTAAGTGGACTGGAGGAGCCAGGAATCAAACTGTCGGTCTTCTAATTGAAGGCCGACCCGCTCGGCCTCTGAGCCTCTGAGCAGAAAGCCACTCGTGATCAGATCTGTGACTTTGGCTGCAGCTGACTGAAGAAAACAGAAAACAGAAGGTTTGAGAAGCTTCTGTTGACCTGAATATCTGACAGTTCGTCCTATTTTATCAATATCTTATGTTGATAAACTCAGTTTATCTTTAAGGTCTTTTACTTTTTCATCCAGGGAGTGTATAATGTCAATGAAGGGTCCCCATGAGTATAGTATACAAGTGACTGTGTGTGTGTGTGTGTGTGTGTGTGTGTGTGTGTGTGTGTGTGTCTGGGGTGGGGTAGTGAGCACTGCATTGCACCACTGACACCTCTTCCTCTCCTCTGCTCTTCCCTTTCTCCACATGTCCTCTTCCTCTCTCTCTCTCTCTCTCACACATCTTCCTCTGTTTTTCCTCCTGGAGCCTTAAAAAGCGGCAGCAACTAGAAAGCCTTTCCTCACAGCACGAAGAGACTATGAACTAAGACGGGTTTAATATTTAACTGCATTATGTATGACTATGTGGGCAGGATGTGTCGTTTAAAGGCTTTTTAATCGAGGACAAAAACTAAACAACAACAACAATGTATTCTCTTAATCCTGTCGTCATTTGACTTCCTTGTTGGACGTTCCTGTTGGCAGTCTTGGGGAAACCACCGGATCACGTGCAACACATCCGTTTGTTGTTGTTGTGGTGTTGACATCAACAGGTGAAAATGATGTTGAAGTATAAATTAAAGGAGACATGAAGTTCATACTCGTATGTTGGGTTTCTACTGAATACACCTGTAGTTACCTGCTACATTTTAGTGCCTGTCTCTTTAAGAGCCCCCCCCCATTCCAATGAGCCTGCATGTGACACAGGAAGGGGAGTCACATGTGATTGGCTTGTTGCATCACATGTTGTCTGATCTGGATACAGTAGAGATGGTGTAAATACTTCTCCAGTGATCTTACAGTGTACATGTATGTGTTCAGAGGGGTATCTTGGGGCTGTATCTGAGTCTTCTGACCCTGAATCTGTGCCCAGTACGCTGTGTGTCGCTCAGTAATGCAGCCATGCGTCAACCTGTTCTTCAGAAGAACATCTGCACACCATCTCTCTCTCCAGCATCTTCCCACATCCTCCTCCTCTCCTCCTCCTCCTCCTCTCCTCCTCCTCCTCCTCTCCTCTCTCCTCCTCCTCCTCTCTCTTCTTCTCTCTCTCTGCTCCCATCACATCTCAGTGTAAACGTAGCAAAACATGTGCGTCTTCAACTGGAAATGGAGTCGTGTGGACATGGCATTAGACCTCCGACCCCTCTCTCTCTCCGTTACCGCGCCCCTTCCCCCTCCCTCTCCCTGCTCTCGCTTCACCTTCGGACGAGGCGTTACATCCTCTCTTCTCTCCTCGTCTCCTTCGCTCTGCTGCGCTCGTCTGAGAAACAAGGTGTTGTGCTTCTAAATCAGTGCAGGCTGACTCCCCAGCAGCCAGCGGGGCCATGTGAAACACGCTGCAGGCCAAACGGTAACTCACCGCGGCACCGCAGAGCTCCGGTGTGATTTCAACAGGCTGACGTTGCTCAGGATGTCTGTGTTTATGTTCGTGGTCAGAGACACGACAACGCTGCACCCTGCCGTGGTGCTTCTCCAACATCTTACAGTTGAAGTACATCAACAGAAGAGCAAAGACGGACGGAGCGCCAAAACAAATGAGCGCTTTCATCGTGCCACTGTGGAACATGAGTCAGACGTGCACCATTCAAAGAGTGTGAACGCGCTGTTGCGTGATCTCAACCCAGTTTTACTGAGATCGATGCAATTCTCAGTCCGCAGCAGTTAGAGAGAGAGAATGATGCTGCAGTGTTACAATTCATAGACAAGAGTACATGTGACACTCAACGGACGACAACAAGTTGAAATCAGTCCAGCCACAAAGATTAATTCAATTATTTTGTAATCAAATATTTAAAATAAGCAAATGCTAATTTGTAATCATGCCGACGTTACTTCAGATTAAGTTTATTAATTCTTGTTTTCTCTTTCCCAACACGTGACGTCGAGGCTGCACTAGCTCAACACTAGCGTCCTTTATTCATAAAGCACGTTTTATTACTTGTAAACTCAAAGTGCTCTGAATTTTAAGACACAATGTAAAAATACGGGCATAAACAAAAGGACATGAGCAGCATCAACAACATAAACATAAGAATAAAGTCCTATACACAACCACACAGCAATAACAAAAGAAGACTGTGTGCATGTGTGTGTGCATGTGTATGTGTGTGTATGTGTTTGTGTGTGCGCGTGTATGTGTATGTGTGTGTGTGTGCATGTGTGTGTGCATGTGTATGTGTGTGTATGTGTTTGTGTGTGCGCGTGTATGTGTATGTGTGTGTGTGTGCATGTGTGTGTGCATGTGTATGTGTATGTGTATGTGTGTGTGCATGTGTGTGTGCATGTGTGTGTGCATGTGTATGTGTGTGTGCGTGTGTGTGTGCATGTGTGTGTATGTGTTTGTGTGTGCGCGTGTATGTGTATGTGTGTGTGCATGTGTATGTGTGTGTGCGTGTGTGTGTGCATGTGTTTGTGTGTGCATGTGTTTGTGTGTGCGCGTGTATGTGTGTGTGTGTGTGTGTGTATGTGTGTGTGTGTGTGTGCGTGTGTGCGTGCGTGCGTGTTGACTGGCACTGAGACCCGATTGACCCAAATCCAGTGGGACAGAGCAGCGTCTCTGTCTGAGCTGCAGCTGCAGCCTGAACGGCCTCGAGGCTCCGCAGCAGCTCATCTGCATGCGAGGCTGAAGTGGACCGGTTGAAACCCTCAGAGGAAGTCCTGATCACGTCAGCAGCAACAGACTCGTGTCTGAACGCGTTCGTGACACGATGAACTCTTCGAGTAGTTTCCCTCGTGTCTGTACCATCATGAAAAAAACACATTTACCCTCGAGTTTAACTCGCCAAATACGTTTGTCTCTAATGTGAGACAAACGTATTGAATTGTGTCCAGTTGTGCAAACGAGTACTCCACTGACTCAACACTCTCTGACTCAACTCTCTCTGACTCAACACTCTCTCTGACTCAACACTCTCTGACTCAACACTCTCTGACTCAACTCTCTCTGACTCAACACTCTCTGACTCAACACTCTCTGACTCAACACTCTCTGACTCAACACTCTCTGACTCAACACTCTCTCTGACTCAACACTCTCTGACTCAACACTCTCTGACTCAACACTCTCTCTGACTCAACACTCTCTGACTCAACACTCTCTCTGACTCAACACTCTCTGACTCAACACTCTCTGACTCAACTCTCTCTGACTCAACTCTCTCTGACTCAACACTCTCTGACTCAACACTCTCTCTGACTCAACACTCTCTCTGACTCAACACTCTCTGACTCAACACTCTCTCTGACTCAACACTCTCTCTGACTCAACACTCTCTGACTCAACACTCTCTCTGACTCAACACTCTCTGACTCAACACTCTCTGACTCAACTCTCTCTGACTCAACTCTCTCTGACTCAACACTCTCTGACTCAACACTCTCTCTGACTCAACACTCTCTCTGACTCAACACTCTCTGACTCAACACTCTCTGACTCAACACTCTCTGACTCAACACTCTCTGACTCAACACTCACTGACTCAACACTCTCTGACTCAACACTCTCTGACTCAACTCTCTCTGACTCAACACTCTCTGACTCAACACTCTCTCTGACTCAACACTCTCTGACTCAACACTCTCTCTGACTCAACACTCTGACTCAACACTCACTGACTCAACACTCTCTGACTCAACACTCTCTGACTCAACACCTCGTAGTCTTTAACCGACGCTGCCTCAACGTCACTCATCAGACTTCACAAAGCTATTTCTGAAGCTCTTCAGGTTGTGCAGCGGTACTCGCCGTGTAAAACCATTGCAGGACCTTAATTAAGATTAAGATGAATGTCTCAGCATGTCATTAATACAACTCTTAAAAGGAGGTTGATGTATGATTTTGAAATACTTCTCTCTATTTCATCCCCTTTGTAAAGTTTTTTGAAAATCTTATTAAATAAGATGTATTTTTATTATTAAAGGATAAACTAGAGTAAAGGAAGCTTCAGTGAATATAATCGACAGTCAGAGACTGAACGTAACCTTCATTTAAAAAGTAGAGTGAGCTGAACGATTTCCCCCCCGAGACGAGATCTCTCGGCGCCGATAACCAGCCGAGGGAGTCGAGCTTTACGGCGAACAGTCGTGACCTGGAATCTATAAACCCGCCTCCCCGACTGGGACGTGAACTCAGCCGTCACATCCCAACAGCAGCCGCTCCACACAAGCACTGGTGCAACTGGGATGAGGAACCGGAGCAGCTGAAGACACACACACAGAGAGCGAGAGAGACACACACACACACACAGAGAGACACTCTCACACACCAAGCAGGACAGCCAGTAAATCACTGGCCTGTATTGGGAGACTATATTTCTTGCCTTGTTGCTACATGGAGGTTACAACCGGAGAGCTATTTTTGAGAACTGGAGCATGAGGGAAAGAGAGAAGAAGAAGAAGGAGAAGGAGAAGGAGAAGAAGAAGGAGAAGGAGGACAGAGGACGGGATGAAATCATATAGTTAGGAAGAATATAGAAGGGGACAGAGAGGCCAGAAGAAGATGGTTTAGTCTGGTTGTTCAGTCACGTGTTCCTTACTGTACTCTAGCTGTCACTCAAACAGTGTGGGCGGGACCTTGGGACATCTTTCTTTACCTTTTTCCTGTTTTCAGTTTCTCGGCGAAGCTCTTTTCTTGTTCGGTCACAAAACAAACATGTGTCAATCTCTTTCTTTAATCAAACTAAACTCGAGGAGTAGAAGATAAAAAAGGTGTATATATAACATGTATAAGATGTATATATAACATGTATAAGGTGTATATATAACATGTATAAGATGTATATATAACATGTATAAGGTGTATATATAACATGTATAAGGTGTATATATAACATGTATAAGGTGTATATATAACATGTATAAGATGTATATATAACATGTATAAGGTGTATATATAACATGTATAAGATGTATATATAACATGTATAAGATGTATATATAACATGTATCAGATGTATATATAACATGTATAAGATGTATATATAACATGTATAAGATGTATATATAACATGTATAAGGTGTATATATAACATGTATAATGTGTATATATAACATGTATAAGGTGTATATATAACATGTATAAGGTGTATATATAACATGTATAAGGTGTATATATAACATGTATAAGATGTATATATAACATGTATAAGGTGTATATATAACATGTATAGGATGTATATAACATGTATAAGATGTATATATAACATGTATAAGGTGTATATATAACATGTATAAGATGTATATATAACATGTATAAGATGTATATATAACATGTATAAGATGTATATATAACATGTATAAGATGTATATATAACATGTATAAGGTGTATATATAACATGTATAAGGTGTATATATAACATGTATAAGGTGTATATATAACATGTATAAGGTGTATATATAACATGTATAAGATGTATATATAACATGTATAAGGTGTATATATAACATGTATAGGATGTATATAACATGTATAAGATGTATATATAACATGTATAAGGTGTATATATAACATGTATAAGATGTATATATAACATGTATAAGATGTATATAACATGTATAAGGTGTATATATAACATGTATAAGATGTATATATAACATGTATAAGATGTATATATAACATGTATAAGGTGTATATATAACATGTATAAGGTGTATATATAACAGGTATAAGATGTATATAACATGTATAAGATGTATATAACATGTATAAGATGTATATATAACATGTATAAGGTGTATATATAACATGTATAAGATGTATATATAACATGTATAAGATGTATATATAACATGTATAAGGTGTATATATAACATGTATAAGGTGTATATATAACATGTATAAGGTGTATATATAACATGTATAAGGTGTATATATAACATGTATAAGGTGTATATATAACATGTATAAGGTGTATATATAACATGTATAAGGTGTATATATAACATGTATAAGATGCATATATAACAAGTATAAGGTGTATATATAACATGTATAAGATGTATATAACAGGTATAAGGTGTATATATAACATGTATAAGGTGTATATATAACATGCATAAGATGTATATATAACATGTATAAGGTGTATATATAACATGTATAAGGTGTATATATAACATGTATAAGGTGTATATATAACATGTATAAGGTGTATATATAACATGTATAAGGTGTATATATAACATGTATAAGGTGTATATATAACATGTATAAGGTGTATATATAACATGTATAAGGTGTATATATAACATGTATAAGATGTATATATAACATGTATAAGGTGTATATATAACATGTATAAGGTGTATATATAACATGTATAAGATGTATATATAACATGTATAAGATGTATATATAACATGTATAAGATGTATATATAACATGTATAAGGTGTATATATAACATGTATAAGATGTATATATAACATGTATAAGATGTATATATAACATGTATAAGGTGTATATATAACATGTATAAGGTGTATATATAACATGTATAAGGTGTATATATAACATGTATAAGGTGTATATATAACATGTATAAGGTGTATATATAACATGTATAAGATGTATATATAACATGTATAAGATGTATATATAACATGTATAAGGTGTATATATAACATGTATAAGATATATATATAACATGTATAAGATGTATATATAACATGTATAAGGTGTATATATAACATGTATAAGATGTATATATATAACATGTATAAGATGTATATATAACATGTGTAAGGTGTATATATAACATGTATAAGGTGTATATATAACATGTATAAGATGTATATATAACATGTGTAAGGTGTATATATAACATGTATAAGATGTATATTATTCGCTTTAACCCGATCACACAAAAAGTTCCACAATAACGTAAAGTTGTGATGTCACAGTTTGCTGTAGTCTGATTGGCTGAACTGTAACCAATCAGGTACCGGTCAAACAGCTGCATAGTGTTGCTCTGAGGTTGCATCAGTCAGCATCTCTCACTCTCACTCTCTCTCTCTCTCTCTCTCTCTCTAACTCTAACTCTCTAATGGCGAGTTAAAGACAATTAGTGTTTCGTGGGATCGGTCACATATCTATACATATATACTGGAAAGAAATGTAGCCACACATTGGATATTTTCCTTCTCTCTGCCATGATGTTAATTACATTTGTTAAATTTAAATCCCTCCCATCAGCTCTGATCTGATATCCGATTGGTTCACACCTGAGACTGACTCCTCACCGTATCACGTCCCTCACTCTCATTCCAACATGTCACGTTATTGATACGAGTCTGCTCCACGTGTTACTCTACGCTCAGCAACACGACTCAGCAGGAACAAGTTGCGTGCTGACCTTTCATTGCCCTGACCTTTCATTGCCCTGACCTTTCATTGCCCTGGGTCTCACCTCTCAGGCTACAAACAAGATCCAGAGAGGCATTTGCAGGCAGTGCCACACTCACAACGATGTGTTGGCCTTCTTTTAACTCCTTCAAGTGGGTTTACGGTACGTGGGAGGGGGGTGGGGGGGGGGGTTAGAGGAGTAAACAGAATTCCTCAAAGCTCCTCTGAGGTTGACGGGGTCGTACGGTCCTGGAATACCACTCACAGATCCAGGGAGGGGAGCAGGCCAGAGATGCCAGTCTTAGGATGCCTTCTGCAGGGTGTGTGTGTGTGTGTGTGTGTGTGTGTGTGTGAGGGGGGGGGGTTACAGTACAGTCTTAGGATTCTTTAAATAGGCGTCCCGGGAATGTCTCCCCTCTCGCATTCCGTCCTGATGTATCAGTTTGCTGCTGTTGGGATTTTTTACGATCACGTCTCCGTCGTCCCGCCTCGAAAACATGACGGGCGATGTGACATTCTTAGGATTACTTGTTCTTCACGACTCTTTAGGATTAAAGTTGT
>JAFEUB010000287.1:327500-390000 GCA_024529925.1 Ophthalmolycus amberensis | reverse complement strand
TACTTTAATATTTGATGCTTTTTCACAGAAACTCTTGTAAAATAAAGAAACAAACACTTGTATCAAAAACTAAGGGAAAACGTTATTATTGTTATTAGTTTTATGAAAAGATAATTTTTCCTTAAATCCAAAATACTTCAATCAATTGTCAACTACAAACTAATCAGAGACTATTTCCTTAGTCGGTTTGAGTAATTAAACTTGTTCCAGCTCCTTACATGTGAATACTTGCTGCTTTCTTTGCTCCTCTGTACAGATTACTCTGTACAGAAAACTGAATCTCTTTGAGTGACAATGGAAATAATCGTTAGTTGCAACCATACAAAACAGTATTTAATGTGCACGAAATATCAAACGATTTACCTCAGATACTTGCAGCCTTTTGTAAAACAATAATTTACGGACGGAGGATTGTTTTTTTGATGTTGACATGAATCTACACTCTTACTAGCAGCTCTCCTGTCTCTGCACCACCATCATGATAAACCGTGCACTTCTCAGATGGATGGAAACCGAACGTCTTCTTCCTGCTTTAGATGTGACAGAGAGGAGAAGTGTCACGGCCCAGCTGTGTGTGAGCAGCTGCACCACTGGTGGAGAAACTCTCCTCCACGGCTGGTTCAGAGGGTCTCCATTCATTTGCATTAATAGGACGTACAGTCTACATGCTCTGTGTGTGTGAGTGTGTGTGCGTGTGAATGTTTCTTAAATAGGGATGACATTCTCTGTGACGTCAAACCAGGCAGCTGCTGCCGTTGCCTTTGGCGACGCCATACCATAATGAGGCCCTTTAAGACCACACACTGCTGCAGGCAGTCAGTTCAGTCCTGCTCTCACAAACACACCCAGGGCTTCGTTTATAAAACTGACTTATGATCAGTTTTAGCTTCTCATTTTCAGCAGAAATCTACAATCACTTTGACGTGGAAATGATTTCGATCTCTGGGACCAATGTTCTACTTTTCGAAGAAGATCTTGAGACCTTGTTTGAGGACTCGGGCCTCCAGACCGATGTGGACCAGGAGGACCAGGAGGGTCCAGTTACTGCTGCAGCGTGACCGCAGTCCAGTGTGTCTCTGCCATGTGACAGCTGAGCATCACCAGCAAACAAAGACATGCAGTTCAATGTGGGATAACATATTGCTTCATTTGTTATCTTGTAATATAATCATATATTTTTTCTTTCATATGCGAGAGCACAGAAAAACCGGTGACCAATCAGAGCAGACTGGGCTTTTTCGTGAGCGGCTCTTAAAGAGACAGGCGCTGAAAGGGAGTGTTTCAGACAGACGATGAACGCAGGTGTATTCAAACAGACAGCATGAGGGAAATAAAGTGATTTTTGAACATTAAAGCATGTTAAACATGTTCCAGTAGAAACCCAGAATACAAGTATGAACCAGAAAAGGAGCACGACAGGTCTCCTTTAAAGTCCGTTTTCACTCTGTCTAGTCTCGGACTCGATCACATTTAATCTCTTTTTTAAATTTGTTTCCAATCTGAGGGACCAAAACTGCTCAGACTTAAGCTGGACTTATATATTATGGGCTGATTTCAGTATTTTTAGTTTGGAACCCAATTTTCCCTCAACCTCCCTCGTCTAATTATTTTTCACTTTATGACTTCCTACATTTCCCAGAGTGCTTTTCATCAACTGAGAAGTTTGGGAATTGTAGAGCGGCAGCAGCTTTTGTTGTAACTCAAAGTCGGATGAGAAGTTTGGAGTTTGAAGTTTGGTTTTGAAGGAACTTGAACCTTCTGACTGAAACCAGTTCAAGCTGCAGACGACGCCCCGCTGTGAGGATATTCCCTGTGAGGTCTGCTGAATGAAGTCTGATCCAGCCACAACGTTTGGTTTCTGGACCTCTTTGATCTCATTAACGATGTTCCTGAACTGTGAAGTGATGAATCACAAGAATCACATGATTATTCCTCCAACTGCTGGAAACTGCTGGTCATACAGAGTTTCACCGTCCTCGATGTTTTGATTTCTTCCCGGGGGACAAATGTTTCGGTCTTTTGTGTTTTTATTTTCTGCTTCAGGTCGAGTTGTTATTTTTATAATAAAATTTGAGAAATTTGAGTAACACACATCTGTTCAGTTAGAATGACTTCCTTGAAAACTTACTAAATCAAATAAACAGAGAATAGAGGTTACTTCCAATGTATTAGTTATGATTTATTGCTCCGCTAGTCTTTTCAGTTTACACAAAAATGACTTAGTCTATATTTTTTCCACAAGTAAACATACAATTCAACAAATAACACTCCCACTTTAGTCCACAGGGGCCGCCAAACCAACACAAAATGAAGGTTCCTCACAGTAGCTTTAACAAGACAAATAAAAGCAGCACCATGTATGAACTTCCACACATCAAACAGAGGACATTAGTCACATTAACGAGTGAATATATGAAAACCTAACAAATCAAATATGAAGTGGGTGAAAGTTCACTCTAAATTACACATTCATTTTCCATTTCAGAGATATTTCATGATCTGATGCTGAAGCCTGTTAATTATTGATCCTTGTATGATTTATGTCTGGTTATAATACATTTAAATGTAACACATTCATCCCTCATTTCTATCTTCTACTTCCTTTCTTTGTCTCTTATACAGACATACAGAAATATCAAAGCTGTGCTGCGACCTCTGACCTCTCTGTGATACTTACTGCTGTCACTGAAAATTCTACAGAGGGGAGAGAGAGCGAGAGAGAGAGAGAGAGAGCGCGCGAGAGCGAGAGCGAGAGACAGCGAGAGACAGCGAGAGAGTGCGAGAGAGAGCGAGAGCGAGAGAACGAGAGAGCGAGAGCGCGCGAGAGCGAGAACGAGAGAGCGAGAGCGAGCGAGAGAGCGAGAGAGCGAGAGAGAGAGCGAGAGCGAGAGCGAGAGAGCGAGAGAGCGAGAGAGCGAGAGCGAGAGAGCGAGAGCGAGAGAGCGAGAGCGAGAGAACGAGAGAGCGAGAGCGAGCGAGAGAGAGCGAGAGAGCGAGAGAGCGAGAGCGAGAGAGCGAGAGCGAGAGCGAGAGAGCGAGAGAGCGAGAGCGAGAGAGCGAGAGAGAGAGCGAGAGCGAGAGCGAGAGCGAGAGAGCGAGAGAGCGAGAGAGCGAGAGCGAGAGAGCGAGAGCGAGAGAGCGAGAGCGAGAGAACGAGAGAGCGAGAGCGAGCGAGAGAGCGAGAGCGAGAGAGCGAGAGAGAGAGCGAGAGCGAGAGCGAGAGCGAGAGAGCGAGAGAGCGAGAGAGCGAGAGAGCGAGAGAGCGAGAGAGAGAGCGAGAGAGCGAGAGCGAGAGCGAGAGAGCGAGAGCGAGAGCGAGAGCGAGAGAGCGAGAGCGAGAGAGCGAGAGAGCGAGAGAGAGCGAGAGAGCGAGAGAGAGCGAGAGAGCGAGAGCGAGAGCGAGAGCGAGAGAGCGAGAGCGAGAGAGCGAGAGAGCGAGAGAGAGCGAGAGAGCGAGAGAGCGAGAGAGAGCGAGAGAGAGCGAGAGCGAGAGCGAGAGAGCGAGAGCGAGAGCGAGAGCGAGAGAGCGAGAGCGAGAGAGCGAGAGAGCGAGAGAGAGCGAGAGAGCGAGAGAGAGCGAGAGAGCGAGAGAGCGAGAGAGCGAGAGCGCGAGAGAGCTCAGCGGGAATGTGAGACGGGTTTTAAGTAAAGCAGCGACTCACAGCGAAGCTCCGCTTTCCTACTGGACCCTGAAGTATGACCGTACGGATGTAAGTTAAAAGGTGCTCAATTTCAAAATTCAGAGCACATCTATTGTCTCCACACGGCTGCGTGTGAAAGACCACTTCACTTTAAGTACTTAAGAAACAGCTGTGTAAATACATATATATATATAAATAAATACACACACATTTACATATTTAGTGTGTGAGCCTCTGATCTGACCTTGATGAAAACACTAAAACAGGCGCTGCCGTGTGGACTCTGCAGATATGACATCACTCACCTGCGACTGAGATGATATCATTAAATGACAAGCTGCCCAAGGAGGCTATCTGTGAGCCGCTGACACACACACACACACACACACTTTTACATTGCTTTGTCGACAGCACTTGGTACAAGCTGTCATGTTTACAACCATCAACATGAAATCACTTCTGTCTCTAAACGTCAGTCGTCCTTGTGATGACTGGTTTTTCTCTCCCGTAGACGATGTGAAGTTATGAGACGCCACAGAGATCTTTACAGAATCATCAGAATAAAAACGATGAGCAACTTTGGCTTAAAAAAGGACAAAGCTTCAAGACAAGGAGAGGAAAGAAGAGAACTACAAGTCCCAGAACACACTGCGGTGAGAAACATCCACTCACCGTGCTGCTTTTAGTTGCTACTGATGAGTGAAGTTAGAGGTGAGCATAACATGAACTTGATCTTTGGGTCAGATTCTGATCAAAACAAGCATTCTGTAAATGTGGTGTCTTTGCAGCTGCTGAGGCTCATGGGTACTGTAGTCCCATTCAACAGAACTTGTATTTTTCGAACACACGTGGCTGACTGGGAGTGAATCCCTGGAGCTTAACATCTGGTGGAGCGACGGCTGTTATACAGCCATGTAGAGACGTTTAACTACATCACATATAATTAAGAAACGGTTACATCACAGATGTAGTGGAGTTATGGTGGATTCATGCTGCAGTTGATGCTGCAGTTGATGCTGCAGTTGATGCTGCTGTTGATGCTGCTGTTGATGCTGCTGTTGATGCTGCAGTTGATGCTGCAGTTGATGCTGCAGTTGATGCTGCAGTTGATGCTGCAGTTGATGCTGCAGTTGATGCTGCAGTTGATGCTGCAGTTGATGCTGCTGTTGATGCTGCAGTTGATGCTGCAGTTGATGCTGCAGTTGATGCTGCTGTTGATGCTGCAGTTGATGCTGCAGTTGATGCTGCAGTTGATGCTGCAGTTGATGCTGCTGTTGATGCTGCAGTTGATGCTGCAGTTGATGCTGCAGTTGATGCTGCAGTTGATGCTGCAGTTGATGCTGCAGTTGATGCTGCAGTTGATGCTGCAGTTGATGCTGCAGTTGATGCTGCAGTTGATGCTGCTGTTGATGCTGCTGTTGATGCTGCAGTTGATGCTGCAGTTGATGCTGCAGTTGATGCTGCAGTTGATGCTGCAGTTGATGCTGCTGTTGATGCAGTTGATGCTGCAGTTGATGCTGCAGTTGATGCTGCAGTTGATGCTGCAGTTGATGCTGCTGTTGATGCTGCTGTTGATGCTGCAGTTGATGCTGCAGTTGATGCTGCAGTTGATGCTGCAGTTGATGCTGCAGTTGATGCTGCAGTTGATGCTGCAGTTGATGCTGCAGTTGATGCTGCAGTTGATGCTGCAGTTGATGCTGCAGTTGCTTTCTTACTGGAGCCAGTTCAGGAGCTGTGGTTTGCCGCTGGAGAGGACCAGTGGGAGTTTTCTTTCCTCTCCTGCAGCATCACATCAGCTCCATATGCTGCTCAAACAAATCCCCCACGGCATGCTGGGAACGTTTTTAACCCCCGACAGCAACATCTGGCCTTTACAGCCTTTTGTGGCCCGTAAGCTACTGCAGTTGGTACAGACGGAGCCCTGAGAGAACGTGACTGACCCGGGAATGTATCAGGGGTCCACTTCAGTTTACTGCAGTTAAATGACTGAGAGCAGATGGATCCAGGTGGGATTCAGGATTCACCACAAGCTTTACGGACGTGTTCAAGGTGAGGTGCCTCATGTTTAACGTAGTATGATATCCTGCGAGAAGTGAATCCTCGTTTTTTCGTGCGTTTTCCGACAACAGCCTGCAACACTTTCCTCTCGTTACATACACACAGTCTTTTCAAAGTAAAGGTCCGTCTTCACAGGAAACACAGTTAGGTTTAGGCAACAAAACTACGAGTAAAAAGTAATTGATTGCGTTTAAATAACCACAGAAGCGCCGTTAGAAGTCTGCAAGTTACGACACTAAAACATCAACGGGGACTTTGGTTTCCTGGCTGAAAGATCGCGTTCGTTGGATCCATCCATATATAATACAGCTCACCCTGTGTGTGATTTAGCGGCCTTTATACTTCCTCGCACACAACCTCATGCATTCCTAAAAAATGTGGTATTGATTCTTAATAAACATTTACCTCCTTGTCCAAATGACCTAAAATAATATTTCACACATTTAACTACAAGGAAATACAGAAGTTGCCGTTTACGTCCGTGTCTGTTCCAAACATCATCATTTCATCCTTAAAAGACATTTGTGTGAAAGTGTCATAATTAGCAAATTAATTGTTTTGACCAAAAACGTCACAGAGAACTTTGACGACCAAATGCTGATCAGCTCACCTGAGTCCAGGAGAACGTTTATACCAGATTCAAAGAGATTCCTGACAGGCGTAGAGAACGGAGCAGACGAACGAACATTCAGAAAGTGTGTTTTCCTAGCAGCACCTGAACGCACCACGAAGGAATCGTTTTCAGAATGATTCTGGCGACTGTACTTTCTCGTGTTCTAAAATGTTTCCTCTAACATGCCTCCTTTTCTCCTCCAATCATCTCTTCTTTCTCCTCTTCATCTTGTTCTCATCCGTTTTCTGCTCTTCCTCTCCTTACTCCTTCTCTCACGCAGTCTCACCTTTCCTTCCAATATCTTCCTCTCCTTCTATCTCCTTCATGGCGGCCACTTAGAAACTTCCGAGTCATTTCACTCGGTGAGGAACAGACCTCCGTCCTTTCTGCCTCTTCTCCTTTACCCCCCCCCCTTTCATCTCATTCCTTGGTATCTCTCCTCCTCTTCCCCATCCTCCTCCTCTTCCTCATCTCCCACACCTTCATCTCCCTGAACTTCCTGTCCTCCCTTTCTTCTCACTCTCTAATCTGCTCTCCTACCTCCTCGTCCTCCTCCTCTGTCCGACCCAGTTACCAGGTGTTGACATGTTGTCGGCGCTCACCGGCCCTTTAAGGGTGTAATTCTCCTGGCAGCAGGTCGCTATGGTAACCGTGGACCGACAGTCTAACAGGTAAAGAAGAGAGAGAGGAGGATACTCTGCATCTTATCTTCATTGTGTTTGTTTTCTTCTGTGTGTGTGTGTGTGTGTGTGTGTGTGTGTGTGTGTGTGTGTGGGTTGGACGTGATAAGATAGTGAACGTGGAAAGTTCCTGGAGTTCAAATACATACAGTAGCAAAATATAATCAGATAAACCCACCTGCAGCATTTTGGTCTTTTTAAAAACCCTATTTTCATAATGTTTTTAGTACTAAAGTGTGTATAAATGAGTGTGTGAGTGATGTGTGAACAAACCCCTCTGTGTGAACCTTCAGCACACAGACCTCATAGATATCACCATGAAACTTCACCACTTCATCACTCACATTAAGATGAGTATGTTTTGTGTTACAAGTTTTCTGAAATGTTTCATTTAAATATGCAAATGAGGCGTTTTCTCATGGTAACTTTTGCTGAATTTAGGAGAAATCTACAGACGTAAACAAACAAAGTAGCAAAATAAAAACACCTAAATGTGATTTTTTTTCTTTTTTCTTTCTACTTGTCTGAAAAAAGACATGCTGTGGAAGACGAAGACGCTTCAGAGTCTCACTTTAATCTGCAGAATGATTCATGACCACGATCGGTTACAAGGTGCCACTATCTGAGATATTTGGATGAGATGAGATTTCGGATCTTTTGCTCACTGAATCCTGCAGTGATTTCCATCTTGTTGCCATGAGCACCAGCAGCAGCCGGCTGGACATGACAGCAAACAGCCCCCCCCCCCATCCCCCCCCATCCATCTTTTTCCATCATCTCTCTCTCTCGCTCTCTTCCCCCATCGCCATCTGCCCTCCATCTTCCTCTACCTCCTCTCTCATTTTTTACTACCTCTCCCTCTCACATCCTCGTCTCATTCTAATCTGCCATTTCATCTGTTTTGGCCTAAATTTTCACACACTTTCCTTCAGCTCATACCATTTATTTCTCACTCTTCATCCCTCCTCTTCCTCCTCCTCCTCTCTGATCAGACGGGGTATTCTGGTAGGAATGACCTTTTCATTCAATAATTCAACACATCTGTCAGATTTGACTCTTTATCTGCAGGTCGAAGATACAAAGTGTACAAATATTGCTTTAAGCCAGACTATATATCTGTGATGTCCTTTATAAAACATGTGATTTTTAATAAAAACTCTTAATGAATATTGATATTTGCCTCAAAAATCCAGTAAATCCATTCTAACCTTTTAGGCCTGTGACCGTTTGTGAAGTAGTTTCTTCGGCGGCTGCACAATAAATTTAAATTCTATCGAAAAAAGTACGTGACAAACTCACGTAACTTAACATATTTTACAAATAAACCAGGAGACTATTTGTCAGCACAACATAACTGTGAAAACATTTAGTACTTGATACAATAGTTTAATACTATATAAAGTTAAAAAAAAGAAGGGTTATCTGGGATCAGGTGTGGCTCCACAAACCTCTAATTGTCCCAACAGCTGCTGAAAGAAACCAATAATTCTACACTTAGCTGTGCTCCCCACACACACACACAGAGAGTCAATTACAGAGCGGCTGTGACCCAGAGCCCGAGAATCATCCCGGCGTTGACTGATAGTTTCCTCGGCTACTGTTGTCATTGTGACAGCGAGTCAACTCGACAGGAAGCTGGCCTACATCCCACTGTGGACACACACACACACACACACACACACACACACACACACACTTAAAGGTAAAGTTTCTCCAAAGCAAAATAGACTGAAGCCATGAAGAGCTGGAGTTACTTAGAACGGTTGCCATGAAGGGTTCAACACTGAGCTGCCCGTCAATCCTTCTGCTTCATCTAATCAATCCAGGAAGTAAACTATCGATGTTTCCAGTCTGGCGATCGGGAAGACAGCCAACCTCCGATCATTTGTCAATAATGGAAACGTACAAATCAATAGAAAACGTGCAAACTGCTTCACCACAATCACAACACGGATCATTCTAGACCTTCCGGGGGGATTGACGATCACAAAGAAAGAGTCCACCATCATCGGTATATTGGTTTGTTATCGAGGTCGTTTACCAGCATAAAGTCTGGATGAGGTATGAGATGAAACAACACAAACCTTAACCAAAGTACCTGAAACACCCTTCACTTCAAAAGGATATCCAAACTGTGTCTTTAAGCTTCATCCCCAACAGTTTATTAAATTAATTAAATACTGTAAATTAAATTTCTGATCGGAAAACAGCTTCGAGAGAAACTAAAACAAAATGAGTTCTTCCAATATGGGTTCTTCAAATATGAGGCACTGAAGAGAAGGAAACACACACACACACACACACACACACACACACACACTACCTCGACTGTTGGTTGCCATGTCGGCCACTTTCTGAAAGGCGTCCAGGAAGGCTGCTACCGCGACGACCGTCGTCCTACGAGACACAACAGAGTAAAGGTTCGGATGAGGGACGAAATCCTTTGAAGAAGCATTTTTTTAAATATGCAACAATCAACCAAAGAATTATCGGGATCACACACATCAATATTTATCGACCTTTTTTTTGTCCACTGACTAAGAGAATATATTGATCCAGTTTTGATTGATTAGTCAATGTGACACATTTTTTTAAATCAAAACATTTTCAGCTCTTCAAACTGTTTTTCTTTTGTCTGTTTTATGTAAATTGGACACACTTTGGTTCTTAGACTGTAAGTTGCAGTCCAGATGTTTTGGTTTCACATTTGGGGGCCTGTAATATGTGGTGTATAAATGTAGCTTCTTAACCCAGCGTTTCGTATCATTTTCATCTCATTTGCATCTATTCTACCAAATGTTTGCCATCACGTCCTCTAACATGTCATTGAACACACTTGTAATTTTGGGAGTTTACATGGATCTTTACATGTACAAGCAAGTTTCAAGGTTCATTTTTAACGTTACACTGAATGAAACAAGGTGTTAAAACAGCTGATTAACAGTAGACGACCGGATATAATGTGCAAAAGTAATGTTATGGCTCTTCAATCTCAGACGCAGATGCCCTGGTGTGTGTGTGTGTGTGTGGTGAGGAAGAGGAGGACGGTTTGTAATCAGCTGTGACCTCTGGCCCAGTGCAGAGTCTCTGGAGGCTGCTGCTGATCCATCGCACTGATAACGACTTTATGGTGGCATCATTAATCTCTGCCAGCCACACACAAGGTTAATTGAGTTGTGCATGTGTGTGTGTGTGTGTGTGTGTGTGTGTGTGTGTGTGTGGACGGATGTTAGCGGGTGGCCAGAAGGGGTGAGGGTATATGTGTGTTATTGTTTATGATGAATGAATGTATAAGTGTGTTTTTGCAGTTTTTTTGTGCATGTTGGTGTGTGTACACAACCTTTAGTGTGTGTGTGTGTGTGTGTGTGTGTGTGTGTGTTCATACTTCCTGTGAACACATTTCCATGTTAACAGTTTGCTTATTGGAGTGATAAACATCACTGCTGGACATTTGGTTTTGTCTCTTTCTGTTCGTCATTGAAAACCAAAATCTAACCTCTGTGCGATGGTCTATGATTGGACATGAGGTTACACATGCAGGATTAATAATAACTGTTAACAGCGGTAGACTGAGATTAACACACCGCAATTTAATGGAACACATTTACATAGTTGGCAACACAAACAAAAATTGGCTCCAAAAACAGAAAGACTAGCGCTGAAAACAATTCTGGGAGAAATGCAAATTCAGCAGCACTACAGAAAACCAAAGCAAATACACAGAAGAAGACACAAACACCGACCAATACGTCCAAAACAAGCCGACAATGTTTATTTACATTTTAACATTTAACATTGGGGTTGTGTGACTTTGATACTATTGGAGATAGATTGGTCATTAACTCATGCTTCTTTTATAGCGCGTTGTCAAAGCGGTGAAGATCTGCGCTTGCTGGTGTTTGGTGGATAACTTGCATTACCTGAGCTGTGACTGCAGCTTGCTGGTGTTTGGTGGATAACCTGCATTACCTGAGCTGTGACTGCAGCTTGCTGGTGTTTGGTGGATAACTTGCATTACCTGAGCTGTGACTGCAGCTTGCTGGTGTTTGGTGGATAACTTGCATTACCTGAGCTGTGACTGCAGCTTGCTGGTGTTTGGTGGATAACTTGCATTACCTGAGCTGTGACTGCAGCTTGTTGGCCTTGCTGATGAAGTCGTCCCAGACGGGATAACTGCCCTGAGGAGAAAAAGAGAAGATACGTTCATTGACATCAAAACGTCTTCCTTTACAGCTCGGATCACACACGGAGGTGTGCAAACGTACAAACATGGAGTCTTAATCCTATTATTGTGGAAGTTTTGCTATAATTTTAAGTAGTTGCTTGAACCAAAAACCTGATTCTGTTGGTAAAAACCCTTTAATACGGTCATGCATCAGGTCAGGTTAACTGCCAGTGATACACTGGCAGTTAACAGAAACCTGCTTTTCTTTTCACATTCATTGATGTTAAATTACAGAGTTCGCTTATGTAAAATACATTCTGGCTTGACCAAAGCGCATAAATCCTGAGCATCGGATGCAGCAGCGAGCCAACAAGGAGACGGATCAATACGCTGATCCATACGCCCCCGCCCACCCCCATGTCCACAGGAAGCTAAACACCCCCCCCCCCCACCACCACCAGGACATACAAATGCAGGTCGAGTCCAGCAGGCTGTTTAACGTGAGACGGACACGGAGCCGCTGCAGTGCGGTGGTGCACGTGTGTTCAGAAAGCTGCATGGAGGGAAACACAAAGACAGTAGAAACTGAGGGTGCGCTTCTAATGTCAGCGGGAGTCCCCTGATGTTTTCAGGGGCGGGTGGGGCTTCCTTTTGTCAATACTGCAGTGAAGCATCTGAGGCATCCTTTAACTAGCGTGGACTCAGAATGAAAGAATAAAATACTTTACACCCATGTTCGAAAAACTACAAGAACCCTAGAATTAAAACACACGTTTGATACACATATAAGATACTTAAATACAGGATTTCTTTCTCAGAATATGGACCTCCCCCCCAGCTCTATTTTTAGACTCTACCTACAGAGCTCCTAATCCTCCGTCCTGCAGAGGACGGTGGATTTCGTCTGTCATTTCTTCTTCGTGCTACGAGCCGATTTCTACAGGAGTTCAACACACGCGTGGCTGTTTGAGTATTGTGAGACAGACTTCATCTGCTCCTGTAGGAAGCTGCACTCTGTGGGCGTCACCCTTTGTCACCGTCATCACCACCATCCCTCTCTGACACGGTGCAGGCCCAGGCTGAGCCGAGCTGGGTGTGGATCATCAGCCTTGATCGCCTGGCTACCGCTGCTATGGTTACGCTGCTGGGGGGGGGGGGTCACCTCCCTCTCTCTCTCTCTCTCTCTCTCGTCACCGTGGCAACAACCGGAGGCGGCAGCAACCTCCGGTCCTCCAGGAATCCTTCCTGTTTGTTTGGCTCTGTGAGCGACTGCACCGGCTTTAACCCGAGAAGAGATAACGTGAGATAATAACGAAAGGCGGATTCCTTTAAACTTCACCATGACTGTGTGTCTGTGTGTGGGTCTGTGTGTCTGTGTGTGTGTGTGTGTGCGTGTGTGGCGTTGAAAGAAAAGAAAAAGGCCTGAAGGAAACGACTGAATATAAATTTTCCTCCTGTGAGGCTTTCCAAGCATCTACCTGCTCTAAAGGTCTCCGGGTGGCTCAGACTGAGATGTTTAGTCCTAAATACCTAGAACATAATGGGGCACATCTTTGTGGATTTGTCACTGGAGGAATGTCAGACAGGTGGATGAAGACTAGATTCATATCGATGTTTGTGTCGTGAAATTGATAAACTGGACCTTTAAGTAACAATTTGACATATTGGGAAATGTGCGTATTTGTTTTCTTGCTGCAAGTTATAAATATATATATATATAAATATATATATATATATGTAGCTTAGCATAAAGACACACAAACCCCCATAAAACAGTGCATTGTTGTTGTTACACTTTGTTTTTTGTGGAGATGAAATATGAGGCATTATTGAGCTTTAGGTGGATTGTGTTCCCTTTGGACAGAGCAGGGCTAGCTTGTTTCCCCCCGTCTCTAGTCTTTATGCTAAGCTAAGCTAACTGACTGCTGAGTGTAGCTTACAGACATCACAGTGGTGTCGGTATTACATGTATTGAACCTAATTAGTGAGTAGCCAATTTATTACATTCTAAGAAAACATAAAAAATAATAAAACGCAGTAGTATTTCTAGTCAGTTTTATGGTAAATGAACTGTATTCAAATGTTATAATGATATTCAAATTGTAGTAGAATTGATGAATATTATTTTATTGCCTGGAGATCAACATCCCACTTAAGCAGACAAGCTGTGCTTCACATGGAACGAGTGTGTGAGAGTCTCACGTCCTCACGTCCTCACAGTCCTCACATGAACATGAACATGAACATGTTGGCAGTTTGGACTGTTTCACAAACCCATGATTGTGTGAGTGAATGATTGTTGTATTCGTACCCTCAACAGTGAACTCCACCTCTTAACATCAGACAGACTGCACACATCAGACAGTGAAAACACATCGGAGCGAGTCGAAGCCAATGAACATGCCCACAAAAAACAGAGAAACAGAGAAACAGAGAAACAGAAGTGACCCATTCGGACGAAGCCAGCGCGGCAGCTCCGTCCGTGAGGTTTCCAAGATGGCACCGACACGCAGCAGCCAGCCGGGAGAAGAGAGGGCAGGACTATTTGAGCTCGGAGGTGATTGAGACGACGGCTCAGTCCGATAAATGGTGATTAGCATTCAGCTAATACGCTCAGAGGCATGACTGTAAAACACACAGAGTCACAGCTGGGTCCTGGACCGGAGGTTAAACGGGTTTCTTTCTAAAGTTAGCGGCACAGCGGGATTCACACACGTTTCACACACTTCACTTCAACGCGCGCTGCTTCCTGTCTATCGTCTGACGCTCACAGTTATCTGGGCTCAACCTCCTCCCGGTACCAACTGAACCACATATACATTTTTTTGGATGCATGAAAGATATTTGCAAAGATATCCGTGCAAACCCTTCACAAACACGGCAGATGGCAAACGTGGCTGTGTGAAATATGTGGAGAGTAGAACGTCGGCTTTATCTCCCATCAACGGGTAAATTCATTTTGAAAATTGTTAAAGATATTTATGAAGCAACCAATCTCTGGCTCCAGATTCTCTTCTTGTGGTCCAATCACGCGCTCCGTTGCCAGACTGACTGCATCAAGCATTGATGATGTTAACTTTCTACTCACTAGCAACATAAGAGTCACTCGATGTATTCACAGATGTTCCAAACCTTCAGTTCAGTTACTATTCAACGAGGAGTCAAACAGAACGTGAGGCAGATGTGAAGCAGCTCTCGGTACAAGACGACGGTTCTCCTCCGGGGGGAGAACATGCAGATCGGTTCCACTGAAACGGATCGACAGTAATATGTGCAGGATTTCACCAGCAGCACAGCGATGTGTGGAGGATGAGCAGCACACAGACACACAACACACACACGACACACACACGACACACACGACACGGCGGCTGCAGGTGGAGCCGAGCTGCAGGTGAGGAAATGAAAATGATACAAAATAAAAGAGATTTAAGGTCATTTTACAGGTTGCAACCTGTAAAATTCTATACAATCCTCTGGTTGTATAGAAGTCTATGAGAAAATGACTCTACTTCTCTCTTGATTTATTACCTCAGTAAACATTGTAAACATGAGTTTATGGTCTCAATCTCTAGTTTCAAGTCTTCTTCAATACAGCATGATGTTCATTTAGTACATTATGGTCCATTTAGAGTCACACAGACCATAAAGCAGGGGATGCTTTAGGGCGGGGCTACACAGTGATTGACAGGTTGCTATCGCTGCCAGATATGGTCACTTTCATTCACTGGTTGCAGAAAAACAAGATGGCGACGGCCAGAACACCAAACTCGAGGCTTCAAAACAATAGTCCACAAATTAATGATGACATTCACGACGACTACGTCCACTCCTGACACAGTCTTTGGGTTCAAGTGGACATTTGTGCCAAATTTGATGTTTGATTTAAGAGATTATATGTTCTTCACGAGAATGGGACAGACATAATGCTTTAACAGTCAAACTTTAGTGCTGCATATGGCGTTTATCCATCCGTTTGTCACACAAAGTGGAAACGAGGAGGAACTTATAGGTTCTTACATGTTTTGAGAAGCCCCGTGTTACAAGTTGTTAACTTCCTGCAGTGGAAATGTGCCATTAATCTTTTACCTCATTATTAATGGCAAACTTCACTTCATTAACGCAGCGGTTATGATGTGTCCTCATTGTTTATCTCTATCAAACATGAGGATCAGAACCTGCATGTAGAAGACTATTGGAAGCAGCAGACTGGAGTCTCCTCTGTCCACCTACACATGTTCATGTCAACAAGTGAAGACCTGCATCTGGCTGACGGTCACCTGGATGAACTAAACATCAGGCAGGGAGGTGTGCATTTCACATTATACAGTCTGCCATCAAAGAGGGAAATAAGAATTACATTGTTCCTTCATCACCATCAACACACACACTTTATTTTGACTCAATCCCACATAAACCCTCCTGCTGCCACAAATACTCACTAGACCACCAAATGTGGATTCATCCGCCGCAGAAAGTAGTCCCCAACAAAAGCACTATTTCCTCCTGTTGTTTTGTTTGAGTAAAAGATCGGAAAGACTCGTCTTTAATAAGAATAAATGGGTTTGGGAGACAGGAAGTCAAAAAGTGTTGAGAGACAAACATGGTGACATTGTAAGTTTTTGAAAAAAACCACATGAACGCACAGTGACACGTGCTTAACGATTGGTGAGAAAAAAAAAGATCATGTTTGTGTTAAATAATAGCGTAAATAAAGAACAACGACTTTCTTACGTAAAAGCTACGTTACAAACGTAAGGTACGTACGGGACACAAACAGAGGCCTCCTGGGTGAAAGTCCTGTTTGTTTGACCCGAACACCACGAAGTGGACTTTCTCGCTCGTTAAACTCGGTATTAATCAAACCACGTAACTTTCAATAACGCTCGATATACTTTATATATATATATATGACAACATTTTCTGTTGTTGATGAACACGTTTTTAGTCTTTTCATGGGATTAGTTGACAATAAAAAACAAGCCTTCTTTAAGAACAAGCCTTCGTTCTGCTACATTTAACTGACAGCTACAGTTAATTGTGACGAGCTCATGAAATACGAGGCATTGTTTCAGAACAAACAGAATATAATAGTTCAAATGAGCTGCTTGTGGACCAGCAGTGAGTTGCTCTTTTAAAATGATCATCGTTTTATGAATAAAACATTAGCAGCATCTCTCTGTTCACATTCATGATGCAGCAGATTAGAGAAGCAGGTGTGATCCTAACATGCATCAACGTGCATCTTTAAGAGGCGGAGCTCGTTTCAGTGTTTTTCACCTCGCAAGAGGATGAAGAGATGAAAACTAAACGTCAATGAAACAGATGCACGAGAGACGAAATACTCACTTGAGGAGAGGCAGAGAAAGGACGGGAGAGAGGGAGAAAAGGGAGGTGGATGAGGAGATGAAGGGCAACGAGGGAGGACAAAGGACGAGGAAGGAGAGGAGGAAGAAAGCAAACTGAAAGAGAAAAACAATGCACAAAACAGTAACAAGGAAGGATGTCGAAGGATGCTGAAATAAGAAAGGAAATGAGGGAGAAGGAGGAGAAGGAGGAAAGGGAGGAAGGGGAGAAGAGGACACGAAGAAGAGGAGGCTCAGAACGAGGAGTAGGTAGAAAAAAAGAAGAGGAGACATGTAAAGGAAGAATAAAGAGGAAGAAGAGGAGGAAGAGGGTGTGACGGATCTCCTCCCTTTGTGAACCAAACCATAACACCTGTTAGAAACCACCTGTCTGCTATGACGTCACCACAGAAACAGGTGTGTGTGTGTGTATGTGGCGACATATATACATATCATATATATGTGTATATATATATATATATATATATATATATATATATATACATACATACACATGTATATGATATGTATAAGGATCAAATATGTTGTACTTTAAAAACTTAATTGAATCAAGAAAACTTCCGTTGATCAATCTGTATTGATTTAACGACATAAAGCTAATAGACGTTCGGTCTTTTATGTGATTTAGGATTAAAATCATCAGTTAACCTGCCAGTTAGAGTTGTTAACAGCTCATAGCAGGAAGATGCTGGATCTGACATCACGTTATCTTATCATTCATCAGCTCATTTACGACACACAGGAACAACAACTCGCTACCTGATCCGTTCATCCGGGCCAATCGCTACTGAGCATGTGCAAACTACACACCTGTAGTCTCTCTTAAAACTACTGATGTAAAGATAAAGAGAATATGTAAATACAAATACTCTATTGCTGACCATAAATCATAAAGTAAAAGAATTTTAAAAGGACATTTAGATTTAAACTGACTTCGGAACGGTGCTAAAAAAAAAAAGTCAGTCTGTATGTTTTTATATGTATTTCTTTTTTCAACACACTGGAATCAGTTTGGTACTTGCTGATACCAGGAGAGAAGCCGCTGCTTCATGTGTTACACCTGCATTCTCTCTAGTGTCCACCAGGGGGCGACTCCTCTGGTTGTATAGAAGTCTATGAGAAAATGACTCTACTTCTCTCTTGATTTATTACCTCAGTAAACATTGTAAACATGAGTTGATGGTCTCAATCTCTAGTTTCAAGTCTTCTTCAATACAGCATGATGTTCATTTAGTACATTATGGTCCATTTAGAGTCACACAGACGAGTTTATGGTCTCAATCTCTAGATTCAAGTCTTCTTCAATACAGCATGATGTTCATTTAGTACATTATGGTCCATTTAGAGTCACACAGACCATAAAGCAGGGGATGCTTTAGGGCGGGGCTACACAGTGATTGACAGGTCTCTCTACCAGAGACGTATACGGCGTCTCTACGTCACTCCTCCTCAGTCCAGATATGGTCACTTCTGTTCACTGGTTGCAAATAAAACAAGATGGCGACATCACCAAACTCGAGGCTTCATAACATCGCTCCACAAACCAATGGGTGACGTCACGATGACTACGTCCACTTCCTGTATACAGTCTGTGGCCGATACGCAGGTTCAGGAACCGTCATCTCAATTAATCGTAAAGTCAGAATGGTACAAATGTTTTGGGGGGAATTCACAACTTCCAAAGTGACATCTTTCCAACGCTTGTTTTGTTCGACGGACAATTCAAAACATTTTGTTTCCGATCATCATACGAGAAAGAAAAGAAGCAAACCCTCATAATTTAGAACGAGGTTGTGTTTTCTGTTGGTCGACTGATCCTTTCAGCTCGAATGTCATTTACAATCCTGAGAATCACATTTATGTTCAGTAGAAAACGTGTTTTGTTTTGATACGAGCTCCTGATCTAATTCAGCACTTTTCTTTGGAGATTAGCATGTTTTACAGAGCAGGTTTCTGGGTTACAGGTTCCCCCGTTCATCAGATCATCCTATAATCAGGTTGTTGGTATGAAATGGTATTTTTAAGAATAAAAAGGGAAATAAATGTGGACATTCAAAATTAAATTACAAACTGAGTAAACTGTTGATTTCCAAAATGTATAAATGTGGTTTTGGAGCTGACCGTCTCATCTAAAAAGGTAGAGTTAGGATTTTTATTGTCTTTTAACATTAGCATGTTTTACAGAGCAGAATTGTCTAGGTTACAAGTCCCCTGTTTATCGGATTATCCTTTAATCAGATTGTGATGAACAGCCCTCTCATAAATAATAAAAACCCATTGTGTGTAAATGTGAGTAGCCTGTAGCTTGAAAATGGGTTTACATGCATTTTATTTGGGAGAAAGCTGCAGGCGTGAAAATGAAGGCACCGGAGCCTGAACACACCCACTTTGCTCCTTCCTCCTTCCTCCTTCCTCCCTCCTCCTTCCTCCTCCTTCCTCGGATAATTAGCAAATTAATTATAAAGACAACCACCTGGAAATCTCACATAAAAAAATTAAAATGCTTTGTTTTGATGCAACAGGATGAGCAGAGGGAACATTTCACGTGACACGGATTATTCAAACATATATATTGATTCCTTGATGTTACCTTCATGTCTCCTATGACAGTCTGGAAAAGCCCCCCCAGCGCGCTGCACTCCCTCTCCATCACCGTCTCCATCTTCAGCCGTGTCCACGGAAAATATCACAAACCACTCTCTCACTCAGAGCTTCTGCAGTCCATAAATGAAGCAATTAAAGAGAGGAAAGGGGGGCGGCGGCTCGGTGTCAATGGAAAAGGCTCAGAGTCGCTCTGCAGGGTTTCCCCGGCTGAAGGAGACCAGAACACGGACACGAGCAGCAGCAGAGCCGGCGATTAGTTCCCACTCGGGGCAGATAGATCCCATGTCCGCGGGCGGAGACGCATGTTGGAGCGGAGAGAAGATTGCAGGAAACGGCCAACGACGCCGCCGGAGCATCAACTTCACACGGAGAGCTGCTCCACTGAGCTCTGGCTGCTCGGGAACGCGCCGGGAGGGAGACGTGGACGCGCGTCCGCTTGGCCCCGCCCTCAGCCGAGGAAGCGTTTTGATAAAGGCAAAAGAGAGGGTGACATAAAATACAATAAAGTTATGGACATATGAAGGAATCTACATGACCTACAAATAAAAACAGTAAAATATATAAGATGGAGAAATAAAATATAAGAAATATCAGTAATATTAGGAGAGAAGGAAACATTAAGAAGACCACACATGTTTTAGAATGAATACATCATTAAATAATCAAAAATAAAACGTATAACTATTAAGTATCAAATAAAGGACCAAAACTATATTTACAGATAAGTTAATATTTTGTCTTATCTTTTGTCTTTCTTGTCTTATTTTCTTACTTTCTTTAATTAAGGGCCAATATAAATATAGATATATTTAAAAGATAAATATAATATAATAAATTATAAAATAAGTATATAATTGAAAAAATAAAATGATATAATATACATGCAATGGAATATAATTCAAACATCGATCTGTTGATTACTGGAATGAAGATGGTTAGTTCTACCTGTTGGCTGAAAGTCCTCGTTTCCCAGTTTAGAAACCACTGCAGGACATAAAAGGCCTTCACAGCGTGGTTCCATAGCATCACCGCACTGTCTGATAGAGTCTGACAGACTCAGATATTTAAAACTGCATCGCCACCTAGCGAGTATTTCACTGAACTGTTCGGGAAACATCGATATCAAGTTGAAGAGGAGACATCAGGAGGAGGACGGGAAGAAGACAACAAAGAAGAGAAATACCAACCAGGAGAGGTGACCGACGTTCTGTGGACCTTCAGACAGGACGCGCTTTAAGAAACCACACATGTTAAAGGTCAAAACTGTTCTGTGAGGACGCTCACTCATCTTTCTGTCACGTGGTTTGCTTTCCAGAGTAACACACATGTATACGAGAGTCAACATTCACGAGCCTCAACATGTACTTCTGAGGTTTCAGGGAGAGGTTATGAGATGATGGGCCCCCGAACACAAACATGTGAAGGGCCTCAACTCCCTCTTGCATAAGAACAAGAGCCACCGACTCAAAGAGACACATTTCTGGTCGTCGTTCATCTCTTTGTAGTCGTTTTGTGTCTTTTTGTTTGTTTTGCATCTTGTTTTATTAGTTTATTGTCCGTTTTGTGTCTCTTTTAACGTTAGCATCTTGTTTTGTTTGTTTCGTATATCTTTGCACTCATTTTGCATCACTTTGGCTGTTTTGTGTTTTGTCTCTTTTTCTTTGCTTTGTATCTCTTTGTAGTCATTTAGCTTTTGTTTGTGGTTGTTTTACATTTGTTTGTAGTCGTTTTGTGTCTCTTTGTGGTCGTTGTGCATCTCTTTTAGTTAGTTTGTTTTTCGTAGTCGTTTTGCGTCTCTTTTTTTATTTGGTTTCCATATCTTCGTAGTTGTTTTGCATGTTGTTTTTTTGGTTGTTTTGCTTCTCTCTCTGGTCAATTTGTGTCTCTTTTGCTACTTCCCAACAGGAAATGTTAGCAGGAGCTTCAAACAGAGGCTCCGGCCCAGTGGCCCGTTCTACCCTCTCATTGCTGATGTTCATGTCAGTTGGAGGACACCTAGTGGTAAAACATAGTCAGTGACTCTTTCTCTGAACTGCATGTATAAAGCTACATCAGACCTTTATGTGTGTCCCTCATTCACCCATGAACACATTATTTGACTCTTTGGGTAATACTTTAATCTTACCGATACGATGTGATACACTCTTTAGTCTCATGAAACACAAACTGTCCTCTCAGCTTTCTGTCATCCATCAAACTCAACAAAATGCTCCTGAAATGTTTGCGTTTGGTTCAGTTTTTCTGTTAGCTGATACAATAAATCAAGAATTTGTTAAGATCTTTGATCATTTCAAACATCCAATCAAAGAAAGAAGATGTTCTTCAAATGCAGTTTCACTGGTGCCCCTCCACAGCAGAGCTCAACAGCCATGTGACGAAGAGTTTCCACTACTGCTGAGAGGGGAAACCTGCAGACTTCTGGCCCTAAACCGGAGCTCCGGGGTCTGGGCTGAGGCCAGCGGGGCCGACCGGTTTGCTGGAGGAAGATCTGGGATCAGATGGTGAAGCTGGCAGAGTTTCAAACAGTCGAAGCTGTGTCGTTTTAACCACACAGACTGGCTGCTTAATGACAGGGGGAAACAACACACACACACACACACACACACACAAAAGCAGTGCTCCGTGTCATTATCTCCCTAAAACAGGAGAGGACTAAACTAATAACAGCTATCAGAGAGAGGGGGAGAAGGGGGAGAAAGATGTGGGAGGGAAGTGAGAAGATGAGGAGCTCTTGCTTCTCTTGAGTCTCATGACTCAATGAGGATTCAGAAGTCGTAGCGATGACGATTCTCTCTCATTTAATCAGCTTGTAAGGTAGGATGAGAGTCTTCAGAGTGACGAGAAGCTTCTGATCCGAGAGGCTTCTTAAAAATAAAAACAAACTTCAAAAATATCAAAACGTAAGAGAAACAGCACATTATCCTTCTTTAAAACAGTTTCATCACTTTTCTATATTTTTAAAGTTTGAGTTTCGATGTGTTCTTTAAACTCACATAAAAATAACTTATATTTACAATCAATAAGTTTACCACTTAAACAATACATTTTTGATATTATGATTCATTTTGCACAACTTCTAATCTTTAATTACATTACATTAGTTTTAGGTATCTAAGAATCTAGAGAAATATAAGTTAGTTCAATAAAGAGCCTCTGACGCTGCCTGAGACCAAATACCTGCTGTGATGTCACGGCGGAGGTGTGGCCTGAAGTCCTGGCTGGTAAAGTTTGAATCTAAAAGACTTGAGAAGAAAAGCAGAGAAAATACCAACAGAAAGAATCGTGATTTTTCGCAAAACAGTCTGCGACCACGTATACCAGCATGTATCCACTGTTGCCATCGAAAGGTACAGGGACATGTCTGTGGAGCGACTGACAGAGCTGGTCGCAGCTAATAACGTATTAGTGCAATTAAAAGTGCATGGTGTCTGCAGTTCGTGGCAAATGTATTAAAATATGCTCATTGTGCCATTTAGGACAAAAATGCTGGCTCGATGTTAAATTAAAAAGTGTTTGTCGGATACATGCTCCGATACATATTTTCCTGCCACTTAATATTTCTTTCGCTACAAAACGCACCTCAAAGCTTTGTGCCACCTCTAAATGCGTCTGCTTTGCATTGAATAGCCGGCTCTTTGTACAGGATGGCTTCTTCATGAGAGACGTGTGTCAAGCCGTTTTGCCTGCATCTTAATGGCCTTTGATCTAGAAAGTGTCGCACAATTGAATTCCAATCAAGAGTTGAAATAAAACTCCAACCCTGACAATGTTGATTCTCAATTCCAACAACTCTTAGTACCAGAAGTTTATCAAGCGAGGATTTTTCCATTGAAAAGACGTTTAAAAGACATCAACTACGCCCACCGTTGAAAAGACGTTCAAAATTGGTTTAAAAGTGAAAGTTTTTTCGCCGACTATAGAAGTTGATTGAACGTTCAGACCAGATTCAACGGAATTAGCAAGACTACAATTTCGTTGCATTGTGCTAATAGTATATCTTCATTTTAGAGGCTTACTAAGAAACCACATTTATCAGTTGAAAGCCAATATTGCAAATCCCGTTGAAATCTGGTCTAAACATGAATAGTCTTCAAATAGTCGGCGAAAAAACTCTTTTGAACCAATTATAAATGTCTTTCCAACGTCGCCATATTTTAAACATCGAAATATTGTTTGTATATTGCTGTAAGCCAAACGATGTTTTGACCGTCATTAGTACATTTTGTTTAAACTGTGAACAGCCCCACTCGCTTTCCGTCGTGTATTTTACATGTAAAATAACTTTCATAACGCTGGGCTACAGCAACAGCCCATAACGAGTCTCCAACATTAACACATGTTTACATTTCGTCCATGCTGCTGTAGCTACAAGCTAACGCTACCAGCTAACATGCGAACACTACAAGCTAGCAGCCTCGCCCGCTCGTTAAATCCCGTGCCTCGTTTCCAGACATGCATTCAAAGTTGTAGACGATCTCTGAGCCCAAGTCCCTGCGCATGTGTGTTCCAGCAGTAAACACATTTGTATTTTACATGAACAGAGACCATGTGCTCTGCTCTCATTACGATGTCCTGGGAGCTTCTAGTTGACAGCACAGTCTATAGTTCCAGATTGATGTTTTATATGAAACATTAAATGAGTTTAAATCACATCGTAATGTAGACCACTTCTCACCGACCAGCGTAATATGACTGGAGAAATACATTCTAAGTAAACAATATCGTGTCTGTCAACCTACAACATTTTAAAACAAAGTGTTTTGCGACACGTTGCTGTTGTAACCGCATTTTAAGTTGAAAGCCGGTGAAAATAGGTCTTAGCTGTTCAGACCCAATTTCAACCAGAAATCAGGGTTGGTGCTCACTGGGTAGAAAGATCTTAAAGCATGGTCACTGGCCGTGATAACAAGCAGTTGTTTGCAGGACTGCAAGCAGCTTGCGGCAGAGTCAGACTCTTGATGCCCATCCTCTAATTCGCCTGAGATCACCCACCTGCTTGGCAAACTCTCCCATAAGCTTAATAAACTAGTAACTTACACTGATCTACCATGTCACGTAAAAAAAAAAACTATAACATCTGAACACAATATAGTACTACTCCTTTGATATACTACGCAGCATCGTCACACAAAGGTACTTTTGCAAATTTGAAATGACGTTCATGACAGACAGTTCAGTTCCAAGTACTTTATTGAATTTCATAAAAAGTTGATGCCAGGACAGACTGTGGTAAGGAACCTGAGAACAGAAATATCAATTAGCAAGTTCGCAATGCATTCATCTCAACTAGAAAGAAATTTGCATTGGAATTTTCTTCACCCTCATGTAAAACATAATTTGTAGCATTGAATATTTAATCTGGTCAAGAACATATAAAAGTCAACAAACTTACTGTGAAGATACTCGAGGTCACTGGTGTCCCGTTTTAAACACGCACCAGTGGCTGCTGCCACCTGGGATGGTCCGGGGATGCCATGGGAATTGGTCTTGAACTTCTTGGATCAACATTCGAGTTGGCAGGCTGCACATTACCAGAAAACCCTCTAAGAAAAGAAGAATCCCACATTCCAGCTTTGCTTTGAAACACCTCCTGCTGGGGTTTGGACAGGGAACCAGATCGCATAATAATTCCACTACTTGAAGAAACACCCGACTCAAATCTTTCTCCATCCTGGGGTAAGACACTATTTGCATTGGGGTTCGCTTGAGGTGGCTGCTGGAAACAGGCCTGCTGGGGATTGGACAGCGGCTGAGAACCAGATTGCATAATAATTCCACTACTTGAAGGCACATCCGACTCAAATCTTTTTCCATTCTGGGATAATACTAAATCCCACATGCCAGCTTTGGTCTGGAAGACACCATTTGCATTTGAGTTAGCTCGAGGAGGCTGCTGGTAACTAGCCTGCTGGGGCCTGGACGGCGGCTGGTAACTCGCCTGCTGGGGCCTGGACGGCTGCTGGTAACTCGCCTGCTGGGGCCTGGACGGCGGCTGGTAACTCGCCTGCTGGGGCCTGGACGGCGGCTGGTAACTCGCCTGCTGGGGCCTGGACGGCGGCTGGTAACTCGCCTGCTGGGGCCTGGACGGCGGCTGGTAACTCGCCTGCTGGGGCCTGGACGGCGGCTGGTAACCCGCCTGCTGGGGCCTGGACGGCGGCTGGTAACCCGCCTGCTGGGGCCTGGACGGCGGCTGGTAACTCGCCTGCTGGGGCCTGGACGGCGGCTGGTAACCCGCCTGCTGGGGCCTGGACGGCGGCTGGTAACCCGCCTGCTGGGGCCTTGGACGGCGGCTGGTAACCCGCCTGCTGGGGCCTGGACGGCGGCTGGTAACCAGCCTGCTGGGGCCTGGACGGCGGCTGGTAACTAGCCTGCTGGGGCCTTGGACGGCGGCTGGTAACTAGCCTGCTGGGGCTTGGACGGCGGCTGGTAACTAGCCTGCTGGGGCTTGGACGGCGGCTGGTAACTAGCCTGCTGGGGCTTGGACGGCGGCTGGTAACTAGCCTGCTGGGGCTTGGACGGCGGCTGGTAACTAGCCTGCTGGGGCTTGGACGGAGGCTGGTAACTAGCCTGCTGGGGCTTGGACGGAGGCTGGTAACTAGCCTGCTGGGGCTTGGACGGCGGCTGGTAACTAGCCTGCTGGGGCTTGGACGGAGGCTGGTAACTAGCCTGCTGGGGCTTGGACGGCGGCTGGTAACTAGCCTGCTGGGGCTTGGACGGCAGAGGACCAGATAGCATAATAATTCCACTACTTGAAGCAATACCCGACTCAAATCTTTTTCCATTCTTCGGAAAATCCCACATTGGAGAATTGGGATCAGCTTGAGGTGGCTGCTGGGAGTTTTTTGTGGGTTTCCGAATGAGCCGTGAGCCAGGGATGTAACTAGAAACACTTCCCTCTGGACTGTAACTATCTACTTGCCCACTTTCACTGGATCCAGAACTACCCAGAAACCCTCCAGGCTGTGCAGACCTATCATAATTGGATGCAGAAGCAGGTTTATAGTTTCCTGGATAACCAAAGCGAGGCGTAATGCCACTGGAGTCTCCACTTCTGTAGCTGAGTGCTGGAAGAAGAAAAACATTTCAGAAGGCCAGTTCTGTAAAGAAGTTGCTAAATTGAAAATGCAGCTCTTGTAGCATGAATTCTTACCATTTGCATGCTGCCCAAAAGCAAACAGTGAGAGCACAAGCACTCTGAAAAAAATATGATAAAGTGAACAAAACACATGACAGAGGAATTATACAGCTGCTGAAACAAAGAAGAGTAATCGTACCTCACGCAAAATCCAAAAGACATTTTTGGTTCTCAAACTGAAGCTAAACAGCCTGCAATATGTGTTGCTGTTCGCAGGGAAACCAACAGACTCTAGTGTTTCCACTTTCTGACTGCTGCACAGACAGTGGACCTTTTCAAGTGTTGGTGCCGACCAATCATGTCGCACGCTGATGAAGTAATTGTAATCAGGCTGGGATGTCCACTCTCACAACCTGAGCAGGTGTTTGCAATTCAGCTAATTCCACACATTTCTTCAGTTCAGTTTGTAGATCTGCTTTAAAGGTAAATTCACACAAATTACAAACCTTCCCAGGCTGCGAGACAAATGTCCTCATACAGACAGTAGTTAAAGTGCTTTTGGTTTCATTCGTTGAGGTTTTCAGATTTCCACCTCCGAGATGTCTGCCTCAACTCAAACACAACAGAAGTTAAAACAGAACTAGAAACAAGAGAAAAGAAGAAGCGTGTTGCTCTGCTATTAAGCTCTTTATCTAAACACAATGAAGCTGTATTAAAATCAACCTGATGTCCGTCATGTTGTTGAGAAAAGACAAATGTGTTTAGGGATGTTTCTGTACATTACATCCATATTAGTATGTCATTTAGACACAGCTGCAGCGAGTACTGCATACAATTTAGTGTTTTCTCACTGACGTGGACAGGTGACACTGGATTTTTCTGCAAGTGTAAAAGACAGAGGTTGGTTGACAGTGGCTTCTCTCACAAATGAATGAATGAATGAATGAAATTTATTTATGGAGCGCTTTTCACAGACATAACATCACAAAGTGCTTAACAGAGCAGAAGTTTAAAAGCATAAAAAACACAATGTGACCCTAGGGTCAATAAATTACATACACAGAGAAAAACAAAAAATAAAAAAATAAAAAATAATAAAAAATTAAATTAAAAATTAAAACGTATTTCAAGAGCAGGTCTAGGACATGGGTTTTTACTCAAACGCCAGCCTAAAAAGGTGGGTTTTGAGCTGTTTTTTAAAAGTATCCACAGTATCTGCGAGGCGTAGAGTTGCAGGCAGAGCATTCCAGAGCCTCGGGGCCACTGCCTCAAAGGCTCGGTCACCACGGGTCTTAAATCGTGTGCGTGGGACTGACAGAAGACATAGAGCGTTTGACCTGAGAGTGCGGGCGGGTGAATAGGGGCGAAGTAGATCAGCTACATAAGTAGGGGCCTGACCGTGAAGTGCTCTGTAAGTGATGGTGAGAATTTTAAAGTGTATCTAGATGCTACAGGGAGCCAGTGGAGAGATCGGAGTACGGGGGTGATGTGAGACCGTCGATTTGTCCTGGTGAGTAATCTGGCGGCCGCGTTTTGGATGACCTGCAGACGGTTAAGAGCAGATACACTGAGTGATGTGAAAAGTGAGTTGCAGTAGTCAATGCGTGAGGAGATGGACGCAAGCAACACCCGTTTTGGGATTAATTGGCCTTACTACTGGATCTCAGAAAAACTCTCTTGTGGCCGTCATGAACTATACTGAGAAGACAAAACATACCAATCTAAGGGGGAGGTGGAGCATACCACTCTTAGAGGGGAGTTGGAATAGTCAAATTGGTGTGGCCTTTGTAAGAGCTGGCCCCGGATATCTGTTGGAAATAATATTAATAACAAGACAATAATAACAACTTGTAGCCAATACTTGAGTCTTTAACCGTTTGGCAGTTTAGGAAGGCTGACGATGTGGGATACTGGCCGGGTGTAAAAGCGATCTCCTACTTTTACTTACACAGTCCTTATTCTGCCATCAGGTGCAGAAACAGTCTGAGCGATCAGTCCTCTGGGCCATAAGGCTCGTGGTAGCTGGAGGTCGATGGCCATCAGTGTCCCCTGTTTGAAGTTTTGTGGAGTCAGAATGATACTTCTGACGCGTCTGAAGACCAGGCAACTAGAATCGGATGAAACTCCTCCAAAAGTGGTCCGCCAGCAGTTGGCTATGGCGCCACTACCGTCTACTAAGGAGCTCTGACTCTGGGTACACCACCTGGGGCAATAACGTATACAGGCAGGATATTGGAGGTGACAGGATCAGGGTCCACCACATCTGAGGAGGTGTAGCCCAAAGGCTTGGAGGTAAAGATGCTCTGTATTTCTCCAAGCACCGTCTGCAGGACCTCTTCCGTGATGGACTGTGTCCCGATGATGACTTGGAGTGCTTGCTTGAGTGACCTTATCTCCCTCTCCTGTGCAGTATTGTCAAACTCTTAGGCGAGTCCTGCTGCACTCATTGAAGTAGGAGTTTCTCTGCCTCTCTGTAGTTGTCAGCGGTGAGCGGAGCCCGCTCATTGATGTTGTGTTGTGTAAGGTGGTGTCTGTTGCCACAGGTCTTGCAACGCATCTTTAGGTTATATTCCGCATCTCGATGGCCTAGGGCACAGCGCCAGCAGTGGTTGTTTTCCTTAATCCAAGTCTGCTTCTGGGTGGGGTTGACAATTTGAAGATTGGCATAATTAAGTGAATGTTTACTATTGTCGCAGTAGGGGCAGGACTTCTTACTGATCTGTCTATTGAAGGTGGTGGTGGTAATACTGCCTCTTTCCGAGACGTGGTGGCTGTAATCATCAGAACTGGGCCCCACTGTAGGCTTGGAGGTTTTCTTTTGCCCTTTGATATTAGTTTCCTGCTTCTGCAGATTTTCCAAAGCATGTAAAACTAGATGTATCTCCTCTGCGGGCTGCTATTGATTTTAGGACACTATGAAAAGCCACAGCAGTGATTTAGTGGAGTTTTTTTTTGCAGATTTATCTTGTCAGAGGAAAAAGGTAGCCGACAAAGATGTAATACTTTAACAATCGTTCATGTAACTGGTTTCACAATAATGCTGTGCAAACAGTTTCATATAACACAAAGAAGCAAGTCATGCAATCATGAAAACAGCAACTACCTGTTTTTGGAATATATTTAAATCATGGTGGCATTAATCCACCATGAATATATAAATGGACATGTACTGTGCTTTTATTGAGCATGAAATATGTAAATATAGTTTTTAATAAACACCAAACTGAGCCAGTAAGGGAGAAGATACACTTCCAGAAATTAGGACGGGAAAAGGAACGGAAACCGTAAACCATCTCTGTTTATATCGCAGTGACTGTTATGATTCAGGGACCTCCTAGACTGTGGGGAAACCACATGTGATCCAGCCTCTGCTAAAACGACAGCCGGTTTCAATTAAACAAAAGCATTTAATACTTCTGATGCCAATACAAATACAGAGTGAAGTACATTAATTACAGTAGCTATATATTCTCTGCGCAGAGAGGCATTTTACCCATCATCCCAGCCAGGAAACAGCTGTACCCATCTTAGGAGAGCAAAACCTTCAGCAGCCCTCCCGCTTAGTTTGAAATCCCCTCCCCTTTTGTCTATCTCAATTCCTATTGGCTAACTTCAACAGTCTCCTCCTCGCAGGACCCTCGCACGGGTGTGATCTGTAATTGCCTGTCTAGAAATCTCGCTTTCCCTCTGCTATTCTAAATACATTCAATGACTGTCTTTTATGGCTTAACACTTCTATGATAAACATAAAGATAAGGATTTGCAACTTTTGGCAAAAGCGTCAAACAGATATCAAGGTGCTACAAATTATACTAAGATACACTTCCAACTACAAATTCTAAAACATTTCCACAATGACTATTCTAATTATGTATTTCCAAAACACTTCCAATTATGAATTATTAAACATTAGTTTCTTAAAACACACTTCTAAACCCAAATTTCCTACATGACCCATCAGGGCTTTCCTGAGCTTGTCCAGGTGTGTGGTGCTGATGCTGGGCTGGAGGTCAGGGTTCAACAGAGGTCACAGATGCAAAATAAATTACAATGACTGATAATTGTTAAAATCCTCCCATCTCTTGTAAAGTATGTAATGGCAATGATAAAAACCTTTCATCTTCCATCATGTCCTTTACAAATCCATCCACTTCAGGGCCCTCCAATGCACCCGTCTTACTCTACACAGTGAATAACTCATGAATCAGGGGTGACAAAATAAAACTTGCCAAAATTCGGTTTCCTAACCGAATGTCAGGAAAATGTGTTCTGAAACTCCATAGGGTAAACATGAGTTTCAAACCAGAAATGTAGACGCATTAATAACCTAGTATGTTAACTTCAACTGATCTACCATGTCACAAAGGCATAACATCTGATCAGAATAAAGACGTTATAGTACTATTCCATCGAGATACCGTGGTCATGTTGCAAATGACGTTCATGACAGACAGTTCAGTTCCAAGTACTTTATTGAATTTCATAAAAAGTTGATGCCAGGACAGACTGTGGTCAGGAACCTGAGAACAGAAATATCAATTAGCAAGTTTGCAATGCATTCATCTCAACTAGAAAGAAATTTGCATTGGAATTTTCATCACCCTCATGTAAAACATAATTTGTAGCATTGAATATTTAATCTGGTCAAGAACATATAAAATTCAACAAACTTACTGTGAAGATACTCGAGGTCACTGGTGTCCCGTTTTAAACACGCACCAGTGGCTGCTGCCACCTGGGATGGTCCGGGGATGCCATGGGAATTGGTCTTGAACTTCTTGGATCAACATTCGCGTTGGCAGGCTGCACATTACCAGAAAACCCTCTAAGAAAAGAAGAATCCCACATTCCAGCTTTGCTTTGAAACACCTCCTGCTGGGGTTTGGACAGGGAACCAGATCGCATAATTCCACTACTTGAAGGCACATCTGACTCAAATCTTTTTCCAGTCTGGGGTAAGACTAAATCCCACATGCCAGCTTTGGTCTGGAAGACACCAGTTGCATTGGAGTCAGCTCGAGGAGGCGGCTGGTATCTAGCCTGCTGGGGCTTGGAGGGCGACAGGTATCTAGCCTGCTGGGGCTTGGAGGGCGACAGGTATCTAGCCTGCTGGGGCTTGGAGGGCGACAGGTATCTAGCCTGCTGGGGCTTGGAGGGCGACAGGTATCTAGCCTGCTGGGGCTTGGAGGGCGACAGGTATCTAGCCTGCTGGGGCTTGGAGGGCGACAGGTATCTAGCCTGCTGGGGCTTGGAGGGCGACAGGTATCTAGCCTGCTGGGGCTTGGCGGGCGACAGGTATCTAGCCTGCTGGGGCTTGGAGGGCGACAGGTATCTAGCCTGCTGGGGCTTGGAGGGCGACAGGTATCTAGCCTGCTGGGGCTTGGAGGGGGACAGGTATCTAGCCTGCTGGGGCTTGGAGGGCGACAGGTATCTAGCCTGCTGGGGCTTGGAGGGCGACAGGTATCTAGCCTGCTGGGGCTTGGAGGGCGACAGGTATCTAGCCTGCTGGGGCTTGGAGGGCGACAGGTATCTAGCCTGCTGGGGCTTGGAGGGCGACAGGTATCTAGCCTGCTGGGGCTTGGAGGGCGACAGGTAGCTAGCCTGCTGGGGCTTGGAGGGCGACAGGTAGCTAGCCTGCTGGGGCTTGGAGGGCGACAGGTAGCTAGCCTGCTGGGGCTTGGAGGGCGACAGGTAGCTAGCCTGCTGGGGCTTGGAGGGCGACAGGTAGCTAGCCTGCTGGGGCTTGGAGGGCGACAGGTAGCTAGCCTGCTGGGGCTTGGAGGGCGACAGGTAGCTAGCCTGCTGGGGCTTGGAGGGCGACTGGTAGCTAGCCTGCTGGGGCTTGGAGGGCGACTGGTAGCTAGCCTGCTGGGGCTTGGAGGGCGACTGGTAGCTAGCCTGCTGGGGCTTGGAGGGCGACTGGTAGCTAGCCTGCTGGGGCTTGGAGGGCGACTGGTAGCTAGCCTCCTGGGGCTTGGAGGGCGACTGGTAGCTAGCCTGCTGGGGCTTGGAGGGCGACTGGTAGCTAGCCTGCTGGGACTTGGAGGGCGACTGGTAGCTAGCCTGCTGGGGCTTGGAGGGCGACTGGTAGCTAGCCTGCTGGGGCTTGGAGGGCGACTGGTAGCGAGCCTGCTGGGGCTTGGAGGGCGACTGGTAGCTAGCCTGCTGGGGCTTGGAGGGCGACTGGTAGCTAGCCTGCTGGGGCTTGGAGGGCGACTGGTAGCTAGCCTGCTGGGGCTTGGAGGGCGACTGGTAGCTAGCCTGCTGGGGCTTGGAGGGCGACTGGTAGCTAGCCTGCTGGGGCTTGGAGGGCGACTGGTAGCTAGCCTGCTGGGGCTTGGAGGGCGACTGGTAGCTAGCCTGCTGGGGCTTGGAGGGCGACTGGTAGCTAGCCTGCTGGGGCTTGGAGGGCGACTGGTAGCTAGCCTGCTGGGGCTTGGAGGGCGACTGGTAGCTAGCCTGCTGGGGCTTGGAGGGCGACTGGTAGCTAGTCTGCTGGGGCTTGGAGGGCAACTGGAATCTAGTCTGCTGGGGCTTGGAGGGCGACTGGAATCTAGTCTGCTGGGGCTTGGAGGGCGACTGGAATCTAGCCTGCTGGGGCTTGGACGGCGACTGGAATCTAGCCTGCTGGGGCTTGGAGGGCGACTGGAATCTAGCCTGCTGGGGCTGAGGACCAGATAGCATAATAATTCCACTACTTGAAGCAATACCTGACTCAAATCTTTTTCCAATCTTTGGCAAGACAAAATCCCCCATTGCACCTTTGGTCTGGAAGCCACCTTTTGAATTGGGGTTAGCTTGAGGTGGCTGCTGGGAGTTTTGGGTGGGTTTTCGAATGATCCGTGAGCCAGGGATGTAACTAGAAACACTTCCCTCTGGACTGTAACCATCTACTTGTCCACTTTCACTGGATCCAGAACTACCCAGAAACCCTCCAGGCTGTGCAAACCTCTCATTATTGGATGCAAAAGCAGGTTCATAGTTTCCTGGATAACCAAAGCGAGGCGTAATGCCACTGGAGTCTCCACTTCTGTAGCCGAGTGCTAGAAGAAGAAAAACATTTCAGAAGGCCAGTTCTGTAAAGAAGTTGCTAAATTGAAAATGCAGCTCTTGTAGCATGAATTCTTACCATTTGCATGCTGCCCAAAAGCAAACAGTGAGAGCACAAGCACTCTGAAAAAAATATGATAAAGTGAACAAAACACATGACAGAGGAATTATACAGCTGCTGAAACAAAGAAGAGTAATCGTACCTCACGCAAAATCCAAAAGACATTTTTGGTTCTCAAACTGACGCTAAACAGCTTGCAATATGTGTTGCTGTTCGCAGGGAAACCAACAGACTCTAGTGTTTCCACTTTCTGACTGCTGCACAGACAGTGGACCTTTTCAAGTGTCGGTGCCGACCAATCATGTCGCACGCTGATGAAGTAATTGTAATCAGGCTGGGATGTCCACTCTCACAACCTGAGCAGGTGTTTGCAATTCAGATAATTCCACACATTTCTTCAGTTCAGTTTGACAAACACAACAGAAGTTAAAACAGAACTAGAAACAAGAGAAAAGAAGAAGCGTGTTGCTCTGCTATTAAGCTATTTATCTAAACACAATGAAGCTGTATTAAAATCAACCTGATGTCCGTCATGTTGTTGAGAAAAGACAAATGTGTTTAGGGATGTTGCTGTACATTACATCCATATTAGTATGTCATTTAGACACAGCTGCAGCGAGTACTGCATACAATTTAGTGTTTTCTCACTGACGTGGACAGGTGACACTGGATTTTTCTGCAAGTGTAAAAGACAGAGGTTGGTTGACAGTGGCTTCTCTCACAAATTAAGTTCCAGAAATCACCAACCACCACTGAAGTGACTGGTCAAATCACAAACAGTCCGGTAGTTCCAGTTAAAACACTTTATTGCTGAGTTTGACTTGACAGGGTGTACAGAAATAGGGGGAGGTGGAGCATACCACTCTTAGAGGGGAGTTGGAATAGTCAAATTGGTGTGGCCTTTGTAAGAGCTGGCCCCGGATATCTGTTGGAAATAATATCAATAACAACACAATAATAACAACTTGTAGCCAATACTTGAGTCTTTAACCAGTTTGGCAGTTTAGGAAGGCTGACGATGTGGGATACTGGCTGGGTGTAAAAGCGATCTCCTACTTTTGCTTACACAGTCCTTATTCTGCCATCAGGTGCAGAAACAGTCTGAGCGATCAGTCCTCTGGGCCATAAGGCTCGTGAGTGACCTTATTTTCCTCTCCCAACGGTCTCCAAAATGGGAGCACATGGCAGGTTAAAGGTGAACTTGATCTGTTGGGAAGCAAGCTGGGCTTGTAGGTCTGACTGCAGTGAGGAGAAGGTCTCTTGTAGTTCAACGCGCTTCACCATTCAAATTCGGAGAGGAGATCTAAGTGCTCTGCCCTGGTGGTCATACATTTGAAGATGATTCCTCATCTCTTCAATAGTTTCCTGCCAATCGTTATGGTGTAGGTGGGGATCTGCCATTCGAGGCATTTGTTGTCTTCCCCGCCACTTTCTGCATTCTGTGCAATGATGCTGATCCCGTCGAACAGCCTCCCTACCCCTAAGAATTCAATATTTTTCCTCAGCTGGGCAAACACTTGTTCACTTACCGGATGGTGAAGCTGGTCATCAGGGTGATGGATGAGGAGCTGTGTAATTCTGGGCTTTGGATCAAGCATGATTGGGTGGAGGGCCTCAGCATCAACGACAGGAGTGTGGTGCAGCCTTCCCCCAACTCGGATGAGCAGTGCAGTATTGTTGAACTCTTGGGCGAGAGTGATGAGGCGACTGCTGCCTGAGAGCGGGTACCAGCGAATGTTTGTTGTATGATCTTGAAGGTGCTTTACCGCTGGTAATATCATCTGCAGGGTTATTTTCAGAATCCACATATCGCCATGACTTGATGAAACATGCTGCGTATGTCGCTACTGATGGCCACAGCAGGGATCCAGCGTTGGGCCATGGAGCAGGAGCCGGTTTAGGTTATCACCTCTGAACTCGTAGGATCAGTTGAAGACCACCCGGTTCTGTCCATTGTGGGTCACCATATGATGTGGGATGTAATAGCTGGCGGGTGTGTCTTCCTTACCAGGTTCCAACTTCTTGACATAGCCAGCAGTGACCAGTTTCTGAATATCAGTATTGTAAGCTGCTGCTTTCTCTGGGTCTCTGGTCAGCCTCTTCTCTGTGGCTTGGAGCAGAGAGAGGACAGCTTCCTTTGGCGCCTTGACAGGAGCTATGTTCTGGACACGTAAGAGAGGGGTGGACACTTCGGTGGACACTTTCTATCTCAACTCTTGCTGTTTTGCTCTCCAGAAGAGCCACGTCTTCTTTGTCCTGGCATGGGCGGGTGCAGGCCTTTTCACTGCGCAATTGCAGAACGTCCATTTGCCAAAGCTTTTCAGCTTGGCTGTAGATGTCTGCTGGTTGTGATAGAATGAACATGAACAGACACTGCTGCTGTGACAGACGATGCCTTAGTGCCTGTGCTGGGCCTTGGAGAGACCACCCAAGGCGGGTCTTCACCTGCTGCAGGTTCCTCCGGGGGGCCCCAGGCGTACTGGCTCTACTGGCATGTTCAAATGGGGCTGATCAGAACCATTGAGTAGAACTTGGCGAACCAAGTGCAATGGCTGCAGGGGTAGATCCCTCAGGTGCCAATACTTCTTCTGTAAGGCCTCCACTGGATGTGTGTGTTCAGCTAGTCCAAGGCGTTTTGCAGTAAATGCTCGGTTGATAGAGAAAACACGGTGTGGATCGGCTGCTGGGGAGATAGTGAAGGAGACCATGGCGCCATGTAGAATCTGCAGCTCCTGTCTGACTGTTCTTAAAGGGAGGTCTTCTGGTTCCTACTTGAGTCCCAGCTGCTGGTCTGCTGGGTGGAGGATAGCATGTTCCGAACCATCATCCAGGATTGTATAGGCGTCCATGGATCCATCTCCATTTCTCAGCACCACTTTACTAACTTTATGGAGAACCTTCCACCCCTCTAGCAGCCGCTCGATGTATAGGACCTCTTCTCAGACGCTGTTAAAGGGGGCTCTACAGCGCTCTGACTTTCCTTGTGCTTCCTCTCTGCCATCAGTAGCCTGCTTGTTGATGTGTTGTGCAAAGAGATGTCTGTTTTCACATGTCTTGCAATGCACCTTTAGGTTATATTACGCAGCTCAATGGTCTCGGCCACAGCGCCAGCAGTGGTTGTTTTCCTTAATCCAAGTCTGCTTCTGGGTTTGGTTGAGAATCTGAAGATTGGCACAATTATTAAGTGAATGTTTACTATTGTCGCAGTAGGGGCAGTATTTCTTACTGATGAGGGTGGTGGTTGTAATATTGCCACCTTCTGAGACATGGTGGCCCCAGTGTAGGCTTGGAGTTTTTATTTTGCCCTTTGATATTAGTTTCCTTCTTCCTCCCTGAGCTGCTGCTGAACCTGGTGTTGCCTTCTTGCACTTAGAGCTCATACTCTAGCCAGTCAGCCAGCTCAAGGAGAGTTGGTATGGGCACCTTGAGGGGATGAACAAATACTCAAATTCAACTCTGCCTGTCCTTCCAGTTGCTCTAACATACTCACTAAGAAGCTAACGACTAATTGGCCTAACTACTGCAACTCATAAATCTCTTGTGGCCCTCGTGACCTATACTGAGAACAAACATACTGCTCTTAGGTGAGTTGGAATAGTTCGTTGTGTGGCCTTTGAAACAAAGTGGGTAAAAACATGGTTTTGTGTGTTAAAGCCCATTGAAAATAGCATATTTCACATAACTTAATTTTTCGAAGCATATAAAATAGATTTATTTAGCCATTGATTTTAAGACACTGAAAAGCCACATTCAGTGATTTAATAATGCAGTTTTTGTTGCAAAATTATCATGTCAGAAGAAAAAGATAGCAGCCAAAGATTTAATCATTTATTAACATTCATGCAACTGGTTCACAATAATGCTATGCAAACACCGTTTCATATATTAAGACATTACAAAGAAGCAAGTCATGCAATCATGAAAACAGCAACTAGGTATTTTTGCAATCCATATTTAAATCATGGTGGAATTAATCCATATACATTATGTTGCATTTTTAGACAGTACTGTGCTTTTATTGAGCATGAAATATGTAAATACATTAGCTTTTAAACACCAATCAGAGCCAGTAAGGGACGAGATACACTTCCAAAAATTAGGATGGGAAAAGGAATGGATAGTAAAAGATGCACATAAATTCGTTGAAGTTCGTTGTTCTAGATCTTTCCATCGCCGTTTAAGTTTCCTGAACTTGTCCAGGTCTGTGCCACTGATGCTGGACAGAGTTCAACAAAGAGGTCAGGTGATTTAAAATTACAATAACCGATATCGAATTGTTAAAATCCTGCATATAAAAAGGTCAAGTATGTAATGGCAGTGATAAAACCTTTTTTACCTTCACCAGCTTCCATCATGTTCTTTACAAATCCATCCACTTCAAGGCCCTCCAAAGCACCCGTCTTACCCCAGTGAGCACTAACCCGGATTTCAACATTGATTTCTGGTTGAAAAAGCGTTGATATGGGGTCTGAACGTCTTAGACGTATTTTAACGGTCTTTTGAACCGGCTAAATTACGGTTACAATATCAACGTGTGACAAAACACCAATTTGTTTTAAAATATTGATGGTTTGTTCAGTTGTAGGTTGAAAGAGACGCGATTTTGGTTACTTTAAACGTATTTCTCCAAAATCATATTACGCTGTCCGTTCATATGTGGTCTATACGAAGACGTGATTTCAACGCATTCAATGTCTCATATAAAACGTCGTAAATATGGAACTATAGAAAGAAAGAAAGAAAGAAACATTCCTTTATTAGTCCCACAGTGGGGAAATGATTCTCTGCATTTGACCCATCCCTGTATATATAGAGAGCAGTTAGGGGTACAGTGTCTTGCTCAGGGACACTTCGACACAGGACACGGTGCAGCCGAGGATCGAACCGGTGACCATTCGGTTGGCGGACAACCCTCTCGACCCAGTAAGCCACGGTCGCCCCCCCGACCTATAGACTGTGTGCTGTCAACAAGAAGCTCCCAGGACATCATAATGAGAGCAGAGCACATTATGTCTGTATGTTCACTAAAATACAACTCAGTGTTTACTGCTGGAATACGCATGCGCACGGACTCTGTGCATTTTTCTAAGGTAGAGGCGATGGCTGGGAACACGGCACGATGAGCTAGCTAGCTCTTACTGAGTGATGAGCGAAATGAACGAGCTGACGGAATAAACGAGGCTTCACGCTAACGACGTACTCTGTAAGTACTTGAACTACTTTATTCCAATATTGCAAACCGAAATATCATTACCATACCACTAATTTCATGTTATGCTCATCATGCGGGCAGCGGGCGAGGCTGCTAGCTTGTGTTAGCATGTTACGATAGCATGTTATGAACGGTAAACTTAGACATGTGTGTTAGTTAATGTTGGAGACACTTTCTGTGTGGACTGTCCCTGTAGCCCAACGTTATAAAATATATAGTATATAGAGTATATACTGTGTAATATCCAGGTCAGCATCGTTCCGTTCAAAACACGTCTATGGTCTCCGGTGAAGAGGTTCAAAACTGGTCTAAATTTCTTGACCGTAAATAACTGCTTTGATGTTTTCCAGTCAGGCTTTCGACAGCACCACAGCACCGAAACTGCTCTTGTTAAGGTTTTCAACGACATCCACTTAAACATAGACAACGGCAGAAGTTCAGTCTTAGTGTTACTGGATCTCAGTGCTGCATTCGACACGGTCGACCATGCCATACTCCTAGAAAGACTAAAAATCTGGGTGGGACTCTCTGGCACAGCACTTAACTGGTTTGAATCCTACTTGAAGGGCCGAGAATACTTTGTGTCTGTAGCTGATTACACATCAGAGCTGACTAAAATGACATGTGGTGTTCCCCAAGGTTCAATACTGGGGCCTCTTCTGTTCAACATCTACATGCTTCCACTAGCTCAGATTATGGAAAACAACAAAGTGTGTTATCATAATTATGCAGACGACACACAAATCTACATAACTATGTCACCAGGGGACTATAATCCCATACAAGGGCTGGGTAACTGCATTGAACAAATCAACAACTGGATGTGCCAGAATTTTCTTCAATTAAACAAAGATAAAACAGAAGTAATTGTTTTTGGTACCAAGGACGAACAATTGAAAATCACCGCTCAGCTTCAGTCACTGATGTTAAAACCCACAAACCAAGCCAGAAATGTAGGTGTAGTTATGGATTCAGACCTCAACCTGAACAGCCATATCAAGACAATTACAAAATCAGCCTATTATCACCTGAAGAATATATCAAGGATTAGAGGACTTATGTCTCAACAGGATTTGGAAAAACTTGTCCACGCATTTATCTTCAGCAGACTGGACTACTGTAACGGTGTGTTTACAGGTCTCTGTAAAAAGTCCGTCAGAAAGCTGCAGCTGATTCAGAACGCTGCAGCTCGAGTCCTCACTAAGACCAGGAGGGTGGATCACATCACTCCACTTCTGAGGTCTTTGCACTGGCTTCCTGTCCAACAAAGAATTGACTTTAAAATCCTGCTGTTGGTTTACAAAGCACTGAATGGTTTTGGGCCAAAATACATCTCTGATCTGCTGCTACCTTATGAACCATCCCAACCCCTCAGGTCATCTGGGACCGGTCTACTTTCTGTTCCCAGAGTCAGAACTAAACATGGAGAAGCAGCGTTCAGTTTTTCTGCTCCACATATCTGGAACAAAGTCCCAGAAAGCTGCAGGTCTGCTGAGACCCTCAGCTCATTTAAATCAAGATTGAAGACCTTTCTGTTTGCTGCTGCCTTTAATTGAACCACATTCAATTAATATATTAATCAATTTCCTGCATTTCTGCATTTTACTACTGAATTTTATTTCTTACACTGTTTCTTTAATTGTTTTTAAATCTCCTTTTCTTTTGCCTTATGTTTTGATGCTTTTAATGGTTTTATGTGAAGCACTTTGAATTACCTTGTTGTTGAAATGTGCTATACAAATAAACTTGCCTTGCCTTGCCTTGCCTAAAAGTCAGTGTTTTTTAATACTCGTTTTATTTACAGATATCCAGCTGAAAATATGGCAGATCTCCTGAAACCAGCTCCTGTGTGGCTTTGAAAACTACATTTAAAGGAAAAGGAGATTATATTTTTATATAAAGATCATGTTATATTTATATTGTGCTTTAATTAATAAATACAAATGAACTGTTGCTGTGTCTGGTCTTTTGTCCTGTAAGTGGAAACTGTTGATGTGTTACTATCCAGTGAGCATTTTTCCATTCAAAAGGCATTGAAAAGACGTTCAGAAATGGTTGAAAAATGAAATTTTTTGAGCCGACGATTTGAAGACATTGATTCAACGTTCACGCTTAGACCAGATTTAAACGTGATGTCCTTTCAACTGATAAATGTAGATTCCTAGTAAGCCTCATATGATATATTAGCAGTGGTGTATAGTAACGAAGTAGAAATACTTCGTTACTGTACTTAAGTAGTTTTTTTGGGTATCTGTACTTTACTTTACTACCTATTTTTCTGTTGACTTTTACTTTTACTTCACGACATTTTGCAAAGAAAACCGATACTTTTCCTCCGATACATTTCCCCTGAAACCTTCGTTGATCGCTACAAAATCAAATCTATCTTTAGAAAAAAATGAATCATGAGACCAGCGTCGGGGACTGTGGTGGAACACAGACTGCAAGCAAGCAGGTTTGGTGAATCAGTGGTCCTAGCAGCAAGTTAAATCATTGGTTAATCACGTTAATACACAATTGCAAACAAGTGCTCTCAAAGCCGCGGTGTTTTGATTCCCAGTGATGCCCAGGATGCTACATGCTATAAGCTAGCGGGCGACTACCTGAGTATAATTCCACTCTACGATGACTGATTTCATGATGGAAGCAGAAATGGAAGCACCTGCTACTCCCGCAACAAACGACGGTGGTGACGAAGACCAACACCCGTGGATCGCTGGCGAGTTAGTGAGCTGAGGAAGTGTTGACAGTTGTGCAGCACTAGTAGGCTAACGTTAGCTAACTTAACGTTAGCTAGCCACCACACCATAGGATTGACGGGAGCCGAGAGAGCGCAGCATTAGCATTAGCGTTAGCATTAGGGAAATCCTTCGCAGCTGTGCGCAAGCTGTCTGTGACGCTGAACACACCTCTACCTGCCTCAGCGGCCTGTGAAAGGCTATTTAGCATCGCAGGACGAGTCTTCAGCCCAAGAAGAGCGAGACGGAATTATCGCAATTTTGAAAACCAACTTCTTTTGAAGATGAACAGGACATGTTTCAGTTTCAAGTAATGACTGTGTTGTTACTTTGGGTGCTGCTTTAGTATTGATCATGTTTTGATATTTGAGTCATGTTGTGGATGATCAGATGGCGTTATGATGGTAGCAGTCGCCCAATTGCAGATTCAGCTTGAGCAAAACCTTTGCCTATTGTGTTCAAATCAGGCCCACAGGAGTTTACAAGGCAGGTGTCCTTTCTCTAAACACTGACCTGATGCATCAAGTGGATATGTTTTGCTGAACATAATATTATGCATTTGTCCTCTACATCCTCTAGTCTAATGAGCATACTTATAAACGCACTGTTACAACTCCTTCATAGTGTCATATTGCTTTTCGGAGAATTATGATGATAAGTTCATAGTCGATGCAAAAGTATACTTATGTACAATATATTATGTTGAACATTGTTGCTCCTGGATGGATCACAGCCAACCCAATTATGTTCAACACAGCTCCATGTCCTTGGTCATGGTGCCACAGCACTTAAAAGAATAAACTTCATAATTCTCAAAATTCTGACCCTTTGCTTTTTTATTAACAGCATTTACTTGTACTTTTACTTTCAATGAACAGGTTATGTTCAGTTAATGTTCAGGTTGTGATGTACATTTAATATCAGAAAATTACTTTTGATACTTAAGTACTTGTACAATAAATATCAGATACTTTAAAGACTTACTCAAGTAGTATTCTAATAGGTGACTTTTTATTAGAGTAGTTTTCCAGTAAGGTATCTTTACTTTTACTCAAGTATGGCTTTTGAGTACTTTATACACCACTGTATATTAGCACAATGTAGAGGGCGAAATATTATAGTATTGCAAATCACGTTTAAATCTGGTCTAAGCCTGAACGTTGAATCAACGTCGGCAAAAAAAAAAACTCACTTTTCAACCATTTCTGAACGTCTTTTCAACGTTCGGCGTAGACGTCTTTTAAACGGAAAAATGCTCACTGGGACTCTACACAGTGTAAAGAAAACTTGCCAAAATACAGTTTCCTGAGTGAATGTCAGGAAAATGAGTGTTCTGACACTCCGTAGTGTCGACATGAGTTTCAAACCAGAAATGTAGACTCATTAATAAACTAGTATGTTAACTTCAACTGATCTACCATTTCACAAAGGCCCAACATCTGATCAAAATAAAGTTATAGTACCATTCCAGCGAGATATAAAGCATTGTCACACAACAGTAATTTTGTAAATTTCAAATGACGTTCATGACAGACAGTTCCGTTCCAAGTACTTTATTGAATTTCATAAAAAGTTGATGCCAGGACAGACTGCGGTCAGGAACCTGAGAACAGAAATATCAATTAGCAAGTTTGCAATGCATTCATCTCAACTAGAAAGAAATTTGCATTGGAATTTTCTTCACCCTCATGTAAAACATAATTTGTAGCATTAAATCTGGTCAAGAACATATAAAGGTCAACAAACTTACTGTGACGATACTCGAGGTCACTGGTGTCCGTTTTAAACAAGAACCAGTGGCTGCTGCCACCTGGGACGGTCCGGGGATGCCATGGGAATTAGTCTTGAACCTCTTGGATCAACATTTGATTTGGCAGACCTATTTCTATTCTTGGGTAAGACAAAATCCCACATCGTGGCTTTGGTCTGGATGACACCATTTGCATTGGGGTTAGCTTGAGGTGGCTGCTGGTAACTCGCCTGCTGGGGCCTGGACGGCGGCTGGTAACTAGCCTGCTGGGGCCTGGACGGCGGCTGGTAACTAGCCTGCTGGGGCTTGGACGGCGGCTGGTAACTAGCCTGCTGGGGCCTGGACGGCGGCTGGTAACTAGCCTGCTGGGGCCTGGACGGCAGCTGGTAACTAGCCTGCTGGGGCCTGGACGGCGGCTGGTAACTAGCCTGCTGGGGCCTGGACGGCGGCTGGTAACTTGCCTGCTGGGGCCTGGACGGCGGCCGGTAACTAGCCTGCTGGGGCCTGGACGGCGTCCGGTAACTAGCCTGCTGGGGCCTGGACGGCTGCTGGTAACTAGCCTGCTGGGGCTTGGACAGCGTCTGGTAACTAGCCTGCTGGGGCTTGGACGGCGTCTGGTAACTAGCCTGCTGGGGCCTGGACGGCAGCTGGTAACTAGCCTGCTGGGGCCTGGACGGCAGCTGGTAACTAGCCTGCTGGGGCTTGGACGGCGGCTGGTAACTAGCCTGCTGGGGCCTGGACGGCGGCTGGTAACCAGCCTGCTGGGGCCTGGACGGCGGCTGGTAACTAGCCTGCTGGGGCCTGGACGGCGGCTGGTAACCAGCCTGCTGGGGCCTGGACGGCAGCTGGTAACCAGCCTGCTGGGGCCTGGACGGCGGCTGGTAACTAGCCTGCTGGGGCTTGGACGGCGGCTGGTAACTAGCCTGCTGGGGCCTGGACGGCGGCTGGTAACTAGCCTGCTGGGGCTTGGACGGCAGCTGGTAACTAGCCTGCTGGGGCTTGGACGGCGGCTGGTAACTAGCCTGCTGGGGCTTGGACGGCGGCTGGTAACTAGCCTGCTGGGGCTTGGACGGCAGAGGACCAGATAGCATAATAATTCCACTACTTGAAGCAATACCCGACTCAAATCTTTTTCCATTCTTCGGAAAATCCCACATTGGAGAATTGGGATCAGCTTGAGGTGGCTGCTGGGAGTTTTTTGTGGGTTTCCGAATGAGCCGTGAGCCAGGGACGTAACTAGAAACACTTCCCTCTGGACTGTAACTATCTACTTGCCCACTTTCACTGGATCCAGAACTACCCAGAAACCCTCCAGGCTGTGCAGACCTATCATTATTGGACAGCAAAGCAGGTTTATAGTTTCCTGGATAACCAAAGCGAGGCGTAATGCCACTGGAGTCTCCACGTCTGTAGCCGAGTGCTAGAAGAAGAAAAACATTTCAGAAGGCCAGTTCTGTAAAGAAGTTGCTAAATTGAAAATGCAGCTCTTGTAGCATGAATTCTTACCATTTGCATGCTGCCCAAAAGCAAACAGTGAGAGCACAAGCACTCTGAAAAAAATAGGATGAAGTGAACAAAACACATGACAGAGGAATTATACAGCTGCTGAAACAAAGAAGAGTAATCGTACCTCACGCAAAATCCAAAAGACATTTTTGGTTCTCAAACTGAAGCTAAACAGCCTGCAATATGTGTTGCTGTTCGCAGGGAAACCAACAGACTCTAGTGTTTCCGCTTTCTGACTGCTGCACAGACAGTGGACCTTTTCAAGTGTTGGTGCCGACCAATCATGTCGCACGCTGATGAAGTAATTGTAATCAGGCTGGGATGTCCACTCTCACAACCTGAGCAGGTGTTTGCAATTCAGCTAATTCCACACATTTCTTCAGTTCAGTTTGTAGATCTGCTTTAAAGGTAAATTCACACAAATTACAAACCTTCCCAGGCTCCTCGTACAGATAGCATAAAGTACTTTTGGTGAGCTGTATTAAAATGAAGCTGATGTCCCCGTGTTGCGTAATGTGTTTAGTGTTCTTGCTGTACATTATATATTCATATCAGTATTTAATTTAGACACAGCTGCAGCGAGCACTGCATGACATTTAGTGCTTTCTCACTGACGTTGACAGGTGACACAGGAAGTTTACTTAAAAACAAATATGCAAGTGGTTTAAAACAGTGATTCTCAAATGGCGGGTCGCGACCCAAAAGTGGGTCACGGACCTGTTTTCAGTGGGTCACGGGCCTTTGCCTGCATTTTTTATGCAGCGGAGTTATTCACACTCCTTAACAGTATTTGGCCTTGTAATGCTAATAGACACCCGCCATTTAATAACAGTATAGAAGAACACCCACAAAGTTTGTTTTCATGCTAATGGAGCGAAACGCAAGTGCGACACCGACTACTTGAGATATGGATTTTCTTACATTGAGGACAAAAACCTCAGTGTGTTTTGTGCAGCGAGGTTCTGGCGCGGTTCTGTCGTGGCATGTCATTAAGGGGAGATGGTGGGTCCCACAGCCAGACCAGTTGAGAACTACTTTTGTAGATGAAAGCCCATCGAAAATATTTCACATAACTTTTGTTTTTCCAAAGCATACAATAAAACTTTGTGCAGTGATTTAATAATGCAGTTTTCGTTATCGTTTCAGAGAAGAAAAACGTATCTGACAAAGATTTAATACTTTTTTATGAACAATCATTCATGTAACTGGTTCACAATAATGCTATGCAAACACTGTTTCATATATTAAGACATTACAAAGAAGCAAGTCATGCAATCATGAAAACAGCAACTAGCTATATTTGGAATCCATATTTAAATCATGGTGGCATTAATCCACATATAATGCACATTATGTTTACTTTTTATACAGAAAAATATATCAATGGACATGTACTGTGCTTTTATAGAGCATGAAATATGTAAATACATTGGCTTTTAAACACCAAACAGAGCCGGTAAGGGAGGAGATACACTTCCAAAAATTAGGATGGGAGAAGGAATGGAAATAGTAGAAGATGCACATTAAAATTAAAAAGAGAAAGAAAAGCGGTATGAAGTGAGTAGTGATGGAAATAAAGAACTTTAATGCTGCGAGGGTCTTTTATTTGAGTTTGAGGCCGAGGCAGAGAGCCAGCTCGTTCTTCTGGATCTTTCCGTCTCCGTTGATGTCGCAGTGACCCATCAGGGCTTTCCTGAACTTGTCCAGGTCTGTGCCGCTGATGCTGGGCTGGAGGACAGGGTTCAACAGAGAGGTCAGAGGTCAACTGATGGGTGGAGATGTAAATGAAATGACACGGCAGTGATATCGTGATGAATAAAACCTTTTTTACCTTCACCAGCTCCATCATGTCCTTTACAAAGCCATCCACTTCAGGGCCCTCCAACGCACCCGTCTTACTCTACACACACACACACACACACACACACACACACACGCGCACACACCAAAATTCCATCCAAAATACACATTTAGGTGTTTTTATTTTACTACTTTGCTTATTTCGTCTGTAGATTTCTCCTAAAATCACCAAAAGTCACCATTAGATAATGCCTTATTTGCATATTTAAGAAAACTTATAATACAATGTTTTCTCCACCTTTGACTCTAATGTGTCAACGAAATGAAACAAGACTTTTGAACCTGCTTCATTCAATGTTTACATTTATGTTCTGGGAATGTATGTCAATTAGCACATAATTAATATGCCAATGCCTCATTTGCATATTTGAACATACAATTTTAGAAACTTGTAGCACAAAAAATAATTGTCGTTATTTAAGGAATCAACCGGAAATGTTTCGTGATGACATCTATTAGTTGATAAAGTATTTTAAATGTATATTGTCTTCCAATCAGCATTCACCATGAACAAATATTCATGAAGCAAATATTCAAGCGTTATTTTACAGGACATGCGGTCAGAAAGACATCAAACAAAAATCTAAATGCAAACTTACAACGTCATAGTGAGCAAATATCTTCTCAAAGTCTCTCTTCCTGTCCTCCTGACTGCAAGCCTGACACCAAAGACAGCAAGGAGAGTCATGAAACTAGTATTATCCAGGATCATCTATCAGTCCAACTAAAAGTACGATTAAAAAACATCTCAATAAACTCTTCAAACTTACGTCCATCTTGAACTTCAGTAGGAAGTTTTCTTTCAGGTCCAAGATTCTTCGGAAAATGAGAAACAAGTTATTCTATTCTTATTATTTAGAGACAGAATTATCCTCATTTTAAGAGATGAATGATTCAAATGACATCTGCTGGAGAGATCAGCAGTACCTGGCCACGTCGTTTAGGTCCAGTCTGCCGTCCCTATTCTTGTCAAACATCTTCATCTACAGGAAGAAAACAACCCAGAATTATTCTGTCGATGACAAGAAGAAGTCAGCAGCATGAACATCTGGTTACCATGGTGTCAGTGTACTGCTCCAGCTGTTCAGGGGTGATGGACTTCCTATGTTGAAGGAAGAGGTCCTGCAGGAAGCCCTGAAGGGACAAAAGGAAAAAAAGGTGTAACGTGGGGGGCACTAGGACCACGCAGAGGTTTTAGACAATCAGGTGAGAGCCTTCAAGCTCAGATGTTCAGGACTAGAGGCCATGCTCCGTTACCGTTTTTTTTACTCTCGGGTTTCCCACCCGGTCACCCCATCCCAATGCTATGAATTGTGGGTAATTCCTTCAGGCAAAGTCTGCAGAAATGAAGACTTAAGGAAAGTGTGTCTGCGATCGTATGATCTCTGATCTCTCATTGTTGTGCGTTTTCCTATGAACGTCCAGCAACACGTGTCAATTTCAGCTCATTACATGAACACAGTCTTTTCAAAATGATCTTCACAGAAAGCAACTTGTTTTGGCAACAAAATTGCTTAGTTAGTTTTAGGAAAAGATCATCGTTTGGGTTAAAACGATGTAAAAAAGTAAAAAAGAAGTAAAAAATTAACTGACATTACTGAACATCTACCTCCACCTTGGAACTCTATGTTAAATTGATTTCTGTCATTGGTGCTTTCAAGTCCCGTCGATAAATCAAGAGTCACAAACACAAGATCCACTGTGATCTACTCAACCTGAGCACCAGAGTTACCTTGAGCTCAATCGCTGAGATGTAGCCGCTGCTGTCCGAGTCATAGCTCCTCCAGATCTACACAGACAAGACACCGGTTACTAACAATGCAATAAATACAATGTAAAGTTTGAGTCCAGCCACGGCAATGTTCATGACAACCTTCAACATGTAAATCATGAGTACGGTGACAGTTCTCTACGTTTCTGCGTTGTGGTGCTCAGGTCAGAAGTGATGTAAGTCTGTCTGCTATCTCGTGTTTAGTAATCGTTCTCCGGTGACAAATATTCACAGCAAATTTCGTGAAAATCAAACCAGTTTTTGGAAGTTGACCGACTCATCCTCCGTCCGTCATAATGATTAAATTAAAGGAATATTTCACCCACAAAATGACTATTTGTATATCAGTTACTCACACCTGGAGTTTCTCTCTCTGGTCTCTACGGTGAACAAAGAATTAAAAGAACTGAGAAAAGCAAGCCAGTGTCAAAGTGTTTAAACTGATGTTCTGATGTTCGTTTTGCTCCCATTTAATTCATCAAGACTTTTTTCCCTCTATTTTCGATTCTTCGTTCGCTGTGGAGGCGTGAGAGGAAAAACGAAATGTTCTTCAAGAATTGAAGGTAACACGGAGAGAATGCCGGATACACAAATGTTTATTTTGGGGCTTTAATAAAAGAGAGGTAAGTGAACAAACATCACGTCTTCTAGCTTTACATTGACATCCTGTTTGGGGTTGTTGAGCTTCTTTGACCCCTCACCCTCATGAACTCCACGCTGTTGTCCAGCGGCGTCTCTCTGCGAAATAGAAGCAGGAAGTTCTCCTCCTCCGGCAGCATCACGGTGGCCAGCTGGAGAACAAAACCCCAAAACAAACATTGTAACTGAAGGCTTCTTTACAATTACATAATACTAAATGCACAAAGATCTCCACCAACAACTGAAACATCACCTGAGTATCTTACTCTGAGCACAGGCCACACATTCCATGAATACTGTCAGTGAAGACTCTTCCACATCCCAGAACCAGCTCGGAGGGAGAGAGCGGATTTGTACCTCTTGTATCTGCAGACGTCGGTCAGCTGCGGTGTCGTAAGCCGACATGAATCTTCCTCTCAGTCTTCTGATCTTGTCCTCCGTTATCTCCTCCTTCTGAAAACAACATGGACTTTATGGAGAGTTCAAGTTTACTGATGCAGAATTTGACTTTGTACTGAATGCTACATGGATATATCAGTGTAGTTACTTCTATGGTGCACACACACATACCCCCTGGTGGTTTTATCAAATAAACCTCTGTGACACAAAGCAACGTACTGTGATGAAGAAGTGAAAATGAAATGCTTAAATAAAGTATAATTAATGAAGTCAAACTTAAATAAGTTTCACCGATCAGACGAGGTTGTAGAGATGAAACTGAAAAGTTGAGTTGTTTATTCTATATTTTATTCCATCAACCTTTAGGTGAAAAGCAGATCACATTTGATCTCTTTACCTTCATCCCAAATGTTTCCAGCATGTGTTGAAAGAAGGCGTCCAGCTCCTTCCCTTCGATGTAACCGTTATCTAGAAACACAAGCAGGCGCCTCCTCAGCTCGAACAGCAGCTCAGCAGAACATAAAGGAGACCTTCTACTTTCACTGTTTCATGAAAATATTAAGATTAGTCCAGTAAACCGGTTTGTGTGGCTTCAAAGACAACATTTATAAAAGAGGGTGAAGGTAAGTATATGTTTCACTTAAGCTCGATGGTTGAGTTTTTCACTGATTATCTCTGTTAAGAATAAATATTGAAACATTCATTGTTAGTTAATTCACAATGAATTATGCAAACATAATATCGAGTAAGGACAAACTTCCTTAAACTGACTCTGAAGGAGGAGTGTGTAGGATTTAGTGACATCTAGTGGTGAGTTTGCAGATTACAACCATTGGTTTGAGGACTGGCGTTTTGTAGCATCGAGATTGGCGATTTGGCCGTCGCCATCTTGGATTTTGTCCGTCACCATCTTAGCTTTTTACAACCAGTGAACAGGAAGTGACAATATTTGGACAGAGGAGGAGTTACTGTCAATCACTGTGTAGCCCCGCCCTAAAGCATCCCCTGCTTTATGGTCTGTTTGACTCTAAATGGACCATAATGTACTAAATGAACATCATGCTGTATTGAAGAAGACTTGAAACTAGAGATTGAGACCATAAACTCATGTTTACAATGTTTACTGAGGTAATAAATCAAGAGAGAAGTAGAGTCATTTTCTATAGACTTCTATACAACCAGAGGAGTCGCCCCCTGGTGGTCACTAGAGAGAATGCAGATTTAACACATGAAGCTTTGGCTTCTCTCTTCAGAACTGGAGGTTGCTTCCTGGTACAAACATGAAAGTCTCTCTAGCGCCACCGTTTGGTTTGTCCGTTCTGGGCTTCTGTAGAAACATGGTGGACTCTGTGACGAGGACCTGCTCCCTTTATAGATACAAACGGCCTTTTCTTAGCGAACGAAAACACAATGACTCCTATTTTCAGGTGATTATACACTAATAAAAACATATTACATTCCATTTAATCCTTCACACTGCTCCTCTAAAAGCTCTAAAAGCCTGATCGTCTGTTTCATGAATCACATCATGTCATTGAGATTGAAAGTTCTCCTTCTGACAGAGATCATGTGATATAATAAATAAAAAATAATCTGGAACAGCTACTACTTGCCTTTTCGGTGAGATTGATTCATGCCTCAGTTTGTTACTTTGCAAATTTGGCAGCTAAAAAATCACACATGAACCTGTAAGGACAGACGTGACATTCCTCCTTCGATTAGAACTCGATTAAATAATTGTAGGGAGGTAGCATGGCGTTCTAAGCATCTAGTACACACCCAGGAGGACCCAGTCTGGGGTTAGGCTCTTAAAGTTAAACGTCACGATTATGCAAATGACCCCTTAAATTAGGATTTCACAACACAAACTCAGGTTGGGCTGTACTTCTTCACTGCAAGTGTGATTATCCCTGCAGTTCTTTAACTTTGGATGAATATTCTTTATTGATGACACGATTCTTTTTGAAGTATCTGGATGTTTTCTGCAGAGGTGACGGATAATGTTGCGACTTGTCTCAGCTGTGATGTTCTGTATTAAACAGCCGTCATGACACACAAGTCCTAATTTACCACGATTGTTACACCGTCAATTAAACGTCTTCTCTGTATGAATGTGTTGTTATTCAATAGTTTTATTTTGGTTGCATTTTCAGGCACAATAAATCTCATTATTTACTCAGTTTAGCTCGCTGAACAATCCGACGTCCGAGCCATTAAAACCCTTCTCACCGTCTACGTCGAAATGTTGCCAGATCTGTAAGAAACCGGCAGCGTCCAGGCGGTCCAAGGCGCTGTCCATGGTGCTGAGGACCAGTCCACAGGTCGAGCTGGTGACAACAAAACTAAAACTAAAGAAACGCTTCTTCTACAGGCGCAGAGACGAGACAGAGACGGTCTGTTATCCACGGAAATAAGACGTTTTATGATTTCACCTCCAGGCGTCTGCTGAAATCATCTAAATGAGACTGAAGAGGGATTCAGCAGCTTGTATATGAAGGAGGGAGAGAGAGAGGGAGGGAGGGACGGAGGAGGGGGAGAAACAGACGGAGAGAGAGAGTCTGGACAGTAAAACTGCATTTATTGGTCAAACAAAACATACAAATACAGAAAGATCCGACAGCTGGACGTCACATGTCCAGGTTTGTACATTTGATGGCATATAAACAATAAAACACAATTTTACTTTCAAATCTTTAAAAGAAAAAAAAGAACATTTAGATTCTGACAAAAATATTTCCCAATAAAATAGAAAACCACCACCATCTATCTTAAATGTGAATCTGTGCAGATTCAACAGCACGCCGTTGATGTTCTGCTCATAATACAAAATAAACCCCAGAGTTTGTGCATTTTACTCCCATATAAACCCCATTTATTCTACAAACAGAACCATAAACACATGGGAACGTTGGTACATATTGACATCGATGCAGCAGTAAGTGCAGCAGCACATGATAAGCTGTGTCATGGTGAGGATGCAGCAGCAGTGTTTATGCGTCGTTATGTGGAGGAACTGTGAATCCCGGAGACTCTGCCGTGACCTGAACGCAGCGTTACATCTGACTTTACACTGTAAAAATGTCAACGGTAGATTTTTAAAGTGTAAGAAATATCTGCAGAACTGAAACTTATACTTTGTTATTGAGCGTCTCGATTTCGGAAATAGTTTAGAAAATAATCTCAAATCAAGGCCCATTTACTAGATTATATTTTCAGAGCTTTCAGCCACATCTCACAGTCTTCATCGACGGGCGGGACCATGAGAAGCAGTTGAACTCGACCGTTAAACCCAGCAAAGCCCTGACTAGCCGCGATGACATTTAATATCATTAAACTTATGGTTTACAGTAATATATGCAGTTTAACAAGAAATATCAAGCCAATTCCAAAACACAGTCAAGGTAACATTTCCCATCGTCTGCTTCCTTGAAATGGAATAGAAGCTTGTGCGGTTATCAACTCGTCAGGTTAACTTCATTAGCATCATGAAACAAAGTCCCTATTAAGATGAAGAGACAGTTATGATGAAACAAAACGCTGACTCGCATGTTTATGTCTTAATTAGTCTCAACATTAGTTTGAACTGTGGCTCAGCAGCAGAGAGCGAGAACATTCTTTGGTTTTTGACACTTTTCTTGTTGCTCATCTGTTCCCGCTGATGCTAATTTTGGCATTTTCTAAATTTTCTAATTTGTGGAAAGTTTATTTGTGTTTCAATAGAAGGAGTGAATGATTGCAGGATGGAACAAAGACTTCGTTTCAGTCTTATCTCCAGGAAACCTGCTGGTAGAAGTCACTGAATTACCAGCAATAGTTCACCTGCAGGAGAGAAATAGTCAAAGCGGACTGCTTCAGCCTGGACCTCCTCAGTGCTCTGGACTCACTCACCTCTCTGTATCTAAGCAGCAGCACATTGTCCCTGCACCAGATAAAAGACATCTGCTCGGTTCTTTATGGTCCTATTAGAGCTGTTGACAGAGACGCTAATGGAGACGTTTTGGTGTCTATTTAGCCGGACAGCTGGGACTGATCCAAGATCAGGAACTCCGCAGATAACAGCACGACACATGCTAAACACACTCCGCTTGCATGTGCCTCACCAGGAGATGTAGAAATGTAAAGAATCACTGTTTTTGTGTGATTGACCTCGTTGGTGTGGAGAGGATTCAGAGAGCGTCAACATCTGGCTGGTGTCAGACCGGAGGGGCGTCGTCGGACTCCTCCTCTGATCTGTTGTCAGACTTGAGATCAGCGGCCGGAGGAAGAATCTCCTCCTCAGCTGGGCTGAGATCTGTGAGAGACGGAGGCCTCGCTGGAGAGCGAGAGCGAGAGCGAGAGAGAGAGAGAGAGAGAGAGAGAGAGAGAGAGAGAGAGAGAGAGAGAGAGAGAGAGAGAGAGAGAGAGAGAGAGAGAGAGAGAGAGAGAGAGAGAGAGAGAGAGAGAGAGAAAGGGAGAGAGAGAGAGAGAGAGAGAGAGAGAGAGAGAGAGAGAGAGAGAGAGAGAGAGAGAGAAAATAGATGAGCAAGAGAATGAGGGGAACTAAAACAGTGGAAGATGTTTTCCCATCTGACTGGGAAATTCAATTAAAGTACCATAGAAGGAAAACTATCGCTTCACGCTTGATTCAATGTGTAAGTGCAGTCAGTAAGATTCGTGCTACATTTAGAAACAGGATTCGTGAGATTGACAGGGCGGTGATTCGTCGGACAGTAGGCGGGGAGGGACTTGGCTCGCTCCCGGTCGTCCTCGCTCGCAGCGGGAGGACCGGCTGAGCTCTTCAGAGACGACCACCGTCGGCCACCGGCGCCCGGCTCGACCGGAGAACCGGGCGGCTCGACCGGAGAACCGGGCGGCTCGACCGGAGAACCGGGCGGCTCGACCGGAGAACCGGGCGGCTCGAACGCATCACCGTCCACGGGGAACTCACCTGCAGGGAGAGAAGAAAGATTCCTTCTCTTTTAGACTGATGGAAAACAGAAAATTACAATTAATTCTGTTTTCAAAACAAGCAACGGACGACAAAATGACAACAGCTTTAAAATTCATGCTCTAAATATCAAATTAAGCACCTTATAAGGAGTGACGAAATCATAAACGTCATACAGAATGAGTGTGGAAACACAATCTTGATCTGTATTTTTTTGTGGATTTGAATGTTTATACTTCATTCTGTAAGGTTTTGTCATGTGACAGCATATAAAGATATGGTGCAGGTTTAAACACTGAGCCAGAGCTCATGCTCTCTGCAGTGCCTGAGAGAAGCAAATCCTCAACAACTGACTGAACCTGGAATAACTTGTCAGTGTGTAACACACACTCTTCGCGTGTGTAACACACACTCTTCGCGTGTGTAACACACACTCTTCGCGTGTGTAACACACACTCTTCGCGTGTGTAACACACACTCTTCGCGTGTGTAACACACACTCTTCGCGTGTGTAACACACACTCTTCGCGTGTGTAACACACACTCTTCGCGTGTGTAACAAACACTCTTCGCGTGTGTAACAAACACTCTTCGCGTGTGTAACAAACACTCTTCGCGTGTGTAACAAACACTCTTCGCGTGTGTAACAAACACTCTTCGCGTGTGTAACACACACTCTTCGCGTGTGTAACAAACACTCTTCGCGTGTGTAACAAACACTCTTCGCGTGTGTAACAAACACTCTTCGCGTGTGTAACAAACACTCTTCGCGTGTGTAACAAACACTCTTCGCGTGTGTAACAAACACTCTTCGCGTGTGTAACAAACACTCTTCGCGTGTGTAATAAACACTCTTCGCGTGTGTAATAAACACTCTTCGCGTGTGTAATAAGCACTCTTCGCGTGTGTAATAAACACTCTTCGCGTGTGTAATAAGCACTCTTCGCGTGTGTAATAAGCACTCTTCGCGTGTGTAATAAGCACTCTTCGCGTGTGTAATAAACACTCTTCGCGTGTGTAATAAACACTCTTCGCGTGTGTAATAAGCACTCTTCGCGTGTGTAATAAGCACTCTTCGCGTGTGTAATAAACACTCTTCGCGTGTGTAATAAACACTCTTCGCGTGTGTAACAAACACTCTTCGCGTGTGTAATAAGCACTCTTCGCGTGTGTAATAAACACTCTTCACGTGTGTAATAAACACTCTTCGCGTGTGTAATAAACACTCTTCGCGTGTGTAATAAACACTCTTCACGTGTGTAATAAACACTCTTCGCGTGTGTAATAAACACTCTTCGCGTGTGTAATAAACACTCTTCACGTGTGTAATAAACACTCTTCGCGTGTGTAATAAACACGCTTCGCGTGTGTAATAAACACTCTTCGCGTGTGTAATAAACACTCTTCACGTGTGTAATAAACACTCTTCACGTGTGTAATAAACACTCTTCACGTGTGTAATAAACACTCTTCACGTGTGTAATAAACACTCTTCACGTGTGTAAAGGACCTTTTTCTTCTCGTCACTTTGATTTTAAAAACGTCTTTTCCACGACAATTACACAGAAGAACTGCTGTTTTAGGGAAAAATACTTCGTGAAAGTGTTAATTATACAAGTCGAGAGTTCAACTACAAAATCTCGCACGCACGCACCACATGTGTTTTGAAAGATGACACACACACACACCCCCCCACACACACACGCACACACACACACACACGTGGCCTTGAAAGTATTCATTAATCAAACCGTCACCTGTTAACTTGAGTGTTATATTTTCAGCTGTGCGGCGGCTCACATGGAGCGCTGAGTCATACAACCTTCATCAGGAAGAAAGAAAGTATCCTAGCAACCACGGCTGTCTGTCGGCCATCTTCTCCACAGTATTCATCCCTTCAGTGCGTGTAGATTCTCTGCTGATTCATTCTTTCTTTCTCTGATTTGGCTACTTAATTTGAATATAAAATCGTTGAAATTATGCAAATAAAAGGGCATATAAATCGACAAAGATCTAAGATAACCTGAAAGACCGACAAAGATCTAAGATAACCTGAAAGTTAATTTAATAGAACTCAAATGTGATCTTTATCAAAATATGACCAAACTCCTGTAAGTATCGCTGCTACTGAGGCCTTGTTCATGAGGGGAAACCAACCGTCCCGTGGAGACAGCGGTCCTGCAGAGCCGCTGCTGGTGCTCTCTCTCTCCTGCTCCGACGGCGCCCTCTTCAGGCGAGGAGCAGGAAGTGGTCCTTTGGCAGATGAGCTGCCTGCTGGAGCCTCAGCGGACTCATCTGAGAAACGGAGAACAATAAAACAATGAATTGATTTAGTACAAATACACATTTATATAAGAATCACATTCCTGCTTGGGGTAATAAAGATATTTTGAAACAGCTGTTCTTGTCTGTCTGAGAAAAACAAACTAAAAACTAGTATATTATGTCTTTTGTTTCCCTGTTTCTCCAAATCATTGCCCACCGAAGACGTAGGTGCTGCCCGGCCTGGGGCTGGTCGGACTGGCAGGACTGAGGGGCCCAGAAGTCCGGGGCCCAAGCGGAGGTTTGGCGGCCTGGGGTGGGGGCGGTTTGGGGGTGATGCTGGGTGGTTTGGACCTGGGAGTCGGCTCTGGTTTGGACTCATCAGCGTCCGCTGGGACAACGGGACGGAGGGAAATGACCAGAGACAGTTTAGGAGTGAGAGATATATATATATATATATATATATATATATATATATATATATATATATATATATATATATATATATCTTAGTGCAGTCAGTAAGTATATATATATAAACTGCAACCTTCTAAGTATGGATAGAAATTCCAACATAGGTCAACAGGTAACATGAAACTCACCTTCATCGTTGTCCACATTGTCCTGTAAGGATGACAACTCAGCCTGCAAACAGAGAGGAGAGCGTTTATTCAAGTTCGAAGTGATTTATTGTCTTGTGCACAACTATCAAGAGAAGTCGTTGGCGATGATATTGTTAGATATCAGCCTCCCTCCAACTAAAGAAAATGAGGATACAATTTAACACACTAAATAAAATATATATGTTGATTTTAGACAATTACTAGAACTACTACTGCGACTACAACGGAGAATGTAATTCCACAATAGCACATGTATCACGCTCAAATTACAAATCAAAGTTTGGTCATAGACTGCCCATATGAGTTTGTAAAAATTAAAATGCATTCATTAGAATTTTTACTGTAATAACACATTCAGATGTGATACATTATAAAGCCTCTTGTCCCCTCTGGGCTTCCATACTCCAGCTCTCTGACTCTTTGTTTCAAGTTCTTATTAAAATGTTGTCTAGTATAAAATATAAAAGTTGATCTGAACGTTTCAGCCTTCGTCAGCGCACACTTTTTAGCTGTTGCCGTGGAGAAACAGCTACTATAGCTAGCTAGACTACAAGATACCTTTTTTAAATTGTTAAAAATGTTATTTCATCCTGCTGTATGCGCTCACGTTTGTATTGAGGCTTTCTGGTACCAAGATATCGGTTTAACGATGGCATCAAATGCTTTAGAAGTGTTGACCTATGAGCTCCACCCACCTTCTTTTCAGCCATTCTCTCCTGTCTGGCCTTCATCTCAGCCAGCAGGTCCATGCCCATCACAGGGACCCCAATATGGCGGGGAATGTGGGGGTTCTCCTTCCTCTCCACATTCTCCTTATCCTCCACATTCTTCTCCTCAGCAGGTTCAGCGGCGGTCTGAGAGGTCTCCGTTTCAGAATCCGTGTGGTCCGAGGATGGAGCCCTGTGGAGTTCCTGATGGGGCTCCGCCACAGTGCCCGGGTTTCTCGCGGGAGGAGTTGGCGTCGTTTCCTCGGTCACTTGGGTAACTGAGGGAGAGGGTGAAGCAGAGGCGGAGGAGGCAGGCTGGGGTGGAGTGATGGAGGCGGCTCCGTGGCTCTTCTCTGAGCGGGACGTCCGGGATTTGATGAGGTTAAAGAATCCGCTCTTTCTGGATTCCCGTTTCTTATCTGCTGCTTCCTCCGTGCTGGAGGACGGACCTCTGCCAGAGGGGAGTCTAGAGAAGATACAACATTTAAATTATTAGAAAGAAATACACTTTATCCAGCCTTACAAACCAACAACATCTCACATGTCTTCATATTGTGAGAAAGCATCCGGTTACTTTCTATGCCGATGACACACACCTTTACTTCACTTTTAATCAAACGGATTTTAAAAAATGATCCGTTTTACAGAGTTGTTTTTAACACAAATCGTCATCAAAGGACGTGAAGCGATCTGTGTTTTTATGTTTTTTACGTGCACGTCACAATCGTTTCAGTTTGAAGCTTAACTCTCACTTGAAACTGAGTTTGATGACTTTCTTGGAGAAGAAGTCCTCCAGGCCCTCGTCTAGCTTTCCCATGATGCTGTTCTGCTCTGCCTCCTGCGCCGTCGAGCTGCCGGCGGCCTTCCGCTGAGCAGAGGTGGAGACAGAGAGACGACGCTCAGTGAAATTGTATTTATTCTGCCAGTAATGTTATCAGGAAGTTAACAAACTCAACAGCCAATTGAGCTGCACCATCTTAAGTCCTGGGCTGAAGGGTAACAGTATTCATTCTAGGTCAAGATTATTGATATTGATACTGATATACAACAGAATATATAACAAGACAAAAGACAGATCGGGATCACTGATGATTTGGGTATCAAACCTACAGCTGGTCGGCTGGGTTTTGTCCTCTTCTTGGGTTTCGGTCGGAGTTTGGTGTGATGCTCCAGCATCTTGTGCTCCACAGGCGGCAACTCGCCCAAACAGACAGGCTTTGTATCCAGTGGAGTAGGGGGAGGGGGGAGGTCTCCGTAGTAGGATGACACTCTGTCCAATGGCTGTGCAGGAGGAGGAAGAGGAAGAGGAGGGTCCTCCACATGGATAGGAACCTCCTCCAGAGCCTTGTCCAGATCAAACTCCATCTCTGTCGATCAAACAGAAGACAAAGTTAACAGTTAATTATGATTAGCGCTTACTGTTCTGGAATCCAGCAAAGAATCTAAAACAAGATTTTTAAAAACAAACATTTCAGATTTGTCGTTATCTGATTGGTGGCTGAATGTCAAGAAGGCGGGTCTTATCTAATGTGTGCCTGAGAAAGACACCAGGAAACATGAAGTCTGGATGTAATAACAAGTCATTTCTCTCGTGCTCACTGTACCGAGACGATCTGACGTTACATCATTTGATCATCAGCTCAAATATCATGTCTCTACAGTAAGCCTTCTTTAAGACGAGTAAAAGCTTTAAAATTCACGAGAGAGATATTAAAGTATTTTCTATCGGAGAGTAAAACTTTTTTCTCAGCCATCTAACCAAAAACAATCCAAAAGTCATTGACGAGGGAGCCGTTTGTGCAAAAACGCGGACTCATTTCCAGATGTTAGGACTCATTCCTGCAGCACTCTATGGACACCATAATGTCAAATTGGAGTCAGAAATGAAGAGCAGGGACGGTATGGATTGTGTCTGTAGTTGTTAAAGAAAGTTGCTACCTGGAGTAACTTCATGTCATTTTCTGTCACTCACCGAACGCCACAGAGACGGGTCGCAGCATCCTCACCAGAATACTCCTCCTCTTGGATTTAGGAGTCATCTAAAGAGCAGAAACAGGTTTTTATCTTGATTTTTTTAAGAAGTACAAGTTCTTGGTGTTAGGATGAGACGTGTTGATTTTACAGCAGGGTTTCTGGTGCCTGTGCAGTCTATTCCGAACCCATTTTATACAGGCTGATACGCAGTGGCTGGTGTAAAAGAGTTTGTGTTGTTGTGTGCTTTCTAACAATGCAGCTGTCCAAATCCTGCAGCCCCGCTTTCTGGTCCCGGCCCTGGCTTTGTTTCTGTTCCTGGTTGTGTTTCTCCGGCTGCAGAACCGTTTCATCCAGAACCTCCGTCTCCATCGGGGGCTCGTGGTGCAGCAGAGGGCGACTCTTCCTGATCACATGGTCGCCCTGGAGACAGACGGAGGACGCAGAGGGGGGGTGAATGGACAGACAGACAGACAGACAGACAGACAGACAGGTGGAGAGGACACTAACCAGAGTATGTTGTGATCTGGACAGAGACTCCAGGATCTCATCCACGATGCGATCGGACAGAAACGACGCCATGCTCAGCTTCACTTCACTGTTCAGAAAACAAAACAGAAAATCACATTCAGGCTCCAAAGTCTCCATCTGACCAACATGACGTGTTACACAGCTGTCCAGATGACGGGCTACCTGTCGGCTGTGTGAGTCTCGTTCACTCTTTGTAAAGTGTTCAGAGTTAAGTCCTTCAGGAAGATCCACTGACTAGACTTTCTGTGCATCTACAGCTAACCATGTACACACACACACACACACACACACACACACACACACACACACACACACACACACACACACACACACACACACACACACACACACACACACACACACACACACACACACACACACACACACACACACACACACACACACACACACACACACACACACACACACCTGATCTTGTTGATGATGTCGACCCCGGACTGCTCCAGCAGCGTGGTGGTGATGAAGCTGCGAGGGACGGTCATCCTCGTTGCTCCGGCCTTCAGCAGCTCCTGGCGAAGGCTGCTCCTCTTCATCACATGAGGACACAGGCCCTCAGCAGCGTCCACCATGGACACCAGCATCGTCTGGGGAGGAGTTAGCACAGAGTGAACTTTGAACTTTAGAAGACTTCTTCTGTGTCAACAGCAGCTCAGTACCTGCAGCTGTTCGTCCATCACCCGGGCAACCTCTCCAGCCATCGACTCCAGTTTGTCCTGAATGGCTCCAACACACACGCCTGACCCGCCGCTCTTCAGGTAGTGAAGGTTGGGGAGCAGCTGGAGGATGAGGGACAAGAGGGACACAGCGAGAGATCTTTAACTGTTCACCAGTCCAGGCTGGGGACATTTCTAGCTCTGGAAGTTGAATATCTAGTGAGTCAAGGAAGAGCATTGTTTTATACAAATATCTTGTCCAAAGGTGTGCTGTTAGTGTCTCGAGACAGAGCGATCTACTGACACGTGGTCTTACTTTCTTGGAGTTCCTGGCGTCTTTCATGAAGTTCTCAGCCACCTTCACGTCCTCCCGGACCGCGGTGGTCTCTGTGAACCTCAGAGAGTTCAGGTGGTCCTGCACCTTTACACAAATCATGTCCATCATCTGCGTCACAGAGAGGTTAGAGGTCAGGCAACGGACAGTAGCATGTTAAAGCAAAGGTCTGCTGATCTAGTGTGTGTGTGTGTGTGTGTGTGTGAGCGCCTGCCTGCTGCGTGGTGGTGGTGACTATTCCCTGCTGCAGCCTGTACGCCTGCTCCTGGAGGTATTTGCGCGTCTCGTGGTTCCTCAGCAGGTACTGCTCCATCTACATCACAACAACACGACAAACTGAAGTGTGACTCTCAAACATGTGACATCAGATACGATTCAAAGAGTCTGAACACAGACGGTGGAGGCTACAGGGTGCTCTACTAAGAACAGGGCAGCGACCTTTAGCAAGGCCTCCTCCGTCTTCTCTGGGCTCGCCTTCAGTGCCTGAGCAGCATCCATGATGGGCATCGGCATGAAACGAATGGTGTGGTTCCTGATTGGGCAGAGAAAACAGTACACGAGCATGACTTACTCCATAATACTAGAACAGAGTCAGGACGGGCGTACAGCGTGCAAACACGTCACGTGATCTCGACAGGTCGCTTCTTACTTCTCCAAAGCAGCAGCGACGTCCTGCAGACCCTGAGGGCTGATGTTGTTTCTGTCCCACATGATGGTCCTGCAGACACAAACATTTGGATTAAAAAGCTTTCTTTCTCCCAAACACAACGTTTGTTTGGAGGAGGATTCTGTTTCATTGCTCACCTGAGTTTGGTGTTGATCTGCAGGGCTTTGGCCAGCATCTTGGCCCCCATGTCTCCCATGGCGTTTCCACTGATGTCCAGCTTGGTCAGGGAGGTGTTGCTGCCCAGGGCGTTGAGGACGATGGACAGGTCGGTCTTCAGCTTGGAATCAGCCAGTGACAGCGAGGTCAGCGGCTGCACGGGAAACGACAGGCGGGCTGTTCATTGGATAGTTTCATCTGAAGTGTTTAATAAAAGCTCGAGTATGAAATAAAGGCTTCAGTGACGAGTAGCCAAGGGGACAGAAGGAAGACACAAAGAACTCACCGAATCCTCCTCTTGAAGCATGTGAACCAGGTTGTCCAGAATCTGAGACACATTTCTGGGGAAAAGTGGCAAAAGCAATGCAGTGAGAAATTCAATTAATTCAATAAAAACAATCCAGGAATGTAGTGTTTTAGGAAGTGCTGGAATGCTGTGTGTGTGTCCCCCACTTGGACT
>JAFEUB010000287.1:260000-322500 GCA_024529925.1 Ophthalmolycus amberensis | reverse complement strand
ACTTAAATGCACTTTAAACATTTGACTGGATACGTTGCTTCACATTGTTAAGGCTGATTTACCGCACGGTCCCAGATCTGCAGAGCCCTGTTCGTCCCAGACGGCCTGCAGGGACGCCGTCCTCTCTGGAGGCTTCAGACTCAGCTTCTTCATCACCTTCCTTCCTTACAGAGAGGAAGAGGAAGAGGAAGAGGGATAAGGAAATAAGAAACTCTATCTTTCACTTAAAACAACTCTCGTTGAGTCATTTATCCTCAACTTTAATCACGTTTTATTGTTTAATGTTCCTTCCTGTCCTGCTCCCTGTCCACTCAGCATGGTACCTACACAAATACAAATACATCTCTGATCTGCTGCTACCTTATGAACCATCCCGACCCCTCAGGTCGTCTGGGACCGGTCTACTTTCTGTTCCCAGAGTCAGAACTAAACATGGAGAAGCAGCGTTCAGTTTTTCTGCTCCACATATCTGGAACAAAGTCCCAGAAAGCTGCAGGTCTGCTGAGACCCTCAGCTCATTTAAATCAAGATTGAAGACCTTTCTGTTTGCTGCTGCCTTTAATTGAACCACATTCAATTAATATATTAATCAATTTCCTGCATTTCTGCATTTTACTACTGCATTTTATTTCTTACACTATTTTTAAATTGTTTTTGAAATCTCCTTTTCTTTTGCCTTGTGTTTTGATGCTTTTAATGGTTTTATGTGAAGCACTTTGAATTACCTTGTTGTTGAAATGTGCTATACAAATAAACTTGCCTTGCCTTACACAGGTGAGCTTCAGCGTGGTACCTACACAGGTGAGCTTCAGCGTGGTACCTACACAGGTGAGCTGGCGGGGCAGATCCGCTGCAGACAGCTGCCGATGTGAGCGATCACCTCGTCCACTTCCTCCGCCGAGCCGAGCCGGAGGCTCCATGGACCGCGCTCGTACTCCAACACCAGCTGTAGGGGGCGACACACACACACACACACACACACACACACACACACACACTTTTTCCTGTAACATCATCAGTGTTGAAAGACATCAGTGATGTTGGTGTGCGTGTGCATTTGTGTAACTTTTAAGCTGCGGCTTCAGGTGTGTTTGTTTGTCATAAACGTAATGCAAGTTAATCGTTGCATTGTGTCTGTCTGTCTGTGTATGTGTACGTGTGTGTGTGTAGGTGTGTTCATCTGTGTGTGTGTACGTGTGTGTGTAGGTGTGTTCATCTGTGTGTGTGTGTGTACCTGAGTGGGCTTGTTGCTGCTGATTCCCTGGATATCCAGGTAGCTGAAGGAGTGTTCAACCTAAAAGGAGACAGATTATCAAGTTAATGTTGTGTTTCAAAATCATGTTCATGGAGGAGTTTTTTAGGAAAACGCACAAACTGAAAGTTCACAAATGGAAAGCTATGTCTCCCAAAAGGAGAACCCCCCCCCCCCCCCCCACACACACACACACACACAGTGAAGACTTCTCAGGAAAACAACCCTAAAGGGATTAATGCGTCTCTTCCTGAGAGCTGGAGGATTTTCCCAGGAACCTTTTCTATCGGACACAGACGGTGTGTTTGTCTAATCTGTCCTTAACTGGACGTAGAGAGATTATCGGTGACGTCCACTCTGAGGGGTGTCAGCGTGAGCAGCTTGTGTTCCATTAAAAAGTACATTCATTCAAACAATGTGGGAACTCTTTGTTTCCCCACAAGCACACGAATATCCACCTGTCACTCCGCCACTGCAGCTATACACAACATGCTTCAAATGAAGTTAAGCTATCTCGCTGTAACATCATCGTCTTCTCTACAGACGCCTGCAGACAACAAGACTTCCTAATGATCGGATTTACATTATACGATTATCAATAATACTTCAATGAGGAATCTGTGCAACGCTCGTCCACGAGAGACAAGTCTGTGCAGACTGAACCTGTTCTGTTCATGGATCAGAACCAGAGACTGAAATGAAGCTGAGCCTCCCAGAAACAACAGGAATGTAAAAACACAAAATACTCTGCAGAAGAAATGTCTGGAGTCAAAACCGTCTCCTTTTGAGTCCAGAGAGAAAGTAAAAATAACATGAAAAAACAAAGACAGGAAGAGAGAGAGAGAGAGAGAGAGAGAGAGAGAGAGAGAGAGAGAGAGAGAGAGAGAGAGAGAGAGAGAGCGAGAGAGGGAGAGACAGAGAGACAGAGAGAGAGAGAGAGAGAGAGACAGAGAGAGAGAGAGAGAGACAGAGAGAGAGAGAGAGAGAGAGAGAGAGAGCGAGAGAGGGAGAGAGAGAGAGAGAGACAGAGAGACAGAGAGACAGAGAGAGAGAGAGAGAGAGAGAGACAGAGAGAGAGAGAGAGAGAGAGAGAGAGAGAGAGAGAGAGAGAGAGAGAGAGAGAGAGAGAGAGCGAGAGAGCGAGAGAGGGAGAGAGAGAGACAGAGAGACAGAGAGACAGAGAGACAGAGAGAGAGAGAGAGACAGAGAGACAGAGAGAGAGAGAGAGAGAGAGAGAGAGACAGAGAGAGAGAGCGAGAGAGGGAGAGAGAGAGAGAGAGACCCCTCTTTTCCCTGCCAGCTGTTAAATTCCTGCATTGTCTTTTTTTCTGCCTCTCTGCCTGGACCCCGAAGAACAAAGCAGCCTCTGTCTGTCTGTCTCTCTCTCTCCATCTCTTACTCCGTCTCTCTCCATCTCTTACTCCGTCTCTCTCTCTCTCTCTCTCACTCCATCTCCCTCTCTCTCTCTCTCTCACTCCATCTCCCTCTCTCTCCCCCCCCCCCCTCACAAACCACTGGCCCACTCTGGAACAACAGATCAGGGGTCAGCTGGTTAGACGGAGATTAATATATTCAGTGGTTATTTAAAGTTTGTTGCTGTTTTTGAGCTCCATAAGAGAAAGAATCCAAAGATAATCAATCATTTCTCATTGGTATGAAGTTAGTTCATAATGCTCCAGAAACTCGACCTCTGACCTCTGGATGAGTGAATGAAACTGGGTTCTGTGGCACCAACGAGTCTCTCCTTTACGTGCATACACACGTTATGATGATCACATGCAGTCTGAGGCAGTTATTTCTGTTGCATGCAGTATAAATATGTTATCTTTGCCTGTTCTAAAATGTTGTATTAGAATATTTCTGCATCCTGAATCCCTAAACACGCTTTGATTTGCATGAATTGGGTTTGAGTGGAGGCTGAGGCTCGTGTGGCTTCCATTAGCTCACCTGCACTGACTTCAAATTATAACTCATGAGCAATAGAGCTGTTCGGACACGTCACAGAACATATTTCATCTTTTTTGACGATTTAAAGCATGTTTCTCTCTCTGTCTCTGCCTCGCCCTGCAGGTTGAACTTCTCTTCCTCTCGCTGTTTTCTTTTCCCACAGGCTGTGTTCCCCCAGCGGCATTGTGGGTAAAACTATCAGATGTCTCCATGTGGTGGGACGTGTTTGTATGTGGAGAGGGGGGGGCGGGGGGAGAGAGAGCAAGAGAGCGAGAGGGGGGGGGGGGGGGGAAGAGAGAGAGAGAGAGAGACAAAGAGAGAGCGAGAGAGGGAGAGAGAGACGACAATATCCAGCCACACAAATAGAGAACTAGGAAGAAGAAGTGGAGCATTAATAGACGCAGCACTAATGTGGGTTCATAAAGTGCAATGTGAGGAATAAAGGCAGAGATTACGAAAGAGCATCGTGAGAAGGGAGCACAGGAAAAGGTTGAAAGGTTAAATAGGTTCAGATAAAGTTTGAGGACAAAGTAGTCACAGTGCTGATGAACGGAGGTTTTGAGCTGCTGGAAGTAAAGTCGGTGTCAATGCACCCCGAGGGAGAAAACACTGCGTCAATCCCTCCACTAGTCCAGAGATATTCCACTCAACTCTCACGGTGGCATCTGAGGGAAAGTCGTGACCAAAGCCAGTAGGATTCATCCTCTGGGAACCATGAATGTGTGCGTGCGTTTGAGAGAGTTTAAGCCGCTTAGTCTGCTTAGCAGATCAGTCCACATCAGAGTGAATTCTCTATTTAGTTTCACAGCGAACAAGTTAAACCAGAATATATATTTATATTTGTTTAACGGATTCGGGGCGTTTTGAGAGCTGACGCTGCTATTTCATTGCTTTGAAGAAGTGCTTTCGACGTGTTTTCCACTGTGACTCGGCTCTGATCTACGGTGTGCGCTCACTCAGCGACTTCATGAACGTCTCTATTGTTGTGGACTTCCTTCAGCGTATTCTGAACGTTCACAGATGTCAAGCAACCATCGGACTTCTGCAAAAGTCCAAGTCAGTCCTCTCCCACTCATGTTAACCTGCCGTTTACCCGCCTTTTGGTTCACTTCCCGCCATCGGGCCGGACTGGAACTACGGCTCGCTTTGTTTCCGCACTAGAGCACGAATACTGCGTATTACGATTAAAGTGTCGGGGAAGTTGGAGGACTCGTTGTGTCCTCTGTCAGGGGAGAATTAAGAACTCACAACGTGACTCTGGAGCAACAAGCGGCACGACTGAAGAAAAATAACAAAGATTCCCAAAGAGGAGGAAGAAATGAAAGGGAATGATGCAGATTAGAGAAACAAGAGAACAAACTGGATGAAGAGGAGAAACCTTTCAGATGCAGAGACGGAAAAGCAAAGAGAGGAAGAAGAAGAAAGGATTTACTGACCTTGGACGGGACCCGTGCCGTCAGCAGAAAGGCTCGATGTGACGCCAGCGCCTGAGAACAGAGACGGAGACGCATTAAACATCTGATCCACCAGTGAATCATACGCACGGGAACGTGAGACGGAGAGGTCAGGAGGTCTCACATGCAAAAACAAAAAGCAGAGAAGCTGCAGCTCGGCCTCCACAGCGTTGTTAGTGTACCTGAGCGGGATAACACCAAACAGTATCTTTACATTATCTTTACATTACAAGAGACAGAGAGAAAGAGAGGGACGGCGGTAAAGCGAGCAGTAGTGGGCAGGAGGTCACTCCAGGTCAGATGCCAGGTCCTCTCTGACGGACTTGAAATTCAGTTTATAAAGTCTGGAAGCGTCGTGGTCCAGGTGTTTTACAGATGTGAGTGCAGGTTGATCGGTGCGAGCGAGTCCACATACTGCATAATAGAAAACAGAAATCTGGACCAAGATGCTGCAGATCATCTTGATCCAAGAGGTGTTCCAGGCTGGAGGTCAGGTCTCCCTCTCTGCACCAGTTCTGTGACATGTTGGAGCCAGAAACAAACATTTTCATGACCCCAAATACTTTATTTCCTCATGAAATGATGGGATCTGTATAAACGCAGCATACTGTATGAGGCTGCAGGTGTGAGTGTGACTCTGCATCAGCTGATCATAAAACAGGAAGTGAAGATGCTCTTCTAATACCTTTGAGGATGAACGTTTAACTCATCAGTCTGGAGGCCGTGTGCAGTACATGCACACGCTCACTCTTCTTCATCGTTCACCGCAGTGTTGATACAAGAGATGAAACCATCAGACGCTTTAACGTTTAATCCACCGACAGAAAATGGATAATAATCGTTAATAAAGTTTGTTTCCTCTGGTTCAGCTTCTAATGTTCATCTGTTTCATTCATACAACTGTAACTTGAACGTCTTCAGACTGTTTGAGGGACTTAATTCAACTTGAACTCTTGAAATATTTTTGATATTTTCAGACATTTCATCGACCAAATGATTGATTAACAGAGAAAATGATATTAAAACTAGCTTCACAAGGATCATCTCTTACCAGTTAATGGTTTTAAATGAACATCGGACGTCTCGACAGAGATCGCTGCCTCACGTTAGCTAAACAAAGCGCCGCCGCTGCGAAGTTCACTGATAACATCATCAGAGCGCTGGCTCTGGTGAAGGTGAAAGTGAAAAGATGAGGCTGATAAACGATGACAGAAAGGGCCCCGGCATGATCAATCCTTATTCTTAATGCTGCTTATGAACGTGGAAGCGGTGTCAGCTGAGTTGTGCTCATCTATTCAATTCTGTTTATGTACTTTATACTTAAAACACTGACATCATGGAAGTTTTTACCAATGTTGTTGCTGAATACAAAAGGTTTACTTGTAGGAATTACTATTTTAATGTCAAATAACAAATGAGGGAGTTTATATCGATGTTTGGTCGATTTTGTTTCACAAAGACAGCACAGCAACGTTTAAAGGTTGAAGTCAGGCCTGATGTTGCACATGAATGATCTCAGTCACTTCCACACAGCGAGGCATTCAGCTCATTGATCCAACGCCGGTATCAGGTCGATATCCGATAGACTCACTGCTGCACTGTTCTTTCAACCTGTTTGAGGAAACAATCTGTGTTTCATTTGCTTCAAACAAATGAAACACATCTGCCCGACACACCAGCATGAAACATTGAGTGTGTTTTGCCTCATTCTAAGAAAGTGACGGCAAAGGTTTGATCTGCTGGTCTACAGCTGTGGAATGTGGTGTGTGTGTGTGTGTGTGTGTGTGTGTGAGTGTGTGTGAGTGGGTTGCTTGAGTCAAGTCCTGACAGGAGTTGCAGTCACATTCTGCAGCAGCGTGTAGCCCGAAGGGAAGGAAATGTGAAGAAATATGGAACAGACAACGTGTTTGTTTGCGCTTGCTGGACGGTGGAGTGTAAACAGAAGGTCACATCACATCATGAACCTTTTGTTGAGAGTTTATCTCCACACACAGAGAGAGCCGAGGTGCGTTCAGTTACAGGAAATCAGAACCCTGCCACAGAAACACACTTCATTCTCTGCGTTAAATAAAGTGGAAGAGATACTCATACATTCAGCTCCATCTGTAATACATACTTATACTGTAAATACTAATTATACTTACTGATACATACTGTTGATCTGACAGGATGACTGAATAATCACGTGACCCACATTCATTCATCACCAGCTGATTTAGTGTCTTGCTTTGTTTGTTTTGTCGTTTGTGATCCATAAACAGAAGATCGATGAAGTTGCAGCGCCGACAGGTACAAAGTTCTGCCTCTACTACTCACTCCCCGATTCAAACCAAGATAAATCTTAATGATATTTACACAACAGTGTGCTCAACTTTAAACCCTTTCCTGTTTCAACACCACAGAGTCCTCGTGCATGCAGCTCCATAAAGAAATGCTTTTCCCAGTTGTGTGCGGAGGAACTTGACTGGTCTACGATGACCCCTGACCTCCACCCATCCAACAGCTCCGGGATGAACTGTGAGCCACCGAACACCAGTGGGAAACCTTACTAATGCTGCGTTCACACCGGTCGCGTTGATTTTTTGACGCGCTGCAAAATCGCGTCCAACGCACTGCAAAAAAGCGTCCAACGCGCCGCCGGTCGTGTTCAGACCAAACGCCGCAAAATCTCGTAGCGCCGGAGAGGGGGCGTGGTTTATCGACTGGAAGCCGTTCACCTGGCCGCCATTACTTTCCGCTATCAACCGTGAAAGGAATAAGGACAATTGCTGCTTTGTACGTGTTGTGGAAGTCCCTCAAACGTCGGAATGCCAAACGCAGTCATGTCTGGTTCATAATATTGTTCAGAGGAGCTCCGTGGATTGTATCGAGCTGTATTCACTGTGTCTAGCAAGCCACCGGTCGCTGTTTACAGCTGTAGGAACACAACATAAACTGATTTGGCTGTGATTCAACGGAAAATAAACCGACAAAAAGGGACTCCGAAATAACTACATAATGATGCCGATTTGTAGGCTACTTGTCTTCTCAATGGAGCTCTGATGGATCGGTGCTAGGCTATGCTAACATCGTAGCAGCTCCACCAGCACTCAATAACGTCATGTAGACGTAAATACGGCAGCATCTATTCATTGTTTGTACCGTATGGTTTACACACACACATGTATACACATAGTTTGGTCCGGTCTCTGTTGATATGAGGTATCGTAGAGCTCGGGGAACCCACAAACCGCCACTATTAATTTGTCCTCCATTGTTGTTTGTGATTCAGCACCGGCAGGAGCTACGGCACTGATGACGGGAGCAGCAACTCAACGCTGATAGGCTATCGCGCCACAGCGTCACGCGATTATTTCGCAGAAGTTGAAAAATTTCAACTTGCGCGTTGGCGATTTTGCGGCGTCCAACGCGTCCACCGCGTCCACCGCACTGCAATAACGCGTCCAACGCGCCGCGCCATCGCAAAATCGCGGCGCGCCAGTCTCATCGCGTCTGTGCATAGACTTTGTATGTAATCTCGACGCGCGTCAAAAAATCAACGCGACCGGTGTGAACGCAGCATAACACGACAGTGAACACGCTGAGTGATTGTAAAGCTTCGCAGAGGAAAACCAGGACGCACTGACCCGACGCGGCCCATCAGATGGTGACGCAGCAGCAGCTCCTCTCAGACCGACTCACTCGAACATTTAACAACCACGCGCAGCCTTCCTGCAGCTCGACCACTAACTCAGAGCTCAGCTCAACAGAAGTCACGGGCAACACGGCAGAACAAAAGAACGAGTCAAAGAAAGACCACATGGCAGCTCACTGGCCCAGAAAGGCTTCTTCACAGTCACCATCATCCCACACGTTAGCTCGCTAGCTAGCCACGGTAACGGCCATGTTGGTGACGGTAGAGCTCACTGAGCGGTTTCACACTAAACTTGATATTAAGAGAAACTTTCTGGACTTTTAAACGGACAAACATAATCTGTGTCATTCATGACACAATGCAAACGGAATGAAAGCAGAACAAAACAGAGTAGGAGCTGTCTTCATCATACCTGAGAGATCGTTCTGTTATTGACTCTGTTAGCGTTGAGACTCAGCAGCGATAACTCTCGAGGGTATTAAATATCATAATCTGCCCCAGAGAAGTATAACCTGTTCGGTATCTTGTTGTCTGATAAACCTTCACTCCCTGCTTCATACTTTATCTCCTCACCTGTAGACTACTACCTGGAGCAACACCACCACAGGACTTATCCCCTTAAAGTCAATAGAATCAATAATTCAAACAATAAATGAACTAGTGACTGACTTTGCTGTGTTGGATGAGCAGGCCTGTTCTCAGTGCTCTGTGGCTCACAACAGTGATGAGTTTCAGGCAGTTCCTCTTATGATCTTCAGTCAATTGGTGCCAAAGCATTTCAATGCCAAATACGTCCCGTCATTTAACCCTTTAAGGGCAGAAATCACATTCAAACTCACACTGTATGTAGAAACAAAGTGAACATCTGTTGACTTACCAGCACTCTGTTCTCCAGCTTGTCACCTTTGACCTCCAGCTGGACTCTGTGCCTCAGGGTCAGCTTCACCCTGCGGCCCACCGCCTCCCGCATGCTCTCTGCAACACACAGTGGAACCAGGTTACAGGACACCTGAGCGTTCAGACGCCACGGGGGGGGTCACATCACAACACACTACACAACGGGCACGGGAGCTTCAGAGGGAGACTCGATCGCCTGAAGGCCCGTTTCAGTCCCTGTCCAGAAGTGGAACAGGCCACGCCTCTTATGCTGAACACGGGGTCGTCACCGTGGGAACGATGCGGCGCGTCGTGTTGCCTTTAGCTGGTAGCCACCATGCTGGAGCTCATGGTGGCTACAGAAGATCAGACTCTGTTCTTGATCCTCAGCACGGTTTTAAAATGCAAAGCAACAGGAATCAGATTCCATTATTAGTCAAAGAAAACAAACAAACAGCGAGACGTGAGGAAACCAAAGGATTATTAATGCACACATTCAGTTCTTCATCAGTCTGAGGGCTAGTGAGAAAACACCACAACATCTGCTGTGATCTACAATCATTTAAGAGGAATAATAGTTTTATTTATCTCGTCTTTTTCTCTGTCGTGACCATAAATATTAAAAAACACTCGCAGCAAGTTGATTATCTGGATAATTGTGAATCTCGTCCAGCTCGCTCTCATGGTGGAGACGAAGAACCATCACGTAAGAAAGAACTTTTATTTATTTTAGATAAATGAGATCATAAGTGATGTTCAACATGAGGTGTGAATACTGACGAGAACAGACAGACATGAGGATATGACCCGAGGGACAAATACTAGATCTGCTCTCTTCTGGTTGGTGATATTTATCTTATTGAAGGAAACACTAAAAGAAGCGCTTCATAACATTCCCACAGATAATTACTTACAGCATTTGTCTTTTGTACTTTAACGTCTTTGGAGAAAACAACAGGGAGAGATGTTGTCTTCGGTTCTGTGTGTTAGAAACATCAGAAGTGCGTCACTGAGACGGAGACGCCACGTTTTCATGAGCCGCTTAGTCGGCGACTTTCTACTAAATTACTTAATTCAGCATCATCAGATGACAAAGATGTTGTTTTCGTTCCTCAAGTGTGTGATGTGACTTGTTTTGGATATTGAACATCTCACATAAACACTGACATGAACACTGGTGTTATTTGCTCAGAGCTCCACCACGGAGCAGGCTGTGGGTTCTGTATTAGTCTCACTGTGGTTCAGAGTACAGTCTGCTGTGCCCGGTGTGTCTGCATGTTACACACTCCTGTATGAGAGGAAATATCCTTCCACTCATAGCAGACGCATGAAGACACAACATTAAAAACGATGTGTTTTCTGTCCAGATCCTTTTGGATCTTTCAGATTTCCTCTGAGCAGAAAGCCCGGTGGATTCATGGCGACAACAGTTTTCCCACCACTCCAGCAGCGGTGGGAAAATCCAGGGACAGATGGAGGAAGAGGGGGAGGGGGAAGGAGGAGGGTTGAGTAACAGAAAAGAAAGGAGGCAGAGGAGGAGAGACGGAAAGAAATAAGACATTAAGATAATAAAAGAGGTTAAATGAGAGTAAAATATAGGAAGAAAGAGTGAGAGAGTGTGTGTGCATGAAAAAGAAAGAGTGTTAATGAGTACGAGAGCTTGGGCCCGCCCCTCATGACATCATCCTCTCTGTGCCCAGACACATGATGAGGTCATGAGGATGAAAACGTTGCAGCAGTGAAGCAGGCTGATCACAAACACATGGACGTCTCCGTCCAGCTCACTCATACCAACACAAGCAGCTCCCAGCCGACCAATCACGTCACAGCAACGACCTGCAGCACGTTCATCAGATACACAAACGTCTGACTGCTCCAACAACCGGCAGATTAAATGGATACTGACTCATGGTTGGCTGCAGCCCTGATTTAAACATGTCCCTTTGGGCTCTTGGAGCTTGTGATTGGGAATTTGTGACAAGTTGTTTCTATCATTGATTGCTCCCCCCCTCCCCTCCCCTCCCCGCCTTCATCACTTCTTCCTCCATCTTTGAAAAGCTGCTGATGGGCAGCGTCAGGTCCGTCTGCCCTGTTTTTATTCTGACCTAACAGCAGGAGACGCAAACAAAAAGCTCCATTCATCAGCGAGCGGAGAGACACGGCGGGCTGCAGACAGCGTGTAACGCAGAGCACGGGGTCAGGGGTCAGGGGTCGGCCTCAGTGCTGGTCTCAGGTTCAGGTTTGATTTCTAATGACAGTCATAGAAACACACAGTCAGCGCTTTATTACCTCACTGCTGGGGAGGCCAAACCTCAGCCCGCTGTCAACAAATAAACTAGAACAACGCTTGAGCTTATAATAAATGGCACTGTGTGTCCCCTCATCATAGTAAACACTCGATTCAGTCTCTGTCTTAACCTCTTGAACATTTCTTCCTGTCCGTTTGTTACAGTACACTTGCATGATTAACAGCTTTGTATTTGCATCGTGATCTTTTAAAAGAGAAGAGAAGAGAATCCTTTCTTAGTCTCACAGCGGGGACATGTTGCAGGATTACAACAGAAAGAAGTAGAAAACAAAACAAGTACAATAAATAATCAAACAGTAAAAGGTATAGTAAATATGTAAATCATAACAAATACAATGTGACCAGATTGAGTGGTTGGATATACTTTATATAAATGTATATTGCTCATACGTACATTGATAAAGTGGGTTTAAAAACAATATTTGTCAACATCTGCCTGCTTTAACTTCATCTTTTCTTTTCTTTAGATTTACACACATCTTATGTGAGCACTTAGGTCATGTACTGTATTTAATTAATGAAATGTAAGAGCAGCAGATGGTTTCTGGTCTAGTTCAAGCAGTGAAAACTGGTTAAAAACTACGTGTTTACTGTTGTTTGACACGTGAGTTGTTCTATTTGTCTGTTTATGGCACAAAATGAAAGCCTCCCTTCCTGCCATTAACCTGCTGTTGATATTTATACAGTTTGGTCCATTAACACATTGAACTTTGACCAAACTATGAGCCGCACCCAGAGCACCTCCCTGCCTAACAGCACAGTCAGCGCCATGTTTAAGGTGAAGGCTGCTTCTCCCCAGCAGTCTCCCCCCCCCCCTCCTCCCCCTCTCTCTTTCTTTTTGACATCCAGGCAGTCTGTGTTGATAATATCTCACAACCCAAAGGAATGTCACAGGACACGCCCCCTTCTCCCAACCCCCCCCCCCCCCCCCCCCCTTCAGTTGAGGAAGTGGAGAGAAACTCTCAGGTAGCCCTCAGGGCGTGAAAACTACTTTACACTGAAATACACTGAGACACATGAACCACAGTGACACATGCAGTAGATGGCACATTAAACATCACTACACTGCTCCTGTAGAGTCTGTGGAGGTTTGTTTTTAACTTTAAACAGATGTCATATGATACTCTGTGATGTCCATAATGTGAGTTATTTATGACTTCATATGGACTTTTCCTGACATGAAAGTTACTTTATTATTAGTTGGGAGCATCAACTTCGCTGAAGTGAAGCAAACGAGCGTTTTCTTACCGAACAGCTCGTTGGGAATGCCCTCCGACATTTCTTCTTTCTGTCGGGGTGAAGCACCGAGGAGGAGTCCGGTGAGGAGGAGTCCGTGAGGAGGGCAGGAGAAGCGGGCAGAACCCGAGAAGAGAAGCGGAGCTTCAACCGGAGGCAGCGGTACAGAAACAATGAGCTCGGTGAAGGTGTAGTCCCGTTTTCTTTCACTTGGTCACCTGTCGACACCCTGCGGAACTGTTCCCGTCTGCATCCATGCCGACATGCCCGCACACGTACGCACACACGTTACGTTACACTGACTGGACGTGACAGGAAGGGATTCGAACTCTGTTTTCAGGATGAGACATGGATCCAAAAGTGAAGACTGTGTGTGTGAGTGTGTGATTACACGGCAGTGGTCCCTCCTCTCCTTCAGTTGTCCTGGAAAGAAAAGTGTTTTGCTGCTGAAGGTTGTAGAACCGCGACACCTGGTGGTGGTTTGTGTCTAAAGCAACTCATTTCATGGCGGCGGTGGGATGTGAGTCCAGTCGCTGACTGTCTTTTATTACATCTGAGGTACTGAAACCTGAAAACCTGCTTCATGTCTCCTTTGTCTGATATTAAATGATAATCAAGACAATTACAAAATCAGCCTCCTATCACCTGAAGTCTTCAGGTGATAGGCTGAAGAATATATCAAGGATTAGAGCAGTGGTTCTCAAACTGTGGGGCGCGCCCCTCTAGTGGGGCGCGGTGGTATTACAGGTGGGGCGCAGGGGAGAATGCAGAATTATTATTATTTATATTTTTAAAGTAATTAATAAATACATGGCGAAATGCCTGTACTTTCGTGTAAATGTTTACGTTACGCCGTTAACAGGTTACGCTTGTGAATGCGCGACGGCCATGATCCTTGGCGACTCACATGTGTGGCTTAGTGTTCCAAATGAAGAGACATTTGGCGGGAACAGAAAAGCAACCGCAAGCGATGCATCCGAGACGAACAGCAAGCAGCCAAGAAGAACATATGATGACTATCTTGCTCTGGGGTTCACAGTGAACGCGGTAGGAGATGAGGAGAGACCAGTCTGTGTTTTCTGAAGCTATTTTTTGCCAAATTGTAGTTATTTTTTGCACAGATATAACTTTATTTGCATTGTTCAAAGTGATTGCACATTTTTTTTGTTTTTGTCTGATGGAGCGATCTGGTTTACTTGAAGGTGATTGCAATTTTCTTTATTCTATTATTTGAAAAAGCACAGATGGAGGAGTCACAAAATGTTGTTTCAATAAAAATTCAACATGGACCATTTTGTTACAATTTTGTTGGGGCGGTGGGGCATGAACATTTTTCTTCCTCCAAAGTGGGGCGCCACAGAAAAAGTTTGACAACCACTGGATTAGAGGCAGTAGCGGCTGGTGGAACATCCAATCAATTTCAGCAAACATCCCAGAATGATTTAATGCAAAAACATACATGAATCAGGTTCAGTGTGTTGAACTGATTCCATCACTAGATGGAGCCAAACAGCCATCAGCGTGTCTGGGAATTTACAGACAAAAAGTTGACCAGCAGCTGGTTTAATGGACCACAGCTATTTTATATATATATATATATATATATATATATATATATATATATATATATATATATATATATATATGGTTTATTCTAAGCTGTCATAATTATATGAGTTCTGAAAACGCTTTGTAAATAATCTGGAAAAGGGAATTCAATTGATGTTTTTTTATTTTAAAGTGTGATTAGTCTATTTTACTTGAATCATATAGTTATTCTGTTTTCAACGAGTTTAAAGTTACTCTTGTGAATCTTACAAAACAAAAATATATATTATTCAGTGTGCTTATTTCAAACTGCCAGTAAAAGCAGTTCAAACTGTTTCACACTCCTTGTTTCACAAAACCTGCAATGCTTGATTTGTCCACTAGATGGCGATGCCGAGCTTTAGAGGAATCTTACAAATCTGGATTCTCTGGCATACGGGATCATTCTCAACCTTATGACTCATGATTTTATATAAATATATTGATGTGATTTAAAACTGGCATATTTTCCCAGCTTACAGAAAAATGGGAACTGGAAAGTTTGACCTGTGAATTACAAATACTGAATTAAAACATTTAGGAAGATTGAAGTTTAAATCTTGCTGGTGGGAGTTGATGATCTGTCCAAGGTGCTGAAACAAATGCAGATGATTTTTGCAGCTGTTATTTTTTTTGTTCCTCTGTTCACCCCACGACATTCATCCCTTTATGACATGACTCAGTGGGTGACCAGCAGAACATGTTTAGAGTTAGGCTGGTTAGCTGACGTCTTCTGACTGGTTTCAACCCAAAGTAGTGGTGTGAAGATGCATTGATCTGGATCGATATATTGACTGAATGATTCAAGTGAAAACATCGACATCTTTAAGTTACGCCTTTATTTTGAAATTCCCACCTCATCCAAGCATCCGTCCTTCCTACAGGGCCCAGAAAGAAAATTGTCAAATCATATTTTAGTTGCTTTTTTGTGAGTTTATTTGAATGATTGATTGTGTTATGATATGATATATTAAAAGGGCTTTCTTAAACTTCCTTAATGTTGTCATCACTCCATGTGCATCATGAATAGGAGCCAGGCTGCTTATGTGCCAAATTATGGGAAAATAAAGAATGAACGCGTCCTGTTAGGACACATCCTGAATAAATACACAACTAATAGACTCTTCTTCTTCTTCTTCTTCGGTTAACCGCTGCCCATGTCGTCCAATTAGGCCGACTCTGTAATTTCCTACAAATGGTAAAATATTTGATCACATATCCGGTCTAATGGTTCTGTACTAAACGTTCCATATTCACAGTCACAGAGCGCTGAACACAGAACATCTTCAGTATATTCAATAATTCTGATGCGTCAGAGGGAATAGTACGAGGTGAATATTCCCAGACAAGAGAATTGTAATTGTAATTGTAGTGGATTATGATAGTAATCAGAGGTTACTATCATAGTTGCGGCCTTCCCCACAACGCATTACGTGGAAACTTCAGCTGCCTCTGATGTCATTTCAGACGAATTTCACTTTGCCTTGAAAGTGACACCGACCCCGCGGTGAACTGTGTCAGTGAAATATCTGCTGACTTCCTGTCAGTGACTCGGCTGCTGCTGATGTTGTGAATGACACAGATTTATGAATGATATCAGATTCATGTCTTTCTTTCAATCTTTTTATTTTCAGTTTACACAGGAGTACGACATGCCACTCACAAACAGAACAGCACGTAACATACCTGCCAACCACACAAACAACCAATCCCTGACACACAAAAAAATACAAAAAACAAGAACAAAACAAACAAAACAAAACAAAAACAAAAATAAGTAAATAAATGAAAGTCATCATCCTTCCACTAGATACCAATAAACATTATGAATATTATGAATATATCTCCCTGGGCGTCCCCCGGAACCCGAAGTTACAAAAACCTCTCTCCTACACACGTCCACTTTTCAGCCCATCAGTGGCGGCTGGTCAATAGAGGGCCATGGGGCCTGGCCCCACCATGAGCCACACAAAAAAAAAAAATATATATATATATATTATAATAATCATAAATTATACAAATTGTCAATATTTGTGTTTTTGAACTGTGGAATGTACCCAGTAATGTGTGTAAAATATGATATCTGCGCAAAATATATGCTTTTCCTGCTCGTCCTCTCCGCCTGTGTGCTCTCTGCTCGTGCTCTCTGCCTGTGTGCTCTCTGCTCGTGCTCTCAGCCTGTGTGCTCTCTGCTCGTGCTCTCTGTCTGTGTGCTCTCTGCTCGTGCTCTCAGCCTGTGTGCTCTCAGCCTGTGTGCTCTCAGCCTGTGTGCTCTCTGCCTGTGTGCTCTCAGCCTGTGTGCTCTCTGCCTGTGTGCTCTCTGCCTGTGTGCTCTCTGCTCGTCCTCTCAGCCTGTGTGCTCTCTGCTCGTGCTCTCAGCCTGTGTGCTCTCTGCTCGTGCTCTCTGTCTGTGTGCGCGACACTCTGAGAACGCGCAGCTAGGGGGGCTTGATCGTTTTGGCCCAAAAGAGACGGGTCTATGAAGCAGTTTAGCCAATTGCTGATTCAAGATATAAATGAGTGACATACAATTTAGCCAATCAGCGCCCTCAAATAGATTCAGCTTGGGGCCAGAACGATCAGGCCCCCCTCGCTGCACGTTCTCGTCAGGAGAAGTCTCTACGCGCGAGCGCCAGCGCGAGCACTCCTCCTCCAAGACCCGTTTGAGAGGAGAACTTTGGCGGAGATTCTGCAGCCAAAGAGCTGATATCAGATCAGCCTGACCTCACAATCAGATAGCAGACTACATGCGAAGCTTCACTAGCTGTACACCAGACAGGTTTGGCTAGCTGGATGACGTCATGCTAATCATTTATTTAGCTTTTTAAAACAACGGGGACGGATCCAGCACGGACAGTTACGGGAGTGAGGAGGTAAGGAAACATGAGAACACCAGGACACACATGGAGAACTCTGTCAAGCTACATATTCGGCAAAGTGAACATCTTTTCTTCTACATAGCCTCAGTCTCATCTGCTTAACTTGGTCATGGAGGCATCAACATGTAATAGAGATGTTAAATTAACAGTGAAAACTCATCATAGCTTAATTTAACATCAGTATTCATAATTACACTTCATGTTTACTTCTCCTGATCTTTACCTCCTATAACGAGGTCCATAGGGGCATCTCAATAAATAAACATGTTATATTATATTATATAAGTGTTATTTACTGATTGTTTTCGTGTTGGAATACATGTTAAATATTTAACTGCCAAGTAATAATGAGTGTTTGATACTTACATTTTTTTTGCATTAAATCATACTGGGATGTTTGCTGAAATTGATAAGATGGCCCTACCTAGAACATTTTCCACCAGCCGCCACTGCAGCCCATACATTGTATATGCCAAATATTGTCCTCCACATGAGTTACATACAATATGGCGGCCAACCATACAAACAGTCACACACAGTGACAAACAAAATATTGTGGACCTTCTTCCTTCAGAGTCACATGTCTATATATGGAGGCTCAAATGACTTCATGCAACCCTAAAGGGACAAAGAGTTCTCTTGTGATGTAATCTTTACACGAGTATCTATCTACTGGATTATTTGAATGATGAAGTTCCTCTCAAAACCATTTCTTCTGTTGAAGTAATAAAATGTAAACTCTCATCTGAGCAACACACGTGATGACCAGTCATTCCCTGTGACCTGGCTCTGATGATCTGAACCGTCTCACGACCTCATTGCCGTCATGACACCACAGTATGTCAGGAGGAAGCAGGACAGACACACAAAGGGATCCACTCGCTCCACATCCTCATCTCAGCAGCTTTTAACGTTAGTGGTTAGATTGTGGTTGGCGTTTTGAAACCGTACGTTTTAACATTGTAACATGCGGTTAACGCTGTGAAGAGGTTGTGGTTCATGTTTGAAGACGTGGTTAACATTGTTTAAGTTGTAATACATGTTCACATTGTATTTATCAAACGTGTCACTGTTAAATACTTTGTCCATTGTTCTGAGTGTCTAATAATAGCACAGATGGGTTTAAATACATTGTGTTGAATCAGGTTCACCTTCAGTAGAACCTGCTATCGAAGAACAAACTGCTGCAGCAGATCCTCAAATCAGCTCGAGGCAGATGCCACATTCAGTGCGAGGGGTGCAAGTGCACATTTTGTTAATTTTAACATTGTGATTGCACGATTGTTGCAGTTATGTGCCGTTAACCTCGTGTTAGCCTTTTGCTTTCATAACTTTCTCATGACGCATGAGGATCTGTATATGCAAAAAGTTGTGTAACCACAAAAGTTTGACGTGCATACCGCCAAAATAAGAGGCAGCATTGTATAATAACACAGAAACCTTGCTGGGCTGTGACACGGGTAAAGGTGAAAGTGAAAAGATGACATAATGCTTGTTTAGTGTTCCTTTTACTACAAAATGAGTTGAAGTAAAAGTGAAACGAAACTGTTTAATAAAACAAGATGAGCCTGCTAGTCGCAGTGCCTATTATTAATGTTCAACGCATATTTGTGTAAAATGTATTGGAGCCAAAGCTGCAGTTTCACTGTCTCTTCCTGTTCATAGAAACTGAACATTTATCTTCAGCGGTGAGAGTTCACTTTCCATTTGAAAAATATTTGTGTTGCTGATAAATAGAGATAAGGTCCTCCCATCCTGACGAGCAGTCTCTTCAACAACACAAACTGATTATTAACGCATATCTGAACGCACCTGCTGCGTCTGCATGTTGGTCATGCAGCTGTGAGCGCACACAGACGCAGACAAAGACTAGAACAACAGCAGACAGCAGCACGCTGCAGAGAGAGGGAAAGAGTCCAGAATGTGAAAGATGTTGATGAACATGTATTTTGTTTTCATCTGACAACTGCAGCTAGTTTTAGTTCTAGTTCAGTAAAAGCTGATTCAAAGCACCATCTCTTGTGACTCATGAGGAGACATCAGAGGAAGGCAGGTAGAAAGGTCTAGAGATCCGCATTTAAACAATAAACTGAATGAGTTCCTCAAAAGGTTCCTACTCTCCGGGGAAAGTTACTGTGATCAAAAAAGGAGCAACCAATCATAAACAGGGTATCATATTGACCCCTTTTGACCTTTTTCTTTAAGAACTCCAGACAAGATAAACACATTTAAAGCGTGACCGGCCTTCAGTCACTGGAATAATGCAGAATAAAATGTGCCAACAATAATCCAATTTCAGTAATAACCTGTCGGTCCATGTGACTTAATATTCAAATCTTGTCTTGTTTTAAGTTTAAGAAAGAACTTGAACTTGAGTGAACCAGACGAACCAAATCTTGTATCTTCATCTTGTAAACATGTTGTGCAACTGATTCTACTGGCTGATGGGGCCTTCCATGTGTTTCCCAAACACCTACTTATAAGTCATTCAGGTCACAAGTCTGTCATGTTGTGTTATTGTGTGATTTAGGAATTTGCTGTGAACTGAAAGCACCGGGGATGGATGTTGAAAATGAAACCACTTTGCAGCTACATCATAATTAGCCTCCCAGCCCAACAGTAGCTTTGATCCAAATATAATTACCAACCACAGACGACAATGACATTTTCATTCATGATCATCCATCACGTTGGAATGTTGGTGAACTGGTCTACCTAGAACTCTATCAGCTGGCATGACTAATGCATTCTTCAGGCAGCGTTTGCACAAACGGAATGGGATCTATCGTACTTCACAAAGGCCTCGGTGTTGACGATGATTGATTCATCACTGATGACGGAATTTATTTTTCCAACTGACTCCTTAAAAAGTCATCGGACGAAGCGTCAATTAAACGTTCTATTTTTCTTTGAAACACCTTTTTGTGATTGTGACTCGGCCCATCCAAACAAATGTTTGCACACTACGAACGAGCCGAACCGAGGTCTCATCTGGACCAAGACCACCTCTTTAGTCAGACGTGAAGGTTTCTGCTGTTGGGTCTGGACTGTGGTCTGAGGGAGGTTTCACAGTTTGGGATTGGATCAAACTGAAAAGTCCGAAAGTCCGGAAACCACGAGGTACTGGTGCTGGAGCTCCCGTCTCCTACAAGCGGATTATTAGACAACGGGCTCCTAGTGAAGGGCCCCGACATAAGAGCAAGACATCCAATCTGTAGTCGATTTGTGTCTCATTTTGTGGTCGTCTTTTGCATTCGTGGTTGTTTTGTGTGTCCTTCAGTGACATTTTGCAGATGAAGGCCAGGGCCCCCTGAGCCCTCAGGTATCTGGTTATGTGCAAAGTAGGCCCGCTCACTAACCATACAGGTGATCCTGAACCAAGAGACACTTTCACGATCTTAACGAGGTCCTTCTATTTGTTGACACGTCTGGTAACGGTAGAAGTGGAAAACGTCTACATGGGTTGTTTTAAACAACTTACTATGTTCTTGGAATATTGGCGGAGCTAAGAAGGTAGATCAGGTCTGGTGCTTGATGCTCTCGGTCAGTCTTTTATTCTTGTTACATCGTTTTGCTGTGAATCTAGTTGCTTGTTGGGAAAATTAAGAACATTTGACACCTGATCTTTTTTACAGAGAAGAAGGTGGAAAGAGCATGCTTCAACTGTTTCTATGGTTTTCCAGGAAATTGCTCTGTTTTTGATTTACGTAACATTTTCCGGTTTAAGAAAATATGTTAGCATGAAGCTAATCAAAAGTAGCCTTCATCGGAATGAAAAACGTGTTTGATGTCACACAGTAGGCTCCATTCAGCCTCCTGCTGTGCGTGATCGAGGTTTGGGTTGTTATCAAGCGCATCATCTCCTGAATTTACCAAACAAATTTTTCAGCTGACATGCATGTCTATATTTAGCTTCATTTGCCTTTAGTCAATGCCTACTATTTAGGGCTCAGCGGTTCATTGTGTTGTCTGGTTTCAGTCAGTTTATGATCCTTCCTGACCGTCAGCACTCTACGTGTGGTTTGTCCAGTATCTGTATGTTCAGCATGTCTTCAGCTTTGTCCTCAGCTTTAGACGTCCACATATGTCTACAGTGGATCATGATTCTTGGACGATCTGTTAAACAATTTACCCAAAACCAAATTTTAAACCCTTTGATGTGAATGTCACGGAGGGAAATATTCTCTTGTCCATATTTATAGTTGTACTTTATCATTTCTTTTAGCTCTCAGCTTGAGCAGTTTCATAGGGAGCTGGTCAAAAAACACTGAAACAGGGAAGTACACGGACTGAATACACAAAGAACTAATTTACAGATTAAACTCAGGTGTGGTGGAAAAATAGGCGGGAAGACGACAAAGGCAAAAGCATGACACACAGGGAGAGTATTTTCCAAACAAAGAAACAGGCTAAACAAAAAATGCAAAACCATGAAAAGGTGTTTTATCAGATAGTAAAGAGATGAGAGATGACTAGAAATGAGTCAGCTCTTATTCTAAATATGTCTGAATGTGACCTTAAAACTGCACAGTCATACTACATGACATCATAAGAGCATGGTGCACGTCATTACTAACAATTACTCACAAAAGTTTATTAAGGAGTTTAAGGTTTGCCAAGCAGGAAGTCTTCTCTGCATGGCATCTTTCTTCCTCTATGGTGGTAAAAGGTGGTGCGAAAATCATTACTGTCATTGATGGCAGTTAATATAATAATAATAATGGAATATATATAGAACCCTGTGCACACAAGTTGAACAAATATATAATCTTTTAGGACTTTGGGGCTCTTTCTTACAATGGCGTATTAAAAAAAAGTAACATTCAGGAAAAAATAAATTGGATTTCTGAGATAAAAGTTGTCAATCTAAGAAAGAATCGTGTTGTTTTCAGAATATGGTGTTAACAAAGTTTATATACAAAATACACAAATGGAAAAAAGATGTATTTGATTTTATTCAAAAGAAGTATAAACTGTGTTCCTTATAAATTAAATAGAAAACGCCTCTAAACTGTCTTTATTCTGCAGTGGCCCAAATACGCTGACTTACAACAATAATAGTTTCAATCTCATCAATATCAACACTTTCTTGACCAAACAAGAGTTATCTTCAGTGACACCAATACATTTAATTCTAAAATTCACCAAGAAAATAAATCTAAAAAATAACAGACGTTTTGTGATTCAACAAGACAAAGTGATGTTCTCATAGCAACAAAAGTGTCTTAGAAAGAATGCAATAATTCTGGAGAAAATATGTCATAATAACCCGAAAATATATAAATGTTATGACGTAAAAAGGAACAATATGCCGCCTTTGAGGAAAACCAATTTTGTTGTGGATAACGTTTGCTTTTAACAAAAAGAAGGCCCGTGGAAGTCGAGGTGGTCGATGAGTCAAAAAACACAGAGTTATGTTTCATAAACATAAACAGGTACTTTTGTAGTTTTTGTTTAGTTTGGTTTCAGTTTCGTAGTCCTTTCAAGTCAAACCAGGAAGTCGTTTTTTAGTTTTGTTTCTGTTTGAGAAATGATGTTTTCCTGTAATGTAGCTAACTGAAAGTGCAGTGCAGTAGTTTGGGAACATCATTTTGTCGGGAGGGGTTGGTGCAGCAGGTTCAACAGCTCACTCCTATTCTTGAAATTCAAGTAGTAACTGTCAGTACATTTAAATTACAGCTGCTTTCTGAATCAGAAGAGTTCGTGCAGACGCAGTGATGTCAACCTGAGTAAGCCCGTTCTTACCCCGGTTGCTCAAGTGGAGTTTCTATTCTTTCAGGAGAACTGTTTCTATGTAAACCAGGGTGTGACTGGAAACCCTTGTTTGCCCCGTCAGCCCTCCCTACTGTGTGCAAAGTTAAGTCCATTATTTAGGATATCTGAGATGATGGGCTGTCTACAATCTTCTTTTTTCAGTTAAAGACTTGTTTTAAAGTCAAATACATGTTCTGAAGCTGCAGTTTAAAGTAGGTTTGAACAGCTTGATAAGCACTGATATAGTAATATTTCCAATCTTTGTTTTTAATACGTATTTTATTCCATGCTTTGTGAGAGATACAGTGTGGACAGGTTCTAGTGTGTAATAACAGAGGTTTTATTTTAAGTATTGCCTCTATTTTGACCTCTCCTTGCCTCTTTCTGTGTACTTCCCTTTGAGGATATGTGTCGTGCTTTCATAGAAGGCTGCATGAGGTGGGGGGGTTTAACATGGAAGGCTTGAGGCTATCATCTTCTTTCATCATGTGTGGTAACAGCATGACGAGTCAAATTGAAGTAATCGCGTCTGATGGCTTTAAACACCCACGTTACAACAGTACATGGAAACGCCTTCTGTTACCTGAAACACTTTGATTGCCACTAATCCTCACTAAGTGTTACGTAACGTTACATTATTTCAGTTGTGGCAGTCGTGGTCATTTCACATATTTCTGTGGGATCGGGTTAAAGAAAACCTCCCGTTACTGAAGAAAACCTCCCGTTAACGAAGAAAACCTCCCGTTAGTGAAGAAAACCTCCCGTTAACGAAGAAAACCTCCCGTTAGTGAAGAAAACCTCCCGTTAACGAAGAAAACCTCCCGTTACGTTAACGAAGAAAACCTCCCGTTAGTGAAGAAAACCTCCCGCTAACAAACAAAACCTCCCGCTAACGAAGAAAACCTCCCGTTAGTGAAGAAAACCTCCCGCTAACGAAGAACACCTCCCATTAACGAAGAAAACCTCCCATTAGTGAAGAAAACCTCCCGTTAACGAAGAAAACCTCCCGCTAACGAAGAAAACCTCCCGTTAGTGAAGAAAACCTCCCGCTAACGAAGAAAACCTCCCGTTAATGAAGAAAACCTCCCGTTAATGAAGAAAACCTCCCGCTAACGAAGAAAACCTCCCGTTAATGAAGAAAACCTCCCGTTAATGAAGAAAACCTCCCGCTAACGAAGACAACCTCCCGTTAATGAAGAAAACCTCCCGTTAACGAATAAAACCTCCCGTTAATGAAGAAAACCTCTCGTTAACGAAGAAAACCTCTAGCTTCACTGGAGAGTTTACCAGACTAACACTGATGCTTTGGACTTCACCTCTCCCTTTAAATCTGTCGTAGAAACTGTCCACCAAACCTGAGATGGAAATCAAAATCTAGTCAGTTTGTAGATTTCCCACCGTACATAATTACCTCTGCCAGGATTCTAGTTTTTTTTGCCTTCAAGGCTTAATTACTTTTCTTCAAGCAAGATGAAGGCCAGTGGAGCGGAATACATGATCTCACTTCTAGTGTAGTTTCTCTTTATTGTCAGAGTCTTGAAATAGGAGAGTAATTCCACTATCAGGTTGAAATTTGTTATATAAAACGGTTGAATCCCCGTCTACAGGCAGATCTCTTTAAAAGGTAACTTTAGTATCTTTAAACATGGACCCAATCTGAACAGGAAGGTGCTGCTGTAAAGAAAAACATGTTTCTCTTTAGAGTCCTCTCCATAATGCTGAAATAACAATCTGAGCCAAAAACAAGCATCCGCACTCCTACGTTTTTAGTTTGAAAATGACGTTTAAAAGCTAAAACGATATCCATCCAGATGAGCGTTTTGGCGCCGTTTCAGAAATAATCTCCGTCCATAATAACACCCATAAAAATGCAAAACCCACGACCAACAACCTGCACTGCATGTAGAGATGATACGGCCGCCGGACATGGGAATTGTCGCAAAGCGTTGAAATGCAGAAACATAAAATGCAGAATTTACACCACAACAGCTGCGAGCAAAGACAACAAGGGCAGCAACGCTTTGTTATCCATGTTGAGATGAACCTGTGGAAGTCAAGGCTGATGTCGTTAGACGTGATCACGACGTACGTCGTGACTGATAAAACCTAATCAGGCGGCGAACGTTTGTTTTTGTGTCATCGTCCAGATCAGAACGCAGCCCCCAGAGTTTTAAAGCTGAAACGTCGGCAGGGTTTTTAAATGTGTTTTCATGGGTTCGACAGCGCAGCACAAGTTCTGCGTGTTTGAAATGCTTGCTTGCCCTCGCAGCTCGTTGTCCCTCATTACTCGACCAGCTTCACAAACTTCACTTAGACTCAAACACATCAGAAAATAGGGTCCAGGTAGGAACATTTTAATTGTTATATCACATTTTAATGTTAGCCTTTTCAAATTGCCACCCAAGTTACTCCTGTTAGATTTAGTTTCCACAACAAATAAAAAGAGGCCTTTAACATCAGTCCCTGTTCCAGTTATGATGTGTTGACTTCCACATTTCCTGAAGTCTGACCTTCCTCGTGTGAACCAAACCTCAACAGCAAACATGCTCCGTCATCGTGAAAGCAGCCACACTCTTCCCTCTCTTCTATTTCTGTAAAGCTGACAGCTTTACTACTCAGCGGCACCGTTCATCACCACTGGCTGAAAGTGAAAGTTTACTACCAGCGTGTGTTTGTGCGGAGCTGCTGCACGCACCATGACTGTGTCTGTGACGTTGGTGGTTAACCTCGGTGCATTCCCTCTCGGTTTGACATTTCCTGGAACGAACAAACCCCTTCTCTCAGCTGCTCTGTTTGCTGAATCTGTGTAAATCATGACTTTGGCAGAGAGAACCAGCAGCTCCTTCCTGATAAGTCTAAAAACTCCCACACGGGGGAGTTCATCCACACCTGAATTCCTCTTTTCTTGATATTTATATCGGAAAGAGTTTCTGTTTGTGTCAGCAGCCTCTGACCTGCACAGCCAGGAACGTGTTTATCAAAGGTTCCAGGGCGTTGACGATTCATCTTCATCTAACGCGGCTTTGTTCAGTCCACGCCAGTCCTCGCTTAACCTCAGAATACTTTGAGAGAACTCGTCTCTGTGGTTGGCTTACTGTCAAACATCGTCAGAGACTTTAAATGAGTTCTCAAGGCGTCACCAGTGGAAATCTAATCAAATGTATATTTCTATTTCTCAACTCGAAACTTAGGTGAAATAGTTTCTCTTCAGTTTTAAACCTCATGCTTTTAGAAGAAGTACGCTGTAAACTAAATCATATTAGTAATTTCTGTGAATTTCAAGGGAAATAATTTTGTGTTAATAGTTTTCTAGAAATGAGCATCTTTCTCTTGAGACAAGTTTAAAACAGCTGCTGACTCAGCATAACTCTGTGGTGGGAAACTACACAAGTTCCAGGATTTATTCTGACTTTGTTTGCTCTCATGCAGGCTGAGGTTTCCTGTTTGCAAACATGTTTTAACCTCTCAGACAAACTCAATGACCCCTCAGAGAATGACATGTTGTCTGTTTCGGTTCTAGAAGCTCGTCTCTCCATCTCTCCCTTCATGGATTTCTGCTTTGGGTGCAAATAAACTAACGTGTCCTCGTAAGACGTTTCGTATGAGATCTTAAGAAAAGCTATTCCTACTTGTTTGTCACATGCACACAGTCTTTTCAAAATAAACTTCCGTCTTCACAGAAAAGTACTTAGTTAGGGTTGAGGAAAATATTGTGATTTTGGTTCAAATAACTACAGAAGTGACGCTACTTAAACACGAAGGTTACGTGATGAATGAGTTGACTTCTGGTTTCAAACGGGACATGCACAGCGGCCTCCTGGGTGAAAGTCTGGCGTCTTTGAACCGACACATCCACACAGTCCTCCTCCCTATGCAGAGCTTGTCACCCTCATACTTCCTGGTTCACGATTATGTGGATTACATACAAACTGATTTTTGCGGGATATATACGAATGACAGCGCATCACTTTTTGTAGTGTGTCCTGAATAAACACAGGACTTTCACCCAGGAGACAGCTGTTCATGTCCCGTGTGAGACTAAAACTGAATGTCATGTATGTAATAGTACCTAACTTATTTACCTAGCTGATGGAACGTAACAAATCTTATTTTATTGCGTAGGGCCATTGCTTAAGTTGCCTCTGAACATTTACCAGCCAGCGATTATATTCGTCACCACAATGAATTTGGGGAAACGATGTAGTGCCATATCAATGTAATTTCTAGGAGACAGGAAAACATTTTCAGCACTAGTCTGCTCTACTGTATGCATGTCTGTATTTTATCCATTCAACAAGACCAAGAGTAACATAATCCTCAGCTCCTGGACATTAAGAGGAACCCTTTTAAAAAATATATATTAAGTACTCCCACGAGGTCATAAACCATAGAGAAGTGGAGGGCAATGACTAAAAGGCCACTGATACGACACCATCATGGGAGACTAAATAAGACCCACATGTTAACAGCAAGTTCAACCTTTGTCCTTCAATCAGGGCATGTAATGCTAAAAGATTACAGTGTGTACTACCAGAAGTGATATACAGTAACACCGAGCGTTCAGCGTCTGTGGATTGTCCTCTCTATCTTAATGTGACACATTATTTGGTCTATGCCGACAAAACAAATCCCCTTCAAGCAGATTATAGTAAAGTCTGGAGACACTTCCTGGATCAAACAAACTAAATCTGAGAAAATAATTCAATGATAAGATTCCTTGAACCCGATAGTCTCAACCTGGCTCAGAGATGTTGACACGCAAAAGGTTTTTCCTTAAAACAAGTAAATCATTACTTAAATATGTAGTGTGTGGCTTTGAAAGCAGTGCTGGTATGTGTGCAGTGAAAGCAATGAGCATGGACCAGCTGTTAAAGGCTGGAGGCCAAGGTGACCGAGATCAAGCTGACGACCGGCCACGTCAGCCAACGGAGCGTGTTTGAGCAGCCATGAGACACCTGGAGCTATAACGAGTTTAACTATAGTGAACAGAGAAGGTCTGGAGGCAAATCACAGCTGGGACTTGAGATTTTGGGTACGTTTATGTCGTTAAGTATTATGTACTACTACTGTAGGTGTACTTACTGCATATAGCACATTTCAGCAACAAGGCACTTTACATAAAACATCAAAAGTCAGAGTGCAAAAGAAAAACATTCATGTAAATACAAGTATAAAACTGCCATTTAAGAGCTAAGAACATTTGAAAATAAAAACAAGCTAAAATAGAATAAGACATGTATGAAATAGAATAAATCAGTGCAGTGTAAGATATGATTTAATAAAAGTCAGCGACAAACAGAAAAGTCTTCAACCTTGATTTAAAAGAAGTGAGTTCATGGTTTGTTTTTAAGCTGACGTTATTCGTCAGCACTTAACAAAACAACAACTAATTTTGTGTGTTTCATTCATCGAATATGTAGAGAACTCTGAACTAGTTTATTTGGGAAGATATTCCAATGATTTCATGCCATTGACAGAATCGTCCACTTATTCTAAGAAGAAAATTTGACTTTTAGGCCACAAAAATAGTCAGTGACTCAATTAGCACGGACATTGTTACAGCGCACCTTTCCTCAAACTGTCTCTGCCTCAGTAAACATTGTTTTTTTCCACCATGTGCCCTCAAACTACCTCATTCCAGAATAAAAGCCTCTTTTAGGAAGTTGGCCAACAGCAGATCTTACATGCCAAAGGAACAAGAAGTTGCTTAATGTCAGTGCAGCCTCACCAGCTTTCTGTTGGGGAGGAAACTCACAGAAATATGATCTTTATTAGTTATCTAGTATTGCGCAGTCCAATCCTCAACAGTTCAGTCTTGCGTTTCGGTGGGAGTTCCGTGATACACATTTGGTAAACCTCAGACAGACTGACGAATACTTGCTTTCCACACCGACGCAAAGTTGGGGCTTACAACGCCATGCAGGGCTTTTCCACCCGTTAGACCATCGGCAGTATAACACAAACCGCGAAGACATCATGACACATTCCAGTAACTCAGAAGCATTTCCATTGATACATCATATGTATTTTGGCTTCATCCTTCTGGGGTTTTTTTGGGGGGGGGGGGGGGGGGGGGGTACAAACCATGAACTCACTTCTTTTAAATCAAGGTTGAAGACTTTTCTGTCTGTCGCTGACTTTTATTAAATCATATCTTACACTGCACTGATTTATTCTATTTCATACATGTCTTATTCTATTTTAGCTTGTTTTTATTTTCAAATGTTCTTGTGATTGAAGGACAAAGGTTGAACTTGCTGTTAACATGTGGGTCTTATTTAGTCTCCCATGATGGTGTCGTATCAGTGGCCTTTTAGTCATTGCCCTCCACTTCTCTATGGTTTATGACCGCGTGAGAGTCGTGGGAGTACTTAGTATATTTAAAAAAAAGGGTTCCTCTTAATGTCCAGGAGCTGAGGATTATGTTACTCTTGGTCTTGTTGAATGGATAATTGAATGTGAAAATACATCCATTTTAAATTGTTGTCAAAATGGCTTTATTTTATCATCTGAAGACATAATACAAACTTAACAACATGTTTACATTATTTGAAGCAGCAGTGTGTAGGATTATGGGGGATATATTAGCAGAAACTGAATGAAATAGACATAACTATGTTTTCCTTTGTGTATAATGACATGAAACTAAGAATAGTTGTGCTTTTGTTACATTAGAATGAGCCCTAAATATGGAGCACGTTCTCTTCGCGGAGTCCGCCATGTTGAACCTCCATATTTTCTACAGTAGCCCAGAATGGACAAACCAAACCATGTTTTTTATGTTACCTAAGGGTGAGCGTAGGGGTATTTAAGTGGTTGCAATTTTAACCTCATCACTAGATGCCATTAAATCCTACAAATCCCAAAAGGTTCACCACATATTAGATATATCCATATCTCGTTGTGAAGGAAAAGCAAGACAAGTCTATTTGTATCTCACATGTCGTAAAAAAGGCACTCAAAGTGCTTTACATAATGCATTTAAAGCATTAATCAGGGAGTACAGCAAAAACATGAAATTCATAAAACTATATAAAAGCAATTAAATGGAGAAAGAAATATAAGTACCTGTATATGATGATGAGAGCTTTTCTTTCAGGCAAAGGCAGCGCAGAACATGCATGTTTTTATCCTGGATTGAACGGGAGGCTATGTCAGGGAGGGTAATATACAAATATTTCTGTGTAACTGAAGGAATTTCAGTCGTCACTGATCTGTTCATGGGACTTGCAGTGAGAATTGGGTGTCATCTGCATATTGTGATAGGTGCATGTACATGTTGAGTAAAAGAGGCCCAAGGATTGAGCCTTGGGGAACTCCATATGTGACGTTTGTCCTCTCAGATGCATGGTCGCCACATGTGACAAGCATCACCTGTCCTGTAGATTTAAACCACTGGGACTGCGTCTTAAAGTCTTGCCCAGCTTGCATGCCTAGTAGTATTGTATGTTCAAGCATTAAGATCCAATAGACTTGCGGGCATGAGACTTGCACAAGTGCAAGTTTCATGCCCGTCTCAAAGAACGGTGGAAATGATAATACACTTGTTGCAGAAAAGTGGGGGGGGGGGGGTACAAACCATGAACTCACTTCTTTTAAATCAAGGTTGAAGACTTTTCTGTCTGTCGCTGACTTTTATTAAATCATATCTTACACTGCACTGATTTATTCTATTTCATACATGTCTTATTCTATTTTAGCTTGTTTTTATTTTCAAATGTTCTTGTGATTGAAGGACAAAGGTTGAACTTGCTGTTAACAGGTGGGTCTTATTTAGTCTCCCATGATGGTGTCGTATCAGTGGCCTTTTAGTCATTGCCCTCCACTTCTCTATGGTTTATGACCGCGTGAGAGTCGTGGGAGTACTTAGTATATTTTAAAAAAAGGGTTCCTCTTAATGTCCAGGAGCTGAGGATTATGTTACTCTTGGTCTTGTTGAATGGATAATTGAATGTGAAAATACATCCATTTTAAATTGTTGTCAAAATGGCTTTATTTTATCATCTGAAGACATAATACAAACTTAACAACATGTTTACATTATTTGAAGCAGCAGTGTGTAGGATTATGGGGGATATATTAGCAGAAACTGAATGAAATAGACATAACTATGTTTTCCTTTGTGTATAATGACATGAAACTAAGAATAGTTGTGCTTTTGTTACATTAGAATGAGCCCTAAATATGGAGCACGTTCTCTTCGCGGAGTCCGCCATGTTGAACCTCCATTTTTCTACAGTAGCCCAGAATGGACAAACCAAACCATGTTTTTTATGTTACCTAAGGGTGAGCGTAGGGGTATTTAAGTGGTTGCAATTTTAACCTCATCACTAGATGCCATTAAATCCTACAAATCCCAAAAGGTTCACCACATATTAGATATATCCATATCTCGTTGTGAAGGAAAAGCAAGACAAGTCTATTTGTATCTCACATGTCGTAAAAAAGGCACTCAAAGTGCTTTACATAATGCATTTAAAGCATTAATCAGGGAGTACAGCAAAAACATGAAATTCATAAAACTATATAAAAGCAATTAAATGGAGAAAGAAATATAAGTACCTGTATATGATGATGAGAGCTTTTCTTTCAGGCAAAGGCAGCGCAGAACATGCATGTTTTTATCCTGGATTGAACGGGAGGCTATGTCAGGGAGGGTAATATACAAATATTTCTGTGTAACTGAAGGAATTTCAGTCGTCACTGATCTGTTCATGGGACTTGCAGTGAGAATTGGGTGTCATCTGCATATTGTGATAGGTGCATGTACATGTTGAGTAAAAGAGGCCCAAGGATTGAGCCTTGGGGAACTCCATATGTGACGTTTGTCCTCTCAGATGCATGGTCGCCACATGTGACAAGCATCACCTGTCCTGTAGATTTAAACCACTGGGACTGCGTCTTAAAGTCTTGCCCAGCTTGCATGCCTAGTAGTATTGTATGTTCAAGCATTAAGATCCAATAGACTTGCGGGCATGAGACTTGCACAAGTGCAAGTTTCATGCCCGTCTCAAAGAACGGTGGAAATGATAATACACTTGTTGCAGAAAAGTGGGGGGGGGGGGGGGTACAAACCATGAACTCACTTCTTTTAAATCAAGGTTGAAGACTTTTCTGTCTGTCGCTGACTTTTATTAAATCATATCTTACACTGCACTGATTTATTCTATTTCATACATGTCTTATTCTATTTTAGCTTGTTTTTATTTTCAAATGTTCTTGTGATTGAAGGACAAAGGTTGAACTTGCTGTTAACAGGTGGGTCTTATTTAGTCTCCCATGATGGTGTCGTATCAGTGGCCTTTTAGTCATTGCCCTCCACTTCTCTATGGTTTATGACCGCGTGAGAGTCGTGGGAGTACTTAGTATATTTAAAAAAAAGGGTTCCTCTTAATGTCCAGGAGCTGAGGATTATGTTACTCTTGGTCTTGTTGAATGGATAATTGAATGTGAAAATACATCCATTTTAAATTGTTGTCAAAATGGCTTTATTTTATCATCTGAAGACATAATACAAACTTAACAACATGTTTACATTATTTGAAGCAGCAGTGTGTAGGATTATGGGGGATATATTAGCAGAAACTGAATGAAATAGACATAACTATGTTTTCCTTTGTGTATAATGACATGAAACTAAGAATAGTTGTGCTTTTGTTACATTAGAATGAGCCCTAAATATGGAGCACGTTCTCTTCGCGGAGTCCGCCATGTTGAACCTCCATATTTCTACAGTAGCCCAGAATGGACAAACCAAACCATGTTTTTTATGTTACCTAAGGGTGAGCGTAGGGGTATTTAAGTGGTTGCAATTTTAACCTCATCACTAGATGCCATTAAATCCTACAAATCCCAAAAGGTTCACCACATATTAGATATATCCATATCTCGTTGTGAAGGAAAAGCAAGACAAGTCTATTTGTATCTCACATGTCGTAAAAAAGGCACTCAAAGTGCTTTACATAATGCATTTAAAGCATTAATCAGGGAGTACAGCAAAAACATGAAATTCATAAAACTATATAAAAGCAATTAAATGGAGAAAGAAATATAAGTACCTGTATATGATGATGAGAGCTTTTCTTTCAGGCAAAGGCAGCGCAGAACATGCATGTTTTTATCCTGGATTGAACGGGAGGCTATGTCAGGGAGGGTAATATACAAATATTTCTGTGTAACTGAAGGAATTTCAGTCGTCACTGATCTGTTCATGGGACTTGCAGTGAGAATTGGGTGTCATCTGCATATTGTGATAGGTGCATGTACATGTTGAGTAAAAGAGGCCCAAGGATTGAGCCTTGGGGAACTCCATATGTGACGTTTGTCCTCTCAGATGCATGGTCGCCACATGTGACAAGCATCACCTGTCCTGTAGATTTAAACCACTGGGACTGCGTCTTAAAGTCTTGCCCAGCTTGCATGCCTAGTAGTATTGTATGTTCAAGCATTAAGATCCAATAGACTTGCGGGCATGAGACTTGCACAAGTGCAAGTTTCATGCCCGTCTCAAAGAACGGTGGAAATGATAATACACTTGTTGCAGAAAATGACAAATGATCCACTCGTGTCTTAGACGCGGACCTCTTATCTGAATGTGTTCAACCATTCAAAAGGAACTGCTTCTGGAATAGGAACTCCTATTGTGTATTTTATAAAAATATGACTTTAGCAGCATTAACAGTTGATGGAATTTAATTGATTGGTCTCTGTTTCTTATGACATGAATACATTATTAAAAAAATTAAGCAATTACCAATGAATTTATTTCCAATTACTTTTATGACAGCGTCATTCAGGCAGCACACATGCTTCAGCTTCACTAGCATACAGTTCTACGCATTCTCTATAAATCATGAACAGCAAACACAAGAGCTCCTCTGCTGTCCCTCAACTTCCTCCTTTCTATAAATAGCACAATAAATTAAGTTGATATATAAAATGAAAAAAACTTTAACTGCATACATAGGAAGAGGTAGATATAAAGAAGGCCACCACTTTTTATTCTTCAAAGGGTAAGAACGGTGAGGATTTTTGGTTGGTAAAAATTGTTCAGGTTCTCCATCTGCGTTCACTCCCAGAAATCAAACTGCTGATTTGTGTTTTCTGGTGTATACGCTGGTTGCAATAAGGACTCGGTTGCAACATGGAGGAGTATCTTCGCAGAAATGTTGTACCTTAAACAGTTCGATACCAAAAGGGGAACATACGAGCACATTAATACTTCAATCAGTACATCTATGAAGAATGTACTCCCGAGGACAAGAACTACACATGCTTGAGAGTGAACACGATATATTAGATCTGTATTATATTACATTACATTATATTACATTACACAATCAAGTTTGGATTCATTGCTAAATTCTAAGAAGGAAAAACATCAAACAACTGAAATCCAGTGCAGTGAATGTTAATCAGCTGGATGCAGATAGAAGTAAAGTAACTATTTCTCTAATTGACCGGTATTGTCTAAAGCCCTTATTGATAGTGCATCTTGAAGGCAGCAACTTTTGAAATGTTTACACATGTGTGTTTGGACCAGTCAGACTCTTTGCTATCTGTAAGTAAATATGTTCTACTTCAGCCTACTCTGACATTACATTTACATCCACCTCGTTCCTCATATCACACAGCTCCTTCAGACTCGAGTCGATTCTCTGCAGCTTGTTCTGTAGTCTCTCTCCGGCGCTGTCCGCTCCGGTTTTGGTCACTATCGATGGCAGCTGCCGAATCTGACTTGCCGTGGCAGAAGCGACCCACTTGTTGATCCGTACATGAATATCTGAGAGGGTGAGCCCTGAAGCTCCTTGTTTTTTACCGTCCTCAGACGGGAGCTTGTGCAAAATCCGACGCAGTCGTCTGATGTGGATTTTCTGGTGGACAAAGAAAGCCGGGAGGATTTCTTTGAGGTAGTCGCCTCCGTCTGCAAGGAACAAACGAGATGATTGATCAGAAGCTGATAAGGAATCATGACAAACATAGTGACTAGTCCTGATTAATGGGAGTGTTGTGGATAGTTGCAAAGATTTTAAATTAAATTGTTCCGTCACTGTTATGATTTATTCCCTTTTAGATTTTGTCCAAATGACATTATCTTTCATGTGCTAACGCAGTCACAAACAGAGACGGCTTCTGAAGCTGTGTTCAAAGACCCTCTGACATCCAAGACTTGACAGTCAGCATGTCTGCGGATTGTTTTGCAGCCAATAATTATAAACTCCTTCCACTCAGTTGACATGAGGCTCATTCAAATGTTTTCTGGAGGTGTGCTCTTAACTCTGAGTCTGAGCATTTACCCTCCAGTAGACGCTATAAAGCACCCAAGTGTCAATTCAATTAAAACTAGCTTGAACCACAGCCGCTAAGAGTTTTTGCCTTGTTTAACGAGTTTGTGGTCTCTGAAGATGTGCAATATGCTTCTCTTTAACTTTGTTAAGGTGCAATGTTGTTTTTATGTTGTGCACTTGTATTTTAATTGTTTTATGTATCTTACTCACAGCAAACTTTGATTGTGTGTATACGAGTCTATTGCAGTAACCCTGAGCCCAAGAGAAATGACCCAAAGGGCACAGTAAAGCATATTGTACGTGTATGTGTATCGTATATTGTATATCCTATCGAATACTGTGTATCGTGCATCATATATCCTGTACCGTGTATTGTATACCATAAAACCTATATTGTATACTGTATATGTGTTGTGTCGTGTTGCATTGTATCTTATATCGTACCGTATATCCTATCATGTATGAGATCATACAGTGGTTCATATTGTGTCTTATATCATGTCGTGTATCGCTAAGTATTGTAAAATATCTAAATGTTGTTGATGTTGTAAATAGCAGCCAGTGATGCAGCAGGTTGTTTTCATAGGAAGGTAAGTGAAGATAACTGATGACTGGTTGCCTTTAAGGTTTAGTAAATGTGATAAACATTAAATATCACAACCAGCGATGTGGTGGCCAACAGCATGACATGCTCCTCCCCCTCTTCCTAACGGATGATCTCACCTTTGGATTTGACCTCATTGCAGCTGGTGCACACGCTGTCGTGCCAGACGGAGCCCTTCAGCACCAGCTCCATCCCCGGAGCGCAGCTTTTGTGTAGCAGTGCAGTTCTGGTGGGCAGAGACGGTGTCCGAGTAGGTGTTGTTGGGACAACTCTGGCACACGGTGTCGTCATCGGCTGTACCTGGAGGAGACACGAGAGCCATAAGAGTTATGATGGTCACAGAATCTTCACATCCAACAGATGAAATGCACTTTAGGAATGTAGATATTAATCAAACTGAACAACGGAAACGTGCTGCATTTTACTCTCCCGCAAAGCGCCAAACATTAGAAACATTGGCGGTGCATGAGTGGGTTTGTGGACGTGCATCATCCCGCAGATCTTTGTTCGAGTGTAAATGTAGTTCGACATAGTCACAGCTGCTTGCCTCTGGGGGGCAGTACGCTTCAGTGTAAAAGCTGACTCATCCAGTATTCAACCTGGTAAATCCAGTTCCATCCTGCTCTAAAGTTTGTGGTTACATCCATTTGTTTCTCTGTGGCTCGCCCAAAGCCTGTGTCACTGCCTCGAATAATGAACAGGCGTCAATAACACGACACACCTGACGTGCGACAGCAACACAAACAGCAACGTAACACTGCTATCGCCATGGTAACAGCGCCATGGTTGGAGCTATGTGATGTGAATCACATCTATACTAAATGTAATGTATTGTTATTATTATTATACGGTGAGTTATGTTTATAAGGACAATAATGAACAACATAATTGAAGTCTTATTAAAGAAACTGATTTAAAAATGTATTTCGTGGAAGTAGCAACAAGGAGAGTTGCCATTATATGCTGCTAATATTTTTTATAATATAATATTTGTTCTTGTTTTTCTTTTATTCTTTTTGTTTGTACTTTGGGTCTGAATTGATTAAACTGAGTCCCGCATGGCATTGTGGGTAGTGTAGTGGAATTAAGTTTTGAGCCGATCAGTTAACGTTATGAACGTTGTTGCAGCTTCTTTTTTACCTTTTTTCTGTTTGTCCAGATTATCAGGGATTTAAATTATGAGTCAAATGTTAAAAGAATCAAGAAAACATTTTTTAAAGGTAATGATAGCCTATGTTGCTTTTGGACAGAACACACATAAATAACCTGAATAATCAGGAGACAATATGACCATTGACACTGAGTCCCGCTCTCCCCTACATCAAAACCGGAAGATGTTCTGAACCAGTAATGATGGAGACCTCCAGCGCTCCCTCCCACCCAACCATCTGGAGCAGCAGCCTACCTCTGGTCAGCACCTCCTGCCCGGACGGACACTCCCTGTGTCGGAAGCACATGTCGTACTTCGCGTAGTATCCCTGTTTACACTCGCACCGGCAGTCGCTGTTCGCGGAGCACGGCGTCTTCACCACCTGGTTGTGGCCGCACACTCCGCAGCGCAGGCACTTGCTAATGTAGTTCCACAGCTCCGTGAACGAGCCCGACGGGCACTGCGCGCACTCGCTCCTGTGCGTCGCCGTGCAGCTCGAGCGCAGGTAGGTCCCGGGGGCGCAGCGGTCGCACTCCACGGAGTTTCCGGTGATCGGGTCCGTGTCTCTGAAGGTGAGCAGCGGCCCGGCGACGCCGTCGACCCGAGCGGCGCGCATCGAGAGCAGCACCAGCAAGACAAGCGATGCCCACATCTGGAAGTGAGGAGGAAACAGGACATTATGGAGGGAAATCTACGGGAACACGATGTTATGTGAAGTAGATGCTGCCACGTTAAAGGAGGAAACGTGGAGAAATACAGGAAAACAACAAGCAAAACAAGGCAGGCGCGCGCGAACTGGTGTCACCCCTGGAACAGGTTGGTGAAATCAAACTATCCTACTAGATTAATGAAAAATTAAACATTTATTTTCGATGGTTTCCACCAGTTTAAAAACCGAATCGGATGAATTTAAAAATAGCTGTAAAATATGTAATAAGCCCGGATGTTTAACTCCTCCGTCAGGTCATGTAAAAATATCTCTGTCGCCTAGAGACGCGTTTGCAGTGAGAAGTCTCGACAAGTCTGCGCTCTCCAGCTGCTCTCCCGCTCTCCCTCCCTCCCTCCTTCCACCTACCATCGTAAGTGTTGTATCTGCAGCGGTCTGCCAGGAGGATGGTGCTTCTCCACCTCTCCGCGCTATTTATCTGCATGCAGCTCTGACGCACCCCCAAACATACCCATTGATCAAAACTTTTCCGAGACATGTCACGTTATTTGGGAATGCCCTGGCTGCCTCGTGATGGGGGTATTTCGAGAAGAGTCACTTACCAGAAGTAATGATTAGGGACTTAGTTAATTACTTGAGTTTACACCTTCAGGGTTCCCCAAATTCAACCTCCAACAGAAGTCTACTGTGTGCTGTTCAGGTTCGAGTCACGTGTGTCAGTTTGGCCAATTTTTATAATAAATAGTTCATCTATTAGTAGACCAATAATCTGTATTCAGACACTGTCTGTGGTCCATACAGCCTGTACATAATATGTATATTATATTTATGTATCCGTATCTTCACGTAAATGTCTCTTTGAATCTCTTTCGAAGCCTTTTAAGAGATAAATCTCTGAGACGAGCGGAGCTCCTCTCGGATCAACTCTGGAGCTCCGTCCCAAACACAGAGGAGGAGAAAAGAGAAAAGAGGCTTTAGCATTCTGTTATCTCCTCTTTTCCTTTTGTAATATTGAGGAATAATAATAAAATAAATAAATAAATAGGATCATTATTATTATATATGAGGTATTATTATGTATTATTATGTAATATTATGTACTATTATTATTAATATTAGTAGTAGTATTATTTTAAACCTTAATTCTTGGTTGAATACGTCCTTGTTGGTTAATAACACCTGGTTTCCATGAAAGGGAGACAATAAGATTTACAGTTCTCTAAATTATATCAGTAGTAGATATTGTCGTATTTTAATACATATTTTGAATCCAAATGTGTATTTGTTAAATATTGAAATCGTCTTGTTGTAGTGTCATATTTGTGAGAAATCAAACTGATTAAATGTCGTTGGACGTGTCATGAGCAGCACTTAAGCTGCTGCTCAACTTGTCAGTTTGGATCTTTCCGTTCATACTCGAGTGTGTGTGTCTGCTTTAAACGGCAGTCTTTGGCGAAACCTAGTGGCACTACAGAGCTCCTCTCTAACAGATGTCTATGATACCTGAGGTGACATCTTGTGTACAGAAGATGTCATTACCTTTTATTATATACAAGTGCACATAATAACTTTAGTTTATTACAAAATAACTGAAATGTATTTGTGTTTTAAAGCTTCCACAAACTATACAGTGTGTTTCCTTCTGAATGATCAGAACATGTGTATTTAAGGTGAGTGTCGTGGTTTTCCAGCCTCAAAGCAGGAAGTGTGACTCCACTCAACCGCCCGCTGCCCTTTCCCAGAACACGGGCCTTGGATTTGCAAAAGAGATCATTTGTACCAGTGAAGATTGTGACTAAGCCGTGAATAACAGCAATGTCACTTTTGTTGGAAAGCAAATATCATGAAAACTGCCAGTAAAGTGAACGTTATTGAAGCGCTGCATGAATTTCCCGATAATAAACAGGGCGTCCATCACTTCTCTACAAAGTGGTGAAACGTTTTGCAATGTTTCGTCGAGGCTGAACATTGATTTATTAGTCATGTGACTTCTTTACTGAGCTAACGCCACTTCCCTTTATTTCAACCCAAACCACAATATTTTCCTTAACTTAACCAAGTTTTGTTGCCAAAACCTGATTCATTTTACACATTTTATTTATTTATTTCGCCCACAGTGATCAAACGAGATGTGCAAAGGAGTCAGAAGAACGCAACCTGCACCACAAACTTTCTTTTTATGTCTATAATATATATTGTATAGTCCTGCAGCCTCTGAGGGAGAATCCCTTTTGCACATTCTCATCTCATAATCCACCCGGGACCTGAGGGTAACAAAAATCATCTTTTCTTTTATACTCGCCTGCATTGTTACGAGTTTGTTCTGAACACAGATGCTGGCGACTGTCCACTCATTCAGACGTTCACTCTGACCTCCGGTCGACTTTCACTTTCTCCCCCTAACCCTCTGCGGTGACCTCACAGCTCATTTCATTGGATGTGTCTCAGCAGTGAGAGTTTAAACTTAGTAACAGTCTGGAAGGAACACTCTGTGCTTTGTGGGTCGAAAAAAATACATTTTACGTAATTTATAAGTGACTAAATAAACCAAAACTCCCGAAAATGTCCTGAAGGACACTTTAGTTTCACAGTGAGACGTTTGGGTGCACGTGAAACATGCAGCAATCAGCCGGGTCCAGTATTAAAGTCAGTACCCGGTGCTTCCAGATGTACATCAGCAGTGGATACTGGTTTTCCAAAAAGAACAGGGTCAGGGTGGATGGGTGGTGCAGGGCTTTTTGTTAGATATCATACGGGCCGTAGTACGGGGATACGTTGAATTAGATGGTCCCATCTTGCAGGTATTTGGCCAAAAGCTCTCCTCCTCCCTCCGGAGCTCCGACTGCAGGTTGAAGGCTGCAGGTGAAGCCGGACCTGGGTCTGTCCACGGTGGACCGGTCTCTGCTGGAGGGTCTGGGTCTGTTCACGGTGGACCGGTCTCTGCTGGAGGATCTGGGTCTGTCTACGGTGGACCGGTCTCTGTTGGAGGATCTGGGTCTGTCCACGGTGGACCGGTCTCTGCTGGAGGATCTGGGTCTGTCCACGGTGGACCGGTCTCTGCTGGAGGGTCTGGGTCTGTCCACGGTGGACCGGTCTCTGCTGGAGGATCTGGGTCTGTCCACGGTGGACCAGTCTCTGCTGGAGGGTCTGGGTCTGTCCACGGTGGACCGGTCTCTGCTGGAGGGTCTGGGTCTGTCCACGGTGGACCGGTCTCTGCTGGAGGATCTGGGTCTGTCTACGGTGGACCGGTCTCTGCTGGAGGATCTGGGTCTGTCCACGGTGGACCGGTCTCTGTTGGAGGATCTGGGTCTGTCCACGGTGGACCGGTCTCTGCTGGAGGATCTGGGTCTGTCCACGGTGGACCGGTCTCTGCTGGAGGATCTGGTTCTGTCCACGGTGGACCGGTCTCTGCTGGAGGATCTGGGTCTGTCCACGGTGGACCGGTCTCTGCTGGAGGATCTGGTTCTGTCCACGGTGGACCGGTCTCTGCTGGAGGATCTGGGTCTGTCTACGGTGGACCGGTCTCTGATGGAGTCTGAGCTGAAGGAGGTTCTGGTGAACCTCCATGAGTTCATCTGGTTTCACCAGAATCCGACCCGGTGGCTCTGATGACGAGCATCAAGAATAACTCTATAGAGATAATTTTGTATAGAAGAAGTTCAACAAGGTATTTATAGAAGACCTTAATTTGTGTAAACGGTCGCTGACATCATCTCCAGATAAACACCGTATGGAGCCTTATGCTGCGTTCACACCGGTCGCGTTGATTTTTTGACGCGCTGCAAAATCGCGTCCAACGCACTGCAAAAAAGCGTCCAACGCGCCGCCGGTCGTGTTCAGACCAAACGCCGCAAAATCTCGTAGCGCCGGAGAGGGGGCGTGGTTTATCGACTGGAAGCCGTTCACCTGGCCGCCATTACTTTCCGCTATCAACCGTGAAAGGAATAAGGACAATTGCTGCTTTGTACGTGTTGTGGAAGTCCCTCAAACGTCGGAATGCCAAACGCAGTCATGTCTGGTTCATAATATTGTTCAGAGGAGCTCCGTGGATTGTATCGAGCTGTATTCACTGTGTCTAGCAAGCCACCGGTCGCTGTTTACAGCTGTAGGAACACAACATAAACTGATTTGGCTGTGATTCAACGGAAAATAAACCGACAAAAAGGGACTCCGAAATAACTACATAATGATGCCGATTTGTACTTGTCTTCTCCGACAAAAAGGGACTCCGAAATAACTACATAATGATGCCGATTTGTACTTGTCTTCTCCGACAAAAAGGGACTCCGAAATAACTACATAATGATGCCGATTTGTAGGCTACTTGTCTTCTCAATGGAGCTCTGATGGATCGGTGCTAGGCTATGCTAACATCGTAGCAGCTCCACCAGCACTCAATAACGTCACGTAGACGTAAATACGGCAGCGTCTATTCATTGTTTGTACCGTATGGTTTACACACACACATGTATACACGTAGTTTGGTCCGGTCTCTATTGATATGAGGTATCGTAGAGCTCGGGGAACCCACAAACCGCCACTATTAATTTGTCCTCCATTGTTGTTTGTGATTCAGCACCGGCAGGAGCTACGGCACTGATGACGGGAGCAGCAACTCAACGCTGATAGGCTATCGCGCCACAGCGTCACGCGATTATTTCGCAGAAGTTGAAAAATTTCAACTTGCGCGTTGGCGATTTTGCGGCGTCCAACGCGTCCACCGCGTCCACCGCACTGCAATAACGCGTCCAACGCGCCGCGCCATCGCAAAATCGCGGCGCGCCAGTCTCATCGCGTCTGTGCATAGACTTTGTATGTAATCTCGACGCGCGTCAAAAAATCAACGCGACCGGTGTGAACGCCCCATTACATGTAGAGGCTTTCCTGTGAGGGCACTATTTACCACTTACATGAGGTGTGCTACTGTACCTGACCTCACTGTGTAACCACTGATGGCGTGTGGTCCACATGGCTGAGAGCCGTTTACACATGTTGTGTGAGCAGCTTGCGTGCGATGTCAAGACGAAGCGCGATGAGTCAAGCCTAAATTACACCGCTTAATGAGAGGACTCATGAGGTGGACAACATCCCTTTCCTGGCAACAGATGACTACATGAGCAGATGGATTCACCGTATCATTAGTAGGGTTGGGTACCGAAAAGCTTCCTATACATCCGGTATCTACCGGACCGAAAGGCAACGCAGATTTCGGTGCTTCCTTTCGGTGCTTGAGCCGATTGAAATACTTTTTGATCTACTCTGATGACTCCGTCCTGGCAGCAGGACTCGGTCCTCCGCTCCTCACTCATAGTATTATTACAACGGGGTACTTCCCATCCCATCCCGACCCCTCAGGTCGTCTGGGACCGGTCTACTTTCTGTTCCCAGAGTCAGAACTAAACATGGAGAAGCAGCATTCAGTTTTTCTGCTCCACATATCTGGAACAAAGTCCCAGAAAGCTGCAGGTCTGCTGAGACCCTCAGCTCCTTTAAATCAAGATTGAAGACCTTTCTGTTTGCTGCTGCCTTTAATTGAACCACATTCAATTAATATATTAATCAATTTCCTGCATTTCTGCATTTTACTACTGCATTTTGTTTCTTACACTGTTTTTTAATTGTTTTTGAAATCTCCTTTTCTTTTGCCTTGTGTTTTGATGCTTTTAATGGTTTTATGTGAAGCACTTTGAATTACCTTGTTGTTGAAATGTGCTATACAAATAAACTTGCCTTGCCTTGCCTTGCCTTACTTAGCGCTGTCGCTCATAAGCACAACAACACAGGCACGCGAAAGCTTCTTCTCCTCCTTTGAGGTGTACTGGCGGTTGGCAAACGACGAATTGGCGCATTACCGCCACCAACTGGTAAAATAAAATGAGTCGTGTCGTATTTTGCCAGAGAAGGAAAATATGCTCATATTTCTGCAAAAATAATTTCTGAAGTTTGAAGCTGTAGTGTGTGTACAGAGTGTGTGTGTGTTTTCTATTCATCTATATTTATTTAAGTATACTGTAAACTGTTCACAGTTAATATATTGTTCATAGTTTGAAGTTAAAAAGTTTGAAGCTGTAGTTTGAAGCCAAGTGTTTTGTATTTATTTATATTTATAGTATACTTTAAACAGTTAATATATTGTTCAATTTGAAGAGAAAGGTATCGGTTCAGGCACCGTTTAGGCACCGGTATCGGAAAAAACCCAAACTTTTATCCAAACAAGGATAACTGAATAAATACATGGGGAGTATAGAATGTGATTTTTGTATTTTTGTATTTTTTTAGTTTCAGTTCCTTATTTGGTTTAGAAAATAAATTTAATTTAAATTTAATTATTTCAATTTAAATTATGAATGTATATTTGGAACCACATGTCTTTCCCAATATGCAAATTAATTTCCTTATCAAATAAAAAAATGAAATAAACAAATGCAAAATAAATAAAAACTGAAATTAATTAAATGTGGAAATTAATATATATTTGACACTTTTGGCCTTCCATAATTCAACTTTCACAAAAGGCTCATGGAGTAATGGAGTACTTTCACATTGTGTTACTTCTTTTACTGAAGGAGACTGAAGAGAGGATGACATCACCGGATGACGTCGCCTGGTGCTCATATCTGGTCCGTCTGTGTTTTAAACCCTGTGGCTGTTTTTACAGCGATGTCCGATTATCTCTTTGATTTATAAAGAAAAAGGGGATAACCAGCCAAATCCCAACAGGACCAGCAGACATCCGGTTTTGCTTTTACTTGCTGTCTTGCTCAAACATCCCCCCCCCCCCCCCCCGTTGTGTGTGAGAGCAACATGAGCCACACTGTTGTGTGACGAGAGCACCAATGTTTGTCATACTTACCTACCTACGAGAGGCGAGAGTAAATAAACAATACCGTCATCCTTCTCTCGCCTGCATCCTCTGCATGGACGTGCTGTGTTAGAGATGCTCTCTTACATCCAGCCTCTGTTCTCACACGGGAACCCAAAACGACAGCAGACCTCAGACAACACCAATTATGGATCCTGAATTCTGCTGACGCTGTTCTGTGAGCAGCAGAGCTTCTGAGGTGCTGAAAGGACAGCAGCCGAACAGGAGGACGTCAACAAGCTGCAACTCAATGATTGTAACTTCAGCTCCATGTTTGTATTTACTGATTGATCTTGTTCGCTCACAGCTGCCCGTGGAGGCAAAGCTGTCTCCTGGAAACGTTCATGCCTGCAACAGAAAGCACGTTTTAAAGGAAAAGTGATGCTTTATAAACAGGAAATGCTTTTGGAAGTTGAAACATGTGACTGTTAAACATAATGGCTGACAATCTTTACCATAATTTTTCTGACCTAATATCAACAACGGATCAATATCTCTACAAAAACCACAATATCAAAGCCTGCCACTGTTGCACATCAGCATGAAACACAAAGCAGCTGTGTCTTATGGGATTACCGGTAGTTTTGCAGGATCATAAACCTAAAGTATTGGACGGATAAAAGTAAAAAGTAAAGTAAGAGTCATTAGGATTCATCCTCTGGACACCATGAATATCTGCACTGAATTGAATGGTGGTCGTGTGGTCAAAGGGTGGACCGACTGACAAACAGAGCCGGCAGCTCTGAACACCTGTGTTTAGTTTAGACGGTGTTGTTCACAGCGGGGTGTGTGTAGAGTTTCAGTGTGAGACCTGATGGACGTCTGTGGCGGAGGAAGAGTTGGATGACTGTTGGCTCTGGATGAAAGAAGCTTCTCTTTGTTTCATTCCCCCTGCTGCTGCAGGCATCAGTTCATTATACTGATACAGGTTTGTGTGGTAGAGGGTTTGCCGGTGCTCATTTAATTAAAGACCTTCACACACAAATGTTCTTTTTTAAAACTGTTGTTTTTGTCAGGAGTCTTTTCACACAGAAATCCAAATATTACGCAGCAAAAAAACTGCGTAATTTATTTTCAGAACAAGGTGAATTTAGTGAGGAATAAAGGCATCAACCAATCACGTCGTGTGGATTCAAAACAAACTTGTGTGCAACAACACCAGAGGCTCTGTAGTCCGAACTGTATTACTCCTTTCAACCTGGACAAAGGCAGCGCAGACCAGATTCACTCCTTCTGTTCTTACCTTTCACAATAAAAGCCCTAGACACACAAGTGTTTACCAGAGGGAACTCAAATTCACTCGGAGCATTTTGCAAAAAGGAAACTCAATAAAGTATCTCTCGGTAGCTGTAGGCTACACAATGGAGAGGAGACATTCCGCTGCCTGCAAGAATGTATTCAAACCGTTTATAGAAGAAGTGTTGGACCTGACGGATTTGCATCACTGCCGGTGTGAATCGTTCTGATGCAAAATATTGTCAGTCGACAGTCGAGTTTAGATATCTGACTTGTTTTTAACCTACAGTAACATTTGTAAGCAAATCTATTCCATTCAGCTGCTCAGGTTTCTCACCGTCTCTCTCATAGAACAATACGACGGAGCCATCGTTAGTTTTAGTAGTAACACCTGTGACCAGTCAAAATGTCTGCCTTTGTTCTCCTGAGACCTCGAGGTGTTTTCCAAATCTTTTTTAATTTATTTTTTCAAATGAAGCTTCCTCCTCCTGTCCTTTGTTTCTGTGTTTGATCTCAGAGCGACTAAACACAGACGCGTCCTGTGTGGAGGTCTTTCATAAGACGGCACGTAGCTCCACTCACTGATTGGTCGAGCTGATCTGATTTGCCTGTAAAAGCAGTGGGTCGGTGGGGAAATCAGCACTATATTCACAATACTTCTCAGTGCACCAAATAAACACAGTATTGGACAATTTATACTCTTATACATGTACATATCAGTACTGACAACTGAAAAGGTTCTAACCTCAGGTTGAGTGTTGACTATGTAGCGTCTTGTGCTGTTATTTTATTCTCTTTAACCTTAATCCCACTGAAATGAGGGATCTCTTTTATAAAGGGCTCCTGGTCAAGATGGCAGCGTAAAAGTTTCACAACTCAAAAACGCTAAAAACAGACTTAAAGAACAGAACAGTGACAATTTAAAAACAACATAAAAATGTATATGAAAGAGACGACAGAGGTAAATCTAACCAGCCGTGGTTAAAGGGTGGAGCCACAGGTGGTGTCGTTTGTGTTGTCAGTTGTCTATCAGCATGTTTAAGGCCTGTGATGCAAAAGAAAAGATGCGCACCCCAAACAAATGTTATTTAAATGAATTTAAGCAAGTTTCTAATTTAAAGATGCTGAAAATATCATGGAAATGATTTGTTTCGTGCATCCATTCTCAGAAATAATGTAGAATACGTTTTGCTTTGTAACCTCTCACCAACAACTGAACTACAGTATAATCTCAACGTTTGACTGGTTAGAACAAGTATCACAACTAGACACGGCGTCTACTCAACTAATGGGAAGTCCCGTAATACAATCTTTGATGACAAGAGCTGCACTGCTGGAGGTCAAATACGATGGATCATCCAAACATTTCAGACCGAATGAGTCAAAACATATCAAATTATACAGTCTCCTGTCTATTACGGAGAAAATCCCCCTTTTATCCTTCAATGCCTCATCTGAGCTCTTTTCCACAAACTGACACTGGGATCCATTTATAGGAAGGTAGGCTGACGTCTCCTTTTGTTTTTCACTCTAAAAGGCCCATGAAACAGGTCGATTGTGCCATTTCTATGATGATGACAGAGAAACGTGCCATCTGTATCCATCAGTCCCGCCCCCTCATTCTACAAAGAAATGTTTGTGGCTTTTTGGACGTCGCCATTTGTTTTTTTTGGCAACCAGTAGGGACATCTTTAGGCGACCATGATGTTACCATTGGCCTTCATGACGTGTGAACACACTGTGAAAGGGTTAACGTTGTGAGACAAAAACACGGAGAACGCAGTAGCGATCTGTCTGAAGACGTGAAACTAGAGATTGAGACCATGAACTCATGTTTACAATGTTTACTGAGGTAATAAATCAAGAGAGAAGTAGAGTCATTTTCTCATAGACTTCTATACAACCAGAGGAGTCGCCCCCTGGTGGACATGCCGCCTGGCCTGGAGCCAAAATAGTGCAGTACTTGAGATGTCGGGTTAGTTTGGGGTTTTCGTTAAGTAGTATGCATTACTATTCAGTCTCGTAGAGTTCATGCTTTGTGTTAGGCTAACGTTATTCATTAGTTCCAACTAATCAAGTCCTACTGAGCTGTGATTGGCTGATCATCTGGCAACAGTAATGTGCTTTCCTGCACTGTGACAAGAACATGGAGTCTTCGGTTTGGATGAAGTTGAGAAGTTTCACTCATGTAGCTGCTGGCTAGTTAGTCTCTTCGTGCTACACTAGTCAAGCAAGTGAAAGAGTGTGCGGATGATGTGCAAAATCCTAAACACCCCATACTCACACTGTTTATTTCTTATTGTATTGAGTTTACTCTGGTTTTAAAGTCAACACGCTGCACATTATTCCTTCTTTCATTTTCATCTATAAGCTTTAAGTCTCTGCAGAACATTTATTTTAGTGAAACAAATGACTCCCAGGAAGTTGCTCCATAAGAACATAACAAATGTCTATTATGTGCAAATTTGGTAAGTTAAAGGTACGACTGTCTACAAATTTTACTTGGATTTCATCATTTTTGCACAAACTACAATGTATGCCATCAGAATAATTAGAAAAATATTCTCGACATGTGACATGTGATATGTTCACTCTACATCCTTTCATCTGTTTTCCATAACTTCACAGTGTGAGATGTTCACCATTCTATACGTGCTCGCAGAGATTCACCTTTGAAGAGTTTGTCACATCCTCAACGTGAGGTCAAAGCATCACGGTGACATGCAGCCCATCAGCTGAAGGGCAAACAGCTGCAGGCTGCCAGGAGGAGCTCACGCTCATCCCTCCAACCTGATTCCAATTACGGCAGACTTCAGCGATGTGATTGGTCGACTCAGATGCCAACGCTTACATATGGACGTCTGTCTTCATTTCAATCAAAAATATAGTTTGTAGAATTACAGGTCTACTGCAAGAGGTTATTCTACAGTAGAAATGTGCTCACTTGACAGAATTAGAATTGTATTATCAGGTTGCTGCTCTGTTCCTGAAAGCACAATCTTTGTGGCACCTTGGCAACATCAAATGTATGGAAATGCCTGCGTGTGGCTGGTTTCCCTTTAATAAAGTTATGCTCAGTGTTCTGCTCCAGAGACACATTTAAAAAGGAGACTTTCTATGAACAGGACCAGATGTGACATTAAAAACATGTTTGCTCGTGTCCATAAAACAAACAAATGGAAGACGCTTGTTATTCATTTATCTTGGGAAGTTGACTCCATTTCTATTCGTACAAACAATCAAATACATTTGTATGAAATTGTCAAAAACAAAGAAATATGTTTCACATATGATCCTTCAGTTGGAAAAATTCAGTTGGATTAATTGATCTGTGATTTGGGTTGACCCAATAAAGCATCCCTTGAATGTTAGTTAGTGTAGGTAAGACATTTGAAAGGAGGTGAGATGTTGTATTGAAACCTGTGAAACAGCCCAGTGGCCAGAAAAAAACGTGACATTTTACGTTTGGGGGGGGGGGGGGGGGCATGTTGGAACTGTTCCAACAAACACAAGACTCTCACCCAGGAGACAGCTGTTGTACATCTAGACTTGATGCTTGTTACGCAGCGTTGCTCGGCTTGTAACGCATCTTTACAGAAGAAAGTGCACGAAGGATAGTTTTCATTTATCTATGCTAGTTACGTTGTTTTGCTACATTGCGTTGTTTTAACACAAACACTGATCTTTGTGTGTGTGAAGGCCAACAGTCTGCAGCTGCCTCGTGTCTATAATTGTTTATTGATCCAAAAACTGTGATCGTTGATGGTTATGAGTTCATACTTACATCCACTGCTGTAATACACGTTCTATCTCATCTCGTCTGCATTGCGTGAAATAAACGCGTAAATACAGATTACAAAACAAAATCAACAGATAAAAATCACGACAACAGGAAAGTAATAAGAAGAAACAAATACAAACAGTTTTAAGGTGAAAAGTAAATAAATACACAATGTCACTTTGTTGAATAATTAATACATTCAGTCCAGTGGTGACAAAGTGACAACACAATTTAAGACGACTTACTCAAAACTACAATACTTTTACAGATACTTAATATTAATCTCGGGTGATTTGATTTTGTGGAAAACAGCAAATTCACTGTTTCCTGTGAATGGCAGCTGTGGGGCGGGTCTTCATCCTCAGCAGGTCTGTGATTGGCTGATTGCTGCCCTGATAAAAGTCCAATCCTGTAATCCACTCGACGTCTCTGACTCGTGATTGGTGGAACCACATGAGATCTTCGACCCAAAGAGACTCGGCTTGTGTACTCTGCCAATGAAAAGTGACAAAACAACATTTTAAATGTGACTGTTTGAACAAGTTGATGTTAGGGCTACGTTTCTTCTTTCTGTTGCTTCCTGTTCTCAAAAATGAGCCGTCTCAGAGATGGTGAACATGTTGCTTCTACTTTCACTGGTTTATCCAACGACAGATGGTGAAGCTTTGGGTAACCCTGCACTAAAATCAGCAACTTCTATCTTCTGAGCGCGGTAAATAGCGTAACAGTTCAATGTCTCCTCACCGACAGTTTTGTCCAATAAAACATCTCCACAAGTTCTGCATTTTGTTGTCTTTCTACAAATGTTTCTGGTCATCATGAACAGACATGCATGGTTCCCAGAGGATGATTCCATGTGAGTTTGGGGCTTCTTGAACCCAACATGACCTTCTTCTCTTGATAAATACAAATCGAATGGACAGATTACTATCGAATCTCTTCAGCACATTCATGCTCTCCAGGGGAGGAAGCCTTTCGGTCAAGATACTGCATTTCATTCATTGGTTTTCATGTGGAGGATGAAATAGACCGTTCAATTTACGAAGCAGATTCGTGCTCCTGAGAGAATGAACCCTCCTGATTTGAATTACCTTCAAGACAAATCTTAACATGTTCTAAAGCACTAGCAGGACATCAGTTCATTGAAACATGTCGTCACCGTCTGTTTTAAAAGGTGTTTCATTGTTTAACAAGGAACCACGAATGAGCCGCAGACTAACACAAAGGTTCCTTTTAGGTATTACTCTGAAGAGGCTTCACTCCTCGAGTGTCAGGACACAGGAACAGAAGACACTGCTGCTTTGTTCGGGAGCAGTCGGCATGAACAGGAGCCAATAGGGAGGCAGCTTCATTCGAAGTCATAAAAAGAGTTTCAGTGTGTTTGTCTGGTCAGTGTGACGTGGCCGGAGGAGGAGGGTTGTGAACAGCTGAGTCAATGAAGTGTCATCTCAGAAAGGTGATGTCTGGCTGTGTGGTTTCTTACTTCGCAGCTCTCCGTGTTGTTGGGTCTGTGAGGCAGCAGGAAGGACACGGTCTGCAGCTCGCCGGCGCAGGCCGCCACCGGTACCGCCGGGTCCCTGCAGCTGGTCACCACCGCAAAGAAATGGGTGGGTATCGAGATGTTCGTGCCGGACACGAACCTGGAGTCACACAAAGACAGACGCGATCTTATTCATCAGCAAAGTGCAGAGGCCTTCACTGAAATTGGACTTCCCAGCCATGTGTGGGAGATGCACGGTGCTGCTCAAACAGCCTCCTCACTTCTGGGTTCAGGCTGTCCACCACATGTTGAAGGCATTTAAAAACAAGAGCATTAGTGACGTCCAACACTGCTGTTGAGGTAATAAGTTCTGGCTCACTGTCCAGCTCATCCCTAAAGGTATCGCGTGGGTTTCAGGTCAGCACTCGGTGCAGACCAGTCAAGTTCTTCCACAGCAAACTGGGAAACCTACTTATTGATTATCTTTTTGTACACTGAGACAGTTTCATGTTGAATAAGGAACGAGACAAACACAAACAACGGTTGAAGCACACTATGGTTTGAATCATCCCTGTCTGCTATTTTATGAATTATGAATGATCAGGTGCAGCCCAACAGACAACAGGACAACGGGGGAGGAGGGTTTGCATTCCGTCCTGCAAGATGTAATTTAGCTTTTAATGGTTTCTCTTCGTGTGGTTTTATGTTTCGTGGTGACATCATATTCAGCTAAAGCTGGTCATCCTGTTCATCCTCTCTAGCCTCTTTGTTCCATCGCTGTCTTTGTGTGGAAGAGGAAATAAGAGCTGTCATAACACAGCAGCCTTTTTTAATATCCGGTCAAGAGTGACCGGATAGAGTGGGAGTCCATCCAGGAAGACAGATTGTCCTCTAATGCAGAGGAATGACATGTGAGCGGGAAACCAAGTGTCCAGAGAAGGTGTTGGTCATCACATAAACCATTTCCTGTGTTGTTACATTGTCCTTCATTTAAAGTCACTGTCTGGTTCAAATAGAAACTGATGAAGTCAGAAATCCAGGCTGGATGTCTTTTCAAAGAAGAAGCCGTAAAAGTGGAAATGATGATTCGTTAGAAAACTAAACCTTACTGCTGGATCTGCCCTGGAGCGTCGTACTGTCCGTCATAGTTGTAATCGAAGGCGGGGCCCGTCACCACACTAACGCCGTTGTAAATAAAGGCGTATTTCTTTAGTAGGATGCTGTGAAAATAGTCCCAGATCTCTGAAACAGACGAGGAGAGAAGAATAAATTCAAGGAAAGAAAGAAATGTTCTGCAGTATCGTGATGTTAACCGGTAACTCACTCTTAAACTCGGGGTACATTGGCACCACGTTGCTCATCAGCAGCGCGTCGTACTGCTGATCCACCGTCTCATTCAGATCTGCCAAAACACAACAACTAATAATGGGCCTCGTGCGAAACACACTCGTCTGTACGGATCCGTTCTTATGAGGCGAGTGATGAAGGACAACGGGACACGTTCACAATTTGTCACGTTCTTTCTTGTATTTTGAGTTTTTCAAGGTACTAAGAACTAGTATATCCTTTAGTTACATCCAAAAACAAGAAGCTTGTATGTCCAACGCATGTGCTCTTTATCTGCTTTACTTCAATTCAATTCACAGAATTGAATGTGTCCGACACAGGAAGTAAACAGTCCCTCTGCTTTTCTATTGGAGGAAACATATTATCCTGTTTTTCCTGAAAGTACCTTTACCAGGAGTATACAAATGACCAATTTAGGTTTGTTTTCATCATTGTGACCTGCCGCACTGTGTTTCACACTCAAAAAAGACAAAATACCAAAACTGCCTCAGTTCACAGTGAAACCAGCATTTCTCTTCCAGTAACACTGTGACAGCAACGAGTGTGATGGGAGATGATGAGGGAGCGAGACCAGGTTCCCCCTCCGTGGTGCTCCCTCCCTCCCTCCCTCCTCGTCCAAGTGAACGTTTACTTAAAAGGTGTAATAACTGTGTAATAACTGACCACGTGCTCCAAAGAAACTAGGGGCAGTATTTCACCTCTGCTACGTGGTCCATTCAAATCTAAATTGCATATGAAAAAAGAAGAGCAGGAGAATATGCAAGATTCAACTGAACAACAGTGTCAAAAACACACTGCTGTCATAATCGTCATGCGCGGTGCTGGCTTATAGTTTATGTCGTGTGGCTGTACGGTTCATGTGACGTTATGTTTTCAGTGTGGTTCTTGGCTTGGGTCTGGGGGGGGGGCAGAGGTCACGGAACAACATGAAGTTTTGCTTAAAATTCAGGGACTTTTTGAAATGAACAGACTCGAGGCGAAAAGTACGGGCAGACACATTATTCTGATGAATGGGCTTTAGCTGTGGAAATGACGATTTAGAAAAGTGTGTGAAGAGTGACGAAGAGACAGGAAGTGAGTGTGCAATATCAATTTCAACACCAAGAGTTACATGTCAAACCAAGCATCCTCGTTTCACTGGATGTGTGTGACTGTGCCCGTGATGCACAGCGACCTGACGGACTCTTGTGTTTTGTTTTGTGTTCTCCACGGACGCTTCACAGCAGCGCTTTGCTTCCAAATGCTTGGACCAGAATGAATGCATGTCAAATGCATGCACGTATGCACCTCTATGTAAATAACGATTTGAAATAAAGCAATAACGTGGAAGTACTTGGCGAGTACAGGAAGGCGTGCGTCAGGTTCCCGGCAGTGCTGTACTGGCCACATGTGGGACTCCGGGACGCTCGGAGTCTGACGTCAGCCCTCAAACAGTCCGGTGTCACTGGTGGTAACGGGTCCAAGTTCCTCTGCAGGAATGGAAAAACTTTAGTTGATTTACAGTAACCGGCTCCAGACGCAATTACAAACCAACAGTTGTCCCTTTGACTCCATAACAAGAAGAAACTCTCCAGTGATCCAGTGAATCTTTGAATACATTCTAGTTTTGAAACAAAGTTACTCCGATCACAGTTGTGGTCTCTGCCTCTATTTTCAGTCCCTGAAAGCGTAATTAATGTCTGTAATGTTTAGTTCAAGAACACTGAGCTTGCAGGCCAACAGATCCATCTCCATGACAACTGAGGAAAGTTTTAAGATAATCCTGTTGTCCAGCTTCTGACACAATCAGCAGATTAGGATTAGGTAAGAGCCATTACACAACTTCAGCAGGAAATGCTGCTCTAGTTTTCCCGATTCTCATAATTCCATGTTTAGTCAGCAGCTTGCTTTGAGGGTTAGTCCTTCCCAGGAAGAACTAATCACACCTGTGCCGCCGTGTGGCCATTAATACCAGTGGTGTATAGTAACGAAGTAGAAATACTTCGTTACTGTACTTAAGTAGTTTTTTTGGGTATCTGTACTTTACTTTACTACTTATATTTCTGTTTACTTTTACTTTTACTTCATTACATTTTGCAAAGAAAACTGATACTTTTACTCCGATACATTTCCCCTGAAACCTTCGTTACTCGCTACAAAATCAAATCTATCTTTAGAAAATAATGAATCATGAGACCAGCGTCGGGGACTGTGGTGGAACACAGACTGCAAGCAAGCAGGTTTGGTGAATCAGTGGTCCTAGCAGCAAGTTAAATCATTGGTTAATCACGTTAATGCACTATTGCAAACAAGTGCTCTCAAAGCCGCGGTGTTTTGATTCCCAGTGATGCCCAGGATGCTACATGCTATAAGCTAGCGGGCGACTACCTGAGTATAATTCCACTCTACATGACTGATTTCATGATGGAAGCACCTGCTACTCCCGAAACAAACGACGGTGGTGGCGAAGACCAACATCAGTGGATCGCTAGCGAGTTAGTGAGCTGAGGAAGTGTTGACAGTTGTGCAGCACTAGTTGGCTAACGTTAGCTATAGCTAGCCACCACACCATAGGATTGATGGGAGCCGAGAGAGCGCAGCATTAGCGTTAGCGTTAGCATTAGAGTTAGCATTCGGGGAATCCTTCGCAGCTGTGCGCAAGCTGTCTGTGACGCTGAACTCTACCTGCCTCAGCGGCCTGTGAAAGGCTATTTAGCATCGCAGGACTAGTCTTCAGCCCAAGAAGAGCGAGACTGAATTCTCGCAATTTTGAAAACCAACTTTTTTTGAAGATGAACAGGACATTTTTCAGTTTCAAGTAATGACTGTGTTGCTGCTTTAGTATTGATCATGTTTTGATATTTGAGTCATGTTGTGGATGATCAGATGGAGTTATGATGGTAGCAGTCACCCAATTGCAGATTCAGCTTGAGCAAAACCGTTGCCTATTGTGTTCAAATCAGGCCCATAGGAGTTTACAAGGCAGGCGTCCTTTCTCACAACACTGACCTGATGCATCAAGTGGATATGTTTTGCTGAACATAATATTATGCATTGGCCTCTACATCCTCTAGTCTAATGAGCAGACTTATAAACGCACTGTTACAACTCCTTCATAGTGTCATATTGCTTTTCGGAGAATTATGATGATAAGTTCATAGTCGATGCAAAAGTATACTTATGTACAATATATTATGTTGAACATTGTTGCTCCTGGATGGATCACAGCCAACCCAATTATGTTCAACACAGCTCCATGTCCTTGGTCATGGTGCCACAGCACTTAAAAGAATAAACTTCATAATTCTCAAAATTCTGACCCTTTGCTTTTTTATTAACAGCATTTACTTGTACTTTTACTTTCAATGAACAGGTTATGATGTTCATTTAATGTTCAGGTTGTGATGTACATTTAATATCAGAAAATTACTTTTGATACTTAAGTACTTTTGTACTTAAGTACAATAAATATCAGATACTTTAAGACTTTTACTCAAGTAGTATTCTAATAGGTGACTTTTTACTTTTACTGGAGTAGTTTTCCAGTAAGGTATCTTTACTTTTACTCAAGTATGGCTTTTGAGTACTTTATACACCACTGATTAATACAACACTTTTTGTTTTTAATCATAACTCGTGAAATGGTAGATTTTAGTATTTCCTGGATTCCTTTGTTAAATATGAAAAAAAGATTTTCTCCCATTTTCTTTGTTGCAAAACACATTTTCAATGCTCACACTACAATTTTCCACAATCCATAATTCTGTCCAGACATGTTCTATTTTACATAAAGTGCAAGAAGTCTTGAATGCATTGTGCAGCTGCAGCCAGATGTAGATCACACGCTGATCCGCGTGCACCTGGAGAAGCATGCTGGTTGTTTTACGGAGAGGCGGCGCTACAGCAACAGAGTGGAATGAAATCGTCATGAATCAGTGATCAGGAATCGGATAACTTGACACTGTGCACATCCTCGTACAAAGCCAATCATCATGATCCATCACCATTGTATTTCATAGGATTGTAATCTAAATATTTCAAGTATTAAAATAATGCACTTTTGCTGTGTTTCCTTCACCATCGACACACTTACCGGCTTGTCGATGGTGAAGGAGCTCCACAGAGGCATCAGAGCAGCGTGGCTGTAGGCCATGACGAATCCTTCCTGGTGGAGGACGCAGTAACTCTGGTCAGGCTGCAGCATCCGGGGACGACCAAACAACATGTGCTTCTTCTCTGCAGCGGCCTCTGAACAACAATAATGGAACTTTCCTTTACGTTGCCCAATCAGTGGCATTTAGACGATGCTGGACATCAGCAGGGAGACGAATGCAAATCCAATCCAGGAACATATGACAGGAAACACAAGTAATCCTGTTTCCTCACCGTGCATTCAGTCGGGATATTGCGTGTTGTAAATGAATGATTGACGACATAAGAATCCAAAAATGTAGAAAACAAAAACACAAGTTCACAGATCTCAGAGGCGTTTAAGGAACCTCCTCACCTTCCTCTGCTGTCAGATTCAGACGGCTGTTGATAGCATTTCCACTCTGAAGAGAGAGACAAAGAAAACAAATGCTATGAATGTTTTATAGCACACCAATAACATACCTAAATATGGTCAAATATCAAAAACAAACTGATACATCGTTCTTTATGCAACAGTTTACCGGCAGAAAACCGACGGCATCGATTTGAACAGTGAACAGTGATCCCATGTTGTTGACCTCGCTGTCATTAACTCTGGAGATATTTTCACTTTGTCCAGTTTCAGAAGAATATCAGACACTGAGCTGAAAGTTCTGCCTTAAAGATAAATGTTCTTCTGTTCCCACGTGTTTCTTGCTTTCTTTTCCATTCTTCAGAGCTCTTCTTCATCCGGCCTTCGTTATTCTCTGTTTCCATTCATGTTTCTGAATTGTTCTCCAGATGTGATGCTTGGTTTATTGCCACTATTTGCTTTTATCCAAAGCGACAATAAAACATAAAATAAACAATAAAACCCTAAAGTGCAAGAATCCTGCAAGTCCAGCTTCAGCAAATGCTTTGAACTCCATCAAGTGCTCCATTTAGAGACGATAAGAGATGCTGAACACGCTCTTCATCATTTCATGGGCCAAGGTGAAGTCTGAACAGATGAGTTGTCAGTTTCCGACAGACAAACAGCTCTAGAATATTTAGCTGATCTTCAATACTCCAGCAAGAAATCTCCCAACTCCTCCTGGAACCACATCCAGTGAAACCAGCTGCGGAAGAACTTCGCCTACAAATGACCCTGGTGGTGTAATGCGGGGATGTCTCGGCTTCACTCCACAAGTGGGTGAAGAGATCGAACGATGTGGATTTCATCAGACAGGGAGGACTTCATAACAGACGCTATTCGCTTTCGCAATGGGAATTGAAAGATCCAGCATTTTTTGGAGTTTGACGCATACTGTGGACTACAAGTCAGGAGACCAGGATGCTGAGTCAGTGGAGAATCCAATTACAGCCACAGTTCACAGAATACACCGTTGCAAAATGTTCATGATGGCAATAAGAGTAAAGAAAATAAATAAAGTAAAAGAAAATTAAACTGAAATAGAAAAAGGAAAAGACAACAACAAAGATGAAATGCTATCACCAGTGCCTATTGGAAAGTAATATTGAGCATGATATTGAGAGAAATATTCCAAAGATAAAACAACTACTTCTTTGTCAGCGTCACAGATCGTTACAACCAGTTGTTTCATTGTGAAACTGGCTCCAGGTCTGTTATTCTGGTTGTTTTAAGAAGGCTGACCTGAATGGAGTCTGAGTCTGAGCCTCTGACCAGACTCTTGTTATAACATCTGACGTCACACACACACACACACACATAGTTTCCTCTCTCTATAGTTCGATGTTCACTCTGCTGTGCAGTGTAAGCGTAACGATACCCACCAGGGCTGGACAGGAGCATCCTAGGTGGTCTGCGGGGTCGAGGCTGACCAGCGGGCACTGAGCCGGAAGGCTTTGCTCTGCGGGGGGCACTGCTGTGTAGTAGGGCCGCCTCAGGAGGTGGTTCAGACTGCCGTGGGTCCCGTTGTTGACGGTGGGAGATATCTGCATCACGTCTGCATGGACCGATGACCGTGGAGTAACGCATCACATAACATTTAGTTTGCTTTACTTGAGCTAGCTTTGGTGCTAACGTACAGTAGAGCAGGTACGGTTTGGAGCTACCACAATCAGATGACTCTTTCTAAAATGTTCTGCAAACTTCTCCTGCTCACGAGCGACTTACAACAGGAGAATATGATACGCTTCATAATAAAAAGGGAGACAAAATGTTGGCTGTGATTTGTTATTCATCATGAGAAAGCTCCAAGTCTCTGAAGGTTCATCTGATGCTTTTGGTTTAGATTGTAATTGTCCTGTGTTGTTACTCAGAGCAGCTGTGATTTGGAATGCTGAACCACAACAGGTCACAGTCTGAATGACCTGCACAGTCTGCACTTTAAGTGGATGCTAACTGTTAGTGGCAATTGGTGAAGGAAGACCCGTAAACTCACCACACATGAGATTGTAAAGCTCGATGTTTGAAAATGGTTCGATCTCAGTTTTGTACTGGAACTTCGGTCCATAACTGACAAACATGGCCTGCAAGACAAGCGGGAGGAAGACATTTGAAAAAAATGATTCCAATGGTAGCCCATGTTTGGAAAAAAGATTTCAAAGGATTGCAGAATCGTGCAGTTAACTGCAATGACTGAGATACATTTCTCAACATTACAGCGGGAGCAGAAGGGATTCTGGAGACATTACTACTGACTGACAGAACAGAATAGCAGGGATCCTCACGTGCATGCTCTCTGCATCGTTGTCATAGCCGTGAGCGCCGCCAGAGCAGAATGTGAGAGATCCTGGATACCTGTGGAGACAGAAACAGACATGCTGAGTCTCTGGTTTCAATCAGTGCTCTGTAAACCCTCTGCAGACGCTGCATCATTAACCTTTAAGGGAAGAACAATGGCCTTTAACAACATGAGTGTCCTCTTAATGTCCCACCTCAGTGTCTTCTGTAGGACTTGACATGTCTTAATGTATTTGTTTGTTTCTCTCCCCGGCATTTATCGCACCATAACACCGTTTTTTTATTTTGACGTCAGTACAATGCCTTTTGTTACTGTCGGTTATCACGAGTCACTGTTTTAGTCTGAAGCAACATTTGGTGTGTTGCTGGTGCTTTCCACTGATTTCTGATCGTAGAAGTGTGAAACTCCAGGCAGGCTGTTCTCATACACTGTCCGTAGCTATACGGACAAAAGTGATTCACTATAATTACTATAAATCCCACAAAATCAGTTCGTATGTTATTCATGAAAATGTGAGCCAGGACAGGCGACGTAGTATTAAGAGCAACAACGTGCACGGAGAACAGGTCGAGGTGGATGAGTGAGTTTACAAATTCAAGACTTTCACCCGGAGACCGTTGTTCATGTCCCGAGTGAAAACAGAAGTCATTTTAACTTATTTGTCTTTCTGTACTTAAGTAACGTCACATCCGTATTTAACGCTAACGTAGACTTCTTTGTCTCGTATCTTCCGTACTTAAGTAACGTTATTTCTGTCGTTATTTAAACCCAAACCACAATTTTTTCCTGAACTTAACCAGGAAGTGTTGTTGCCCAAACACTGCAGGAGCATTCACAGGCGCCGTGATCGCTTTTGTTGCCAGACATTCACAGGAAAACACGTCTTTTTGTAAGATGTCATACAAACTGTTGTACGAGGAGACGTTTCTCCAGCCTACAGCTGCCGGCCCGACAGGGATACCTCTCAAACAGCCATTTAGGCTCGACCAGGACGTTGACGTCTTCAATGCGACGGCTGTTGGCAAAGTGGAGGCGCTTTGGCAGGTTGGCCTTCAGGTACGGCTTGATCTTCTGGTCTGGCTTCTTACACTGAAATCACCAGAAACACAACATTTTATTTAAAATAGATACAATTTTATATAGTTCATTTCTTATATTTGGCAAAAAAATGTGTACGTGTGGTTTGTCAGCATTTTTAGAAAAAGACAACAGTTGTGTCCTGTTGAAAGCAGGTTTTACTGGCACACGGGTCGTTGTTTCAATAGAAGTGATCTCATCAGTGTGAGAACACTGAGCACTTACAGTCATGTTGGCAACAAGTTCGGCCGAGTCCACTGCAGGAAGGATGACACAAATGAAGTCAATGTTTCTGTCATTACAGAAGACACAAAGCCCAACGAACATGAATCCAATGTGTTGTTACACCAAACCAGTGACTTTTGTGGTAATCAGAAGATACGGGGATTATCACAGGCGGACACGTGTCTGGTTCACAAAGCCGAGAGGCAAACTGAGTGTGGGGCTTTCCTGGGTCAGACAGCTCAGTGTTACTTCAGGTGCTATTTGAACTACAAACTAAAGACCACACACACACACACACCAGCCGCAACGGCAAATTGTACCAGTGGCGTGAAGTGAGAAGGGCCCCGTTCAGAATGTCTGTATTAGTTTAGGATGAACTGGCTCGCTGGTGGTTGTGATAACGTGACATGCTGATGCTGTTGTGCATATCCAACGAGACGTATTTATACACTCGTAGGTGCACAACAGCCGTGTTGGATTTTAGACGACGCTACGCTGTCGAAATTGACGCACAGTGCAAGTAAGTACATCGTGTGCACAGTGTACTTATGCAAGTGTACTAAGTATCTGAGTCACGGAAATACTTTCGGCACTGAGAGAAGGCTGCAAATCTGACCATCAGCAACATTGGGATTATTCTGGGATTGGGATTTGATATCCGCCTCTCTGTCACTGCGTCAATTCAGTTGTTTCCTCTGGAATCAATCAGTCATCTTTCTCTGTGTCACGCAAAGCCAGGATTCCCTGATTGTAAATATTGTTATTGTTATCTCAGATCTTCATACTCGACTGGTTTCATTTGTGGCGGGTACGTCTCTGTGGCGCCCAGATGCTTTGTCCTTCTGTGACGGCTGAACATTTATTCCTGAACATGCAGGTTCGGTTGTGACACCTTTTGTTTCGTTGGATGCCAAACAGACCTTTGTGCCACTGAGTGAATGGAAAATGGAAACCGCAGTCGGTTATGGTGGTTATATTATGTTTTATATTATGTTTCACCAGGTGTTCGGAGGCCTCGACGATCATTCTCGTGCTTTTGCTTGTTGTGAGAAAACACATGATTCTCAATGAATGTAATGAAACACATTCAGAAGCCCTTTTCAGTAGATGAGGGCTTCTTGGGTCTGAGGTGTCACTTGGATTCGGTCAGTGTGGCTCTTGAAGCCTATTTTTTACTCACACACTGCGTTGTTTCTGGCTCTGATGCGTCCGAACGGTCCCTCGGTGACCCAGTAGTTTCTGACGTCCCCCACCAGCTCCTGCAGCACCTCCTTCCTGTCGCAGCTCGTGTCCTCCATACCTGCAACAGCAATCAGCTGTTATGTCAATCCTTCTTAAATTATGTTCCATAACTCTGTTGGCGACTGCATTTCACAGGTATTTCCCACGTCCATGACACTACAGGTGCTCCTCTATCCAGGGAGCTGATGGTTTCATTACACTATGCAAATAGTTTGAAGAGGCATTCTTGTCTCATCCACACACGTCTCATCGTGTGTTTTTTTCCAGTGTTCATACGTTCAGTAGCTTTGAGTGTCTAACGATGGCGCGGTTAGTTACTTGAAAGCCTGGCGCCGTGACAAAGCGCTGATATTTGATGCCTGGGAATGAAGATAGGCTGGAAAAGCTTTGGTATCTTTGACGAGACGATAGAAAGGCTGTCTATTCAAGTGTCTGCAAGTTTATTTTCAGAGCAGCTCAGAACTGAGATGAATGGCTTCCTGAAAGTAAGGAACATAATACAGTATATACTGTGACTACACACAACGTATTCATCTTTTTATTCTGAGGACCTCAAAACTCCAGCAACACTTGTATGACTTGTATGTACTTGTAAGTGAGACCAACACATTTCGTATTGTGGTTTCCATCAGGGTCATCACATAACACATGAAGGAACGTTGAGATGGTTTTATACTTTATTCTGTGTTGCGTGATTGTTACCATGATCTGCCACAATGATGATGTTGAGACAGCGGTGGAGGCCAATCTGCTTGAGGCCGTTCATGAGTTGACCGATGATCTTATCCACACCCTGG